>OZ023246.1:21630924-22135317 GCA_964006365.1 Trididemnum miniatum
TAGCCAGGCGATTGTAGTTGAAGCTAGGCGATTGTAGTCATGCCTTCTTTGGATGGATTGTTCCAAGGTTCCTTCGTGTAAGCGCCCTCTGACGATGGCTGGCTATGCAAGTGCCTGTCACGGTCCACAAGGATCTGAGAATTTTTAGAGAAAGCATAGTGTAAGCGCCCTCTGACGTTGGCTGGCTTTGCAAGTGCCTGTCATGGTCCACATGCCTATCTGAATTCAGCAATTCGTTTAATGAAGATTGACTGTACTGCAACATCAGCATGACGTCACAATCCTTGATTGTTTACAGGGAATCTGTGACATCTTATCCAGCCTGTATTATTTTCTTGAAGGTTTTATTTCAAATTTTCTACCTTGAGCAGAGCGAGTAGAGGCTTAGATTTGGAGCGTGTAGTTCTTTTGAAAGTTAGAATTTTTTTTTTTTTCAGGAAGGTGGGAGGTTGCTATGCTGCACTGATGAGACCATAATAAGTCGAAACGCGTCTGCAGCTGCAAATGAGTGGGTTGCCATAGGGGCTTCTAGTGATGTGGGCTAGTTAGGCTACCGGGAACTTAGTTGTGGGTTAGTGGTTACAGGTTCTTTCATTGGGTATCGTTGTTTGGGGCCAAAAACTTGAGTTTGATATAGAAGTAACCTTTAAAGGTGCTAGGTAGAATGCATTGTATGTTGATGGATTTACTTCATGGATTTGAAGTTTTAAGCACCACTGAAGAGACTTTATGTAATTGGTCAATTTTTCTCTTTCTCAGCTTTGCTCCTTTGATCGTTACATTGGGTATTATACAGGGGCGTGCCCAGAAGATTGAACAGCCTATATTTCAGCGGGGGGGGGGGGGCAACCCTAGCGGCCCCCACTCCTGTTATAATAAGCTACCAGTCGCCTATTGGGTATATTATAATTTGTATATAATATCAATACAGAATTCGGAGCCGGATTCCGTTTTCTGAATTTTTTAGGATTCGGAGTAGGATTGAAATTTTTAGACTACGGACACTGAACACAGAAAGTGGTTCCGCTGTTAGTAATCGATACACTGTGTCAATACGATTACAATTATTTTTTCATGCACGTGTTCATTTAGGCAATTGCGTTTTTTTGCAATGTAAGTTAGTTCAACAAAGGAGTATCACTAGTTTTAGATAGGAAAGGTTATCCTGCAGTTAACGCGCGTGCCTCATAATTTGCTGATAGTGTAACCTATTTACCACTTTGTTAAATTACTTTAGTATGGAAACGAAAAGCTAAATACGCGAAAAATAATTTTCAGCAAAATCGCTTCAGCGTTTTTAAGAGTCACGTGAATAACATTATAGCCTACGTATAATCACATGACGGGTATAAGTACAAAAATTTTCCAAAAGAATCACCGCTGTGACGTGTAGGGGAAAACATGCAGGACTACCACCCGTGGGCATGGGTTCTATGCACTCGTACGTTTTAATTTTTTTCTCAGCGTACAATGCTTAAGTCGCTGAAGCGATTTTGTTGAAAATGATTTTTCGTGTATTTAGCTTCTCGTAGTATGGAAGAATGGAATACGGAAATAAAATTTAGTATAGAATGGAATATGGAATGGAAAAAATTTTGCGTAATGGAATATGAAAAAATCGTCTTCCCATTCCATAACATGCCCTGTTAATGGTAAAAACTTAACTTTGATGCAACAAGGCTACATAGTTGAACCGATTCAATACAGATAACGGAGTAATTTCTCAGTAATGGTGATCGAAATAAGATCATCCGTTCTGGAACATAAATGTATCTTACCGGAGGGCGGCTGATGAGGGCTAATAGCCCGATACAACGCTGTCCCGCTCTACGAAATTTTCAAACGTTCACCATGCTGAAGAAAATAACTTTTATTGAGTTTGAATTGACACATTCATATGAGTAGATTAAGTGCATGTGAAGAACATCTTCAATTGAAAAGTGCTCCGAGAGCACTTTTGAAACGAAGCAGGGAAACAACTCTGTGAAACATAAAGATATTTTAAGAAATTTAATTACCTCGCATTTACATAAAAACAAATTTTCTTTAAATCTTTCAGTCTTCCATCAATCACATCATTTAGTTGCAACGTGCCACCTTTCGCAATGAAAAAACCCCTTTACGACCACAGATCAAAAGCACAATTGAGCAGGCTTAGTCAAGCATAGGTCAATACAGTAGAATTCACCCATAGTGATACTTGTCGCAAAGTCACGCTTTTACACAGGAGCGTATTTAAGGGGGGGGGGGGGGGGGGGGGGGGCATTGGACCAGTGATGACAGATGCCAGACTCTTGATGATTTCCGTAGCTTATGGCCAATGGCGGATCCAGGGGGTAGGATGAGGGGTATTCATCCTCCCATCAGCCATTTTCAAAAACGTTTTGGATGTACAGCCTACACTTTTTCCATAATTTCAAACCTCTTTGATAGCAATAAGCCTTACGCCTTAAGCACGCATAATCGAAAATGTGCGAGCAAAATGCGCCATATTTGGCGAAGCACTCAGAATTAGGGTCAAAAAATTTAAACAAAATCTGCGCGAAAATTACTCAAAAAGCAGAATAGCCATTACATCAAGTAAATTTTTCTGGGGGAGTACGCCTCCGGACCCCTAGAACTTTTTTGTATCTCAATCAGCTTCAAACTTGTTCAGCCGAAAAAAATAAGAAAAAATGTCGAAATTATGCCCCCCACCCCACCCCTTTTAAAATTTCTCGCTACGCCACTGCTTTTACATCATATATTTTACACAGAATTAACTTCGCCTATAGTGGCTTCGTGTACAAGAACACTTTCTTTGCTATGCCAGTGACACAATATTCTATTCCCTTAAACTAAAAAATTTGCATATAGTGACACTTATAGGTTAGGCAGGATGCAAGGCTAGGTTAAAGCTACGCAGTTGCGCTTTTGTGATCCTGGCGTTTTCAGTTGGGTTTGTTGGTGCATATTACCGTATCGATTTGATAAAATTGCTCAAAATGTCTTTAAAGAGAAGAGCGTATTCATTGAAGGTGCGCAGTTATATTTTACTGACTTTGCCAATAGTGACATATTTTCAGAGGGGCCTTCAGGTGTCACTATAAGCGAATTCTACTACACCCAATTGCTTGTCTAACCAAATCATGTTAGTTTAAGTAACAAAAATAAGCCGAGCAAAAAAATACCCTGAAGGAATATTCCATCGCCGGACTAGCAGTGAAGCATCAAATTATTTAAGCGTGAGAAAAAATTGAACAAAGGCAGATAGGCATTAAAAAAATCAAAAAGGTAGAATTTTATTGATTTTTGAAAGCCGAGCGACATATATTGTTAGTTTCACCAGAAATAATAAAAACTGAGAAAGTAACGGCTTGTTTTCCGCAAATTTTTAATGACTGTATCGATTTTATGATACACAATGCACAAGACTACTGAATTGAAATTTTATCACAACAAAAGAACACCAAGATAAAATGCTTTGAAAAACATCGTTGAAATGTTGCGCCATTTTGATTTTAAGCGAGCATACAAAGTGATTAGTGAATCAATTGCTGTGAACTTCTCCCACCTACAACCAAAAATAGAATAAGGGTCCGATCACTAACGCAGCAAAACCTTTAATGTTTTTAGAATTACGAAGTAAGTTTCTCGAGCTACTTGGCTGGAGACAAAAAAAAACATTTTACAGAAGACAAATATTCCAGAAATTAAGAAGTTTTAGAGTCTTGGTCACTATGCTAAAGGAGAGAATAATATCTTGATCATTTTTAGCTACAACTTTTACTCATCATTGGCTTAGGCAGATGATTAAGCGTAAGCACACGGATATCCGCAGTAAGTCGACAGAAAATAAGTGAAAATATCTTTTCTTAATAAACATAATTATTACACTACAGTGACACATCGTGTACAGAATTGGGTTTGCGTAAAACATCATCGATGAGCAGAGAATAAATCATGGGTTCAATCACGACAATATCTTGCTGAATATACAATAAAACTTTGCCATTCTGGTAAAAACACTTAAACTCTTTCAAGAGAAATTACCTACAATGAATATTTCAAAAACACCGAAGATTAAGTGGAAATTTTTAGAGCTGAATCTCTAATTTAGTGGTGATGTCATAGCGTCAATGGAAGCTACCATTGAACATTAAACCATAGAGCTAGACCAAAAACATTCTGGAGAAAATGCAGTATCTAATCCAAATTACGTTGTTACTGATGATAGTTGAATAGAAGAGTCAAAACGTTCTTAAAAAATGTAGAAATGGTGTCGATCAATCCAATCCGGATCGAAACAGCAGCATACGCTCCGCACATGTTTGTCCCACTAATGAAGCATATTCGCCAACTTGTGCGTCTTCAACTTCAAGCTCGCTATTTTCACGAGATTCAATCGCCAAACATTTTTGTTTGAACACACCGTACGGAACTATCTGTCTCCGATATAAACACAACACAGTATCCAGTGAATCCATGCGACCTTCCGAATCACTATCGTCAGCGCTTCCACCTGCGCATCATACAACATGCTCATTACGCAACTTTCACGCGCACGCGTTTATAAAACAACATTACAGCAGAAACTAATCGTACTCAGGTGCAATAAAATAGCGCAGACTTTAAAAAAATAAAGCCTTTATTATATTCGCGGTATTACGCCGAAGCGTGTAACGAGTGACCGGGTCATATCCGCGGCTTCGCGTCTGGGCAACACAGCTCCGAAAAAACGATGCAGTGATGACGTTGGCGATTCGGATTCGGTGCATCAGACACAGCTTTGCTTTTAATATATAGTCAAGCCGCGTACGATAAAAAATGTTTAAAAATATATTCAGCGCAAGAAATATGCTCCCACATCATCTTACAATGAAACCAAATTCTACAAAAACAATCACCGCCACTGTGTCTACAATTCCACTCACCGTTTAAAACATTGAGTCTAGCATATGAAGTAGTTTCCAACATTGCTCGACATTTATCTATCGGCACCCAGCAATAAACCTCCGGGCAGAGCAGGTCAGAAGGATCGTAGGCACCTTTGTACCGCATTTTCGAACAGGAATGAATATAAAATCCCATATAATAATATTCCAACGAACAACATTGCGCTTGTAGTTGGTTAACAAGAGCAATTTCACTGAAATTTAATAACATAGTTTCTGTGACAATACAACTTCATTTTGGTTGCAGCTAATTCAAAAACGCGAGCAGTACAAACTTTTAAGCTAGGCTAATTACAGAAATTTCAAACCTCACAAAAGCCAACTTTCACAATATTTACGCTGAAAAATAAGCGTAGCAAATCTTACACACTAGTCCAACTAGTTAAATGATATATGAAAATCAAGGTACAAAAAAAATAGTGCACTAAAGGTTTTCGAACTTAATGAACAATTTTATTACGGTCCTAAGCAATGATCGCAGAGCAGAAAAAAAAAGCGACAAACATGTCGGCAATGCAGACTAATAGCGGCACTATGGTGGTATATAGAACATTCATGCAAACAAGAAATCATCAAATTAGTTAGCAATATAGCAGATTTTTTTCTAAAAGTGCTTGTCAAACCCAAAATATTCACGGGCTTCCTAAAAAACCTATGATTTATACCAAGTTGTTCAAACTCAAAACTTTTTTATTTGTTGCTGCTCAAACGTCACACATTGCACACTCAAATCAACACACAAATAATATGTTACAGCAACAGGGAGAATGCGAAGGGAGCGTAAGGTCATCTAGCCAAGCAGCCATATTCCGTAAGCAGATCGGAAAATTCCTTGGCTTTCAACTCATTTTTTCGGTGTTCTCACCTTATAGCGGAGTAGACACCAAGAGATAGAAATCCGTAATCTGGATCATAATATAGATATACAGAGGAGACGCACATTGGAAGCACATCCACCACTCCCACTGCTATTAACTTGTCGTCCAGCCAGTATTGGTTATGAAACGAACCAAATCCCTGACCAGGACCAACAGCGTGGAACTGAAATCACAGAGGTCAGTTTTAAATAATCCAGAGTAATCAAGGGGGGACTGCGAAGCAAGCATTCGCCTTCCAACTAAGCAGCCACCCGATAAACTCCAACTTTAACAGCTCAGATCGCCGAGTGGTGGGAGCGTCCGTCTCGGGAGCTGTACACTTGGGTTTGATTCTAATTCGGGTCAAACCAATGACTTTAAAATTGATATTCACAGCTTCCCTGCTTGACGCTCAGCAATAAAGGGACAGCGTGAACAAGCCGGCAAGTTTTATTACTTGTTTAATTTCTTGTTGTCTTACAAGTTTAAATAAGTTTAATTACTTGGGAAAGGCACTTAGCGGTATTACCCCATTTTGGTGAGGTAGATGGCTGGCAACTCCTAAGCGAACTTGTATAGCGCATTGATCGCTTTCTCGTGATAGGAAGATAAATATGCTACTAAATACAAAAAACTCTCTACATGCCAGCCGCTCAGCCTAGCGCAATGTAGACCATGTTTGATACAAAGTCGAGTTGGCACTAACGCTGCAACTGTTTGGATGCAAAGTCGTGGAAGTTGGCAACGCAAAGTAGTGGCACGTTTAAAAGTTTTAGGCAAGCATGAACAAGAGAGAGCCTTAGTTCATCATCAGTAATCATCAAAACGTGTTTCGTATATTGGCTGGTCGACTATCGACACACGAGTCTTGCGGTTAATTTTACAAAACTACAAGTCAAAGCGATGCTCAATTTCCTCTGGCAGAGTGCTTGGTGATTGTTGCTAGCTACAGCCCGTATTGTATTTATTTGAATCTTCTTTCGTTTTACTCCAGCTCATTCTAGAGTGCTGGCCAGATGTTGCAGTCAATTCTTCATATCATCATAAATTGTTGAAAGGTCTTGTGCAGTGTTGGAAGGAGACTACACTCGTATATTATGTGCTCTGCAGTTTGGGCTCTTGCTCCACACGTGCATGTTGGTGTTGGTCCCAACGGTGCATGTCTGCACCAAAACGAGTGACCCACAGTTTTCGCGGGAGGTCAGAGCCTAACGGTGTAGTGATGTTAGGGTTTAACTGGAATTGGCTGGGACGGTGGCTCTGTACCCATTCCTCGTTCCAGGCCTCCTTGATGTTGTATTCACTGCTTTGATGTTGACCAAGGTGCCAGTAGAAGGGGCGACGTGATTTTAAACAATTTTAAATGGGGGACATGTCAATAACCTCCTCACGGTGTACCCTGGTAACCAGAGAGAAATTTTCTGAGCAAATATTGACAACCTGAGGAAAGCATCATCTACTATTTCAATAAAATTACTTCAAATTATTGCAACTTGTTTCGCCGTTGCCGGCTCGTCAGGTGGTATCACGTTAACTAACAGTATTTTATGCAAATAGAATCAGAATCTTATTCAAATAGAATTTTACCTAAATAAGATCATGATAACTTTTTACCATCTGATGAGCTGACAACGACAAAACAGGCTGTAGTGATTTCATTTAAAAACTGAATGCCAAGACAGCGTGTGTCAGGTGTGCCTGCCATGAGTAGCTACGTAAAACCAACTCAACTAATCTGTACCAACATAGAAACCGACAACAGTGGAACCGACATCGCATAAATCGAGCAAGCTACTTGACAACCATACAACTTACAGGTTACAATTCATATCGTTGGCACAACATAATATTCATTTGCATGTGATATTGTTATAAACAGGGACGGAGCATGTGCATAAATAGCTTTCGGTAGATAGGCTGGAGCAGAGGTTTGAATAGCTAGTTGTTTGAGCTAGATGCAAACTATGCCGCGCTAACAAATTATTGCAACAAACACCGACCGGTAGGCTCAGTTGTTGAGCGCATTGCAATCAGCGCGAGAGATCTGGGCTTCGATTCTCTACCCGTTCAAATCGGACACAGTGACCGCTGCGATGTTTCTTCGCAGCTGTGTTGCCCAGGCGCCAAGCAGCGGAGATGGAGCCCGCCACCAGCCGCACGCTTCTGCGTAATACCCAGAGCATCATGAAGGTTTGATTTTTTTGGATGAATGAAATTTGCAAATGCATGATGGCACAACTAGTTACTTACGTTCAACGGTGAATCAACGAGAAAACGTTGCCACTGAAAAATAAGAGAATTTATTAAAACATTGATCGTTTTTCACTTTATTATTATGAGCAGGTTAGTTGCAAATCAACCAAAGATTCAAAAATTAGTACTTGCAGCTTCCTTACTCAACGTTCTGCAATAAATAGAAACAGGAAGGTTTGCTCGTCGCAAAAATCGTTGAACAGGAATTCCAATTTTAAGTGGTAGACAGGTGGCAGGCAGTTCAAAGCAAGCTCGTCAGAGCGAGTATGTCAGTTTCTCGAGATAGAAAGATGTCGAGAGGTCCCCCTCATAACGACGCGGATACTGGCTGTCAGCCACATACATCAGTTATGAGCATGCACTGCATAGCTCGCCAGTAACAAGCAAGGTCGCAATGTTCAGACATTTTGTAAAGAAAAAATAAAACAACTAAAAATCAGAACTTCCCAATAAGACAGATTCATATGTTGCCGCAAATTATTGATCAGCATGCTTCCCATTGTATGGGCGAAATGTCGGAATCTGACTTCGGGTTCGATCGGGTTCGATCGGGTTCGAAAATTCGGAATCTGAGCCCATAGAAAGGAACCGCAGGTTCGACCATTTGTCAGCTAAACACTTCAGGTGCGAAGATTCCGCACCTGAGCCCATACAAAAGAGCGTTTTTGCTACGCCATTTCGCCCTTACAAAGGGAAAGAATCTGATCAATAGGGTGGTTTCCGACGCAGGGTCTTGGCTTGTTTGAACAACATACTCAGTTCCTTAGAAAATAGCCAGAAAAGGAAGAGGACAAAGAGATAAAAGTGTGTCAAGCAAAGGGAAAGCGTGAAGAACACATAGCGAGAGAGATTCATTTACTTCATTGCATTCATACGGTATTTCATAAACAAATATAGTAAATAAAAAACAAATGCAAAGCATAGTTTAACAACGAAACATAACACAACATAGAAAAGAAAAAAAGTTTAACTGAATGCAATTGGGAAATCTACGCATTCGGCTTTGTTCCATAGCTGTACAAAATTAATCACGATTAACTGAATTCCTAGAGTCGGCGTACAACGCAATTCAACTCATTTACATTCCAGCTTGTCCCCAGAACCTGACAGGGAAAGTAGTGAGCGGCATTTTAAATTGTGCCGAAAGACACGACTACGAATAACTCTTCGGTTTCCCGGTAACAAGCAAGAACCGGTAAAAAATGCAAGAACCGGTAAAAAGTAGGTTCAATACGTAAAAGCGCAAGTTAAGCTGATTGTAGAACTTTTTCAAAACATCACATTGCAGGAGAAAAGAATAAACTTGCATTGCATTATTGTTGGCTTCATAATTAACGTTCACTGCAAAGCTAGGCTCTCAAAGAAATGGAGCGCAAAGCGAGAAAATGGAGAGCTGACAATGACATTTGCCACGAGTCGAAACGTCTGCCCAACACGCAGCAAACTTTCAGTTCAACAGTTGAGTTTCGTCTCGGAAGTGATGAAGTACTAGAATGGATGAAAGAATCTCTAATTCAACCACGATAGGAGGTTAAACCCTGCTAGCTAGTACAGCGTGCTGGTGTAAATCAAGGTCAAGTTCACAGTTTACAAGTGACGTTTACGTCCGCAAAAAAGCCGCTAATTTTTCTCTCAAAAACAATTCATAAAACGAAATGATGTTGACCAAAAATATCCGGTCTTTCAGTCGCACGGATCACTCAACACCAGCATAAATAACCGTTTCTTCCTACGCATCCGACTAGTTTTATTTGTTACAGTGGCGCAATCATATCGATGCAGCAAAACACGCTTTCGCAATGTGTACTCACAATAGAAAATCACTGACATACTCAAAATGATTGGAAGTATTAAAAACTCACCTGTTTTTCGTCGCAGTCACTTGGTGCATCATTATGGATAGTACATTGATATTTCTGATAAAGTTTCAACGATTCTTTCCTTGTTCTTCGAAATTCTGGCGAATCAACTCGAACCAACCTTACCTAAAAAAAATCCATGAAAGAAACAAGCACAATTAATGTGGTAGATTGTAAACTCAATAAGTCACCTGCTTATTACCTAGTTAATCACCGGTGCTAGCTCGGTGACGAGTTCAAGACTGTTCACCAAAACCGGGCGGTTAGCTCAAATGTTATCCACACCGCTATCGATGCGCGAGACCTTGGGCTTCATTCCCGGGCCGGTCGAATCGGGCCCAGTGTCGCCAACGACTGGCCATCACTGTAACGTTTCTGTGCTGTCCAAGCGCTAAATCGCGGAGATGAAGCCCGCCACTCGTTACATACTTCGGTGCAATACCGCGAGTACAGTAAAGATTTGAATTTTTTAACTTTGCAACTAGGCGAGTGAAGTTTTATTACCGGTCGCATATGTTGAAACGGTTGAACAGAAAAAAATGGTGAACGGTCGAGAGGATGATAAACAAAACTTTGCACGCCAAGTTGGCACCAGCGGCGTGACGCAGTGGTCAGTATGATCGGCTGCCACTCGTAGAATTCAGTGCCGATACAAGCTCAAGTTCTGATACTATTTTCCTTAGTATGAGAAGTTAGTGTACGACGAAAATAATAAATAATCAAAATTCCAGCATTTCTAAATATGCTTCCGGTTGGGTCATAACCATAAGATTTGAATATTCGCAGTATCATAGGAGGTCGGCTCAAAAAATATTTAAAAGGACAAGTGTATACTCGATTGACATTGTAATGGACAACTAAAATACAAGAATGGGCCAATGCGATAAGCGCCCACTGCTCCACCATTTCATATCTAGTAATATATTTGATTCGTTCCGGGTCTTTTTCTAATGTTAAAACTGAATTTTTTTTGTTTTAAATCACATTCGGAGAAAATTAAAAGATCCTGAAAAGTTTTATAGTTCGGAGAAAATTAACTGAAAAAACTCAGCAACAGCGCTATCTCATAAGTACACAACTTCGCGATTCAGTAAACAAAACGAACTTCAATACGTCATCACATAATATCCTCATAAACTACGATTTACAAATTGGTCAGCGATGATTGAAGTTCAGTGCTTTGCAACACACTTAACACAATTTGTGGTACACTTTTTCAGTTTCCTTACAACAATGTCGTTTACACAACCTTGGGAGCGACGATTCCGCGCATTACTGTCTGCTTCAATTCAAAATAATTGACCGACATACAAGCACTAAAATTGTAGTTCAAAGAGAAGAGTGAAACTTTTTTCACTAGAAGTACTAGAAAATAGGACGCTTTCAAAACTGACAACAAAAATTTTAAATGTATTCAGCTAACTAAAGACTAGCGTTCAAAGTTAAAGGTGTTGACGTACCAAGGTTTTATTTCGCATAGAAGCGTGCAACAGTTACAGCTGTAATGCTCGTAACTCAACTAGCTTTGACTGATCAAACGTCGTTTTCCTTAGCAATAATGCAGTAAAGCTTGAGGAAAGACGTTTGTCCTTTGACCAATCCAAGCGAATTCATTGGACGAACATTACAGCTGCAACTCTTGCACGCCTCAACGCGTAAATAAAACCTTAGTACGTCATCACCCCTAACTTTGAATGCCTATTTTTAGCTAACCAAATGCATTTAGAATTCTTACTGTCAATTTTGACTTCGCTGTAATTCTTAACACTTTTAGCGCAAAAAATAATTTTACACTTCAGTTCTTTAATCTTGTCATCATTACCTTCTCAATCTGCTGCAAACGTCTACGATTTGTTGTTTATTTTCTACGTAACAATCAGCATTAACAGCAGCAATGTTATGGATGTGTCATAATCAATTCGAAAGCAAAATTAACAGATGCCGAAACACTGTTGGATAATGGATATTGTATGCAAATGACATGAAATCAGACCAAAATCAGCCTTTAAAATTTATTCCAAACCTCAGCAATCTGTTTCACGCTTGACTAGACACTACTTGCTCTGACTTGGTATGGCCAGTGACTTGAAGTCAATGGTATGGCCATTAAGCCTTTTTGCCGAAGAAGCTTTAAATCGTCAAATAAAGTCTACTCAAGCGAAGCGTTATCGCTCTGCACAGATGACCAACCTCCAATTTATGCTTTGCATTAGCATCAGGAGAAATGTGGGCGAGTAGCGACTGAAGACTACCAGGTTCACTCGATTTTGACGAAGATAATTGAGAGGTGGAGCTAGAATCTGAAAAGTTTCTCACATGTTAATCAATATTAAAGCAAAACTCATCGCATCTACAATATAGAAGCTAGTAAACCATTTACCAGCCGGCTAACTCCGTTTAGCATATCGCTGATGGTGCGGGAAGTCTGGAGTTTAATTCCCGCACCGGTCGGACACAGTGTCGCCAGCGGCTCCCAACCGTTGGGACGTTTTTTCGGAGCTGTGTTGTCCAATGTACAGGCGCTAAACCGCGGAGATGGATCCAGCCACTAAACCGCGGAGATGGATCCAGCCGCTAAACCGCGGAGATGGATCCAGCCGCTAAACTGCGGAGATGGATCCAGCCACTAAACCGTGGAAATGGATCCAGCCACTAAACCGCGCAGATGGATCCAGCCACTAAACCGCGGAGATGGATCCAGCCACTAAACCGCGGAGATGGATCCAGCCACTAAACTGCAGAGATGGATCCAGCCACTAAACCGCGGAGATGGATCCAGCCCCTAAACCGCGGAGATGGATCCAGCCACTAAACCGCGGAGATAGATCCAGCCACTAAACCGCGGAGATGGATCCAGCCGCTAAACCGCGGAGATGGATCCAGCCGCTAAACCGCGGAGATGGATCCAGCCACTAAACCGCAGAGATGGATCCAGCCACTAAACCGCGGAGATGGATCCAGCCGCTAAACCGCGGAGATGGATCCAGCCACTAAACTGCAGAGATGGATCCAGCCACTAAACCGCGGAGATGGATCCAGCCCCTAAACCGCGGAGATGGATCCAGCCCCTAAACCACGGAGATGGATCCAGCCACTAAACTGCAGAGATGGATCCAGCCACTAAACCGCGGAGATGGATCCAGCCCCTAAACCGCGGAGATGGATCCAGCCCCTAAACCGCGGAGATGGATCCAGCCCCTAAACCGCGGAGATGGATCCAGCCGCTAAACCGCGGAGATGGATCCAGCCACTAAACTGCAGAGATGGATCCAGCCACTAAACCGCGGAGATGGATCCAGCCCCTAAACCGCGGAGATGGATCCAGCCACTAAACTGCAGAGATGGATCCAGCCACTAAACTGCAGAGATGGATCCAGCCCCTAAACCGCGGAGATGGATCCAGCCACTAAACTGCAGAGATGGATCCAGCCCCTAAACCGCGGAGATGGATCCAGCCCCTAAACCGCGGAGATGGATCCAGCCACTAAACTGCAGAGATGGATCCAGCCACTAAACCGCGGAGATGGATCCAGCCCCTAAACTGCAGAGATGGATCCAGCCACTAAACCGCGGAGATGGATCCAGCCCCTAAACCGCGGAGATGGATCCAGCCACTAAACTGCAGAGATGGATCCAGCCCCTAAACCGCGGAGATGGATCCAGCCCCTAAACCGCGGAGATGGATCCAGCCACTAAACTGCAGAGATGGATCCAGCCCCTAAACCGCGGAGATGGATCCAGCCCCTAAACCGCGGAGATGGATCCAGCCACTAAACTGCAGAGATGGATCCAGCCACTAAACCGCGGAGATGGATCCAGCCCCTAAACCGCGGAGATGGATCCAGCCACTAAACCGCGGAAATAGATCCAGCCACTAAACCGCGGAGATGGATCCAGCCGCTAAACCGCGGAGATGGATCCAGCCCCTAAACCGCGGAGATGGATCCAGCCACTAAACCGCGGAGATGGATCCAGCCACTAAACCGCGGAGATGGATCCAGCCGCTAAACCGCGGAGATGGATCCAGCCGCTAAACCGCGGAGATGGATCCAGCCACTAAACCGCAGAGATGGATCCAGCCACTAAACCGCGGAGATGGATCCAGCCGCTAAACCGCGGAGATGGATCCAGCCACTAAACTGCAGAGATGGATCCAGCCACTAAACCGCGGAGATGGATCCAGCCCCTAAACCGCGGAGATGGATCCAGCCACTAAACCGCGGAGATGGATCCAGCCACTAAACTGCAGAGATGGATCCAGCCACTAAACCGCGGAGATGGATCCAGCCCCTAAACCGCGGAGATGGATCCAGCCCCTAAACCGCGGAGATGGATCCAGCCACTAAACTGCAGAGATGGATCCAGCCACTAAACCGCGGAGATGGATCCAGCCCCTAAACCGCGGAGATGGATCCAGCCACTAAACCGCGGAGATAGATCCAGCCACTAAACCGCGGAGATGGATCCAGCCGCTAAACCGCGGAGATGGATCCAGCCGCTAAACCGCGGAGATGGATCCAGCCACTAAACCGCAGAGATGGATCCAGCCACTAAACCGCGGAGATGGATCCAGCCGCTAAACCGCGGAGATGGATCCAGCCACTAAACTGCGGAGATGGATCCAGCCCCTAAACCGCGGAGATGGATCCAGCCGCTAAACCGCGGAGATGGATCCAGCCGCTAAACCGCGGAGATGGATCCAGCCACTAAACCGTGGAAATGGATCCAGCCACTAAACCGCGGAGATGGATCCAGCCCCTAAACCGCGGAGATGGATCCAGCCACTAAACCGCGGAGATGGATCCAGCCCCTAAACCGCGGAGATGGATCCAGCCGCTAAACCGCGGAGATGGATCCAGCCACTAAACCGCGGAGATGGATCCAGCCACTAAACCGTGGAAATGGATCCAGCCACTAAACCGCGGAGATGGATCCAGCCGCTAAACCGCGGAGATGGATCCAGCCACTAAACCGCGGAGATGGATGCAGCCCCTAAACCGCGGAGATGGATCCAGCCGCTAAACCGCGGAGACGGATTCAGCCACTAAACCGCGGAGATGGATCCAGCCGCTAAACCGCGGAGATGGATCCAGCCGCTAAACCGCGGAGATGGATCCAGCCACTAAACCGCGGAGATGGATCCAGCCACTAAACCACGGAGATGGATCCAGCTGCTAAACCGCGGAGATGGATCCAGCCCCTAAACCGCGGAGATGGATCCAGCCACTAAACCGCGGAGATGGATCCAGCCACTAAACCGCGGAGATGGATCCAGCCACTCCTTACACGCTTTGACGAAATATCGTGAAAATAATGAAGATTTGATGAAATCATTGATCTTTTTAAGGCATCTTCCCAATACGACATGTGATTTGGCAAAAACCGTTCATCTGCTATTCTGTTACACAGTTCGCAAGCTATGCGAACCAAAGACACCTGGATTTTTAAGTTCTGACCATTTAGAAATCCAATTAGCGAACACATAAAAAAACTTGTAAGATTAAACAATTTACTATATAACTGAGCACATATCATGTTGCAGATCAGGGTTCTCAACCGCCGGCTCGCCGACCAGCCCGCTCAAACATTCCTACCGGTCCGCAAAATATCTTGTTTCTACAAAACCACGTGAAACAACTAATTGATTTCTGGCTCTAATCAGAACAACGCAAAAAAATCTGCAAGGGAAACGTCCAGCTCACAATAGCCCAGGGGCGCACCCAGCAAATTTCAAAGGGGGGGTTACAGAAAAATCCTCGATCCCGCACTCAGGGAGTGGATCCCGAAAATTTTGGTGGGGGGATAAAATTTTGAATTAGGTTTAGTGTTAACCAAATACAAAGACGTTAAACCAAAAAATGGTGTAAAAAGTCCTTTAAAAATGATTTCAGGTCTACGACGTATTCAAAATAATTTTTTAGGGTGGGGGGACCCAAATTTGCTTTATTTTCAAGCATGTTTTTTTCGGGCAGAATTATTTTGAAGAATATTGACAATAAAAAAAGCTGTAGTGTAGGGGGTCTGGGGGCATGCTCCCCCGGAAAATTTTTGAAAATTTACGGCAGTGGCCATTTCAGCACTTTTTGAACAATTTTCAGGCAAATTTTGTTTAAATTACTTGCCTCTAAATCTGAGTGTTTTACCATATATGATGGATTTTGCTCGTACATTTTCGATTATGCGTGCTTAGGGCGTAAGGTTTACTGTTATCGAAAAGATTCGAAATTATGGAAAAACTGTACTCATCAAAAACATGTTGAAAATGGCTGGTGGGGGGATGCATCCCCCGCATATCTCCTGGATTTGCCCCTACCCTCACGGATATCTCTAACCACTACACCAACCAGCCGATTTGGCTTCAATATGATGTGAGGCAAATTTTGTCACAGCTGTTTTGAAATAACAGCACGTACTGCACTAGCACAGTTTGGACACTTCACTTTAAACACAAAGGTTCGGTTTCAAAAAGGGGGGTTTCGACCACCCAATCTCCCTCCCCCTGGGTGCGCCACTGCGATAGCCTCATATCAATAATTATCACCAAAATAGCAGCTGTTAAAAAAGCAAGCATGACCAATAAAATTTGATGGAGGCTAGCACGTAATATGAAATAACCATTACTCAACAGTGGAGCCAAGCACGAACTGAAACCATCACGTGTGCACGACAATAACCTCATTTCTACACCACTGTAGGCTTCCATGGTATTTGAACATGGGGTGGATTCTATAACATTGCTGCATCACAATCTAAGCGCAGACGATTGTGGAAAGGTTGCACAACATGCAGGAGCGAAACTCTTGTAATTGCAGAAGAAAACTTGAACACAAAGATTGTCTATTAACATTTCGTTCCACTTACCTTTCTCATTAATTTTTTGTAATTTTCTTTCCATCCGAATCTTTTTTGCTTTGCGGCATGGAGGTTTGGTAGGATCAGGTCCGTCACCTGCAACGTTAAAGCAATCTTCATTATACTCACGTATTACGCGAAAACGTCAAATGCAGTGGTTCTTAAACTGGGTTCGACTGAACCCAGGGGTCCGGTGGGGCTATAGCAGGGGTTCGGCCCAGATCAGAGTAAGTTTCCACAAATACACAGAAGGGTATAAAGTTGTAGTAAATTAGTAAGTCTGTGTTGAATTCACGTATAGTTAGTCTTGTTTCGTTGAATAAAAGCATTTCGCATGCAACAAAAACATTTCACTGTTGGCTAGAGCAGGGGTGGAACTTTTCACACGATTTGAAAAAAATTTTGAGGCCGAGGGCCGCACTGATTGGAAAAGCAAAAAAGGTCTACATGCCCTCAGATGTCCTGTTTTCGACTGACAATCAGTCAAGAGCAAAAGAAAAAAGGTCTTGATTCATGGTAGGAGTTTATATTACTGTAAGTGCCCGCGGGCTGCATAAAATGGTCTCGCAGGCCGGCGAGCCGTAGTTTGTCCAGTCTTGGACTAGAGTATACACTGAGTTTTCGAAATAAAAGTTACAACCGGAGGCAGATCCAGGGGGAGATGTGGGGGATGCATCCCCTTACCAGCCATTCTCCCCTTTATTTTTAATGAACACAATTTTTCCATAATTTTAAACCTTTTTGATAACAATGATCCTTACGCCTTAAGCACGCATAAATCGAAAATGTGGAACAAAATGCATTTTATATTTGGTGAAGGACTCCAGAGATAAGGCAAAAAAATTTAACAAAATTTGTCTCAAAAACTGTTCAAAAAGCACTAAAATGGCCATTACTGTATCTAAATTTTCCAAAAAATTTCCGGGAGAGCATGCCACGGACCCTCTAAAACCAAATTTTTGTACCTCAATTTACTTCCAATTAACTCTGCCGCAAAAAATACTCTTAAAAATGTAAAACTTTGGTGCCTCCCCGTAAAAACATTATACACCTCTAAACATGAAACATTTTCACAGGGCTTATTTGCGCCCTTTTCCGGGTCTAAACGTCTAACGTCTTTGTATTCAGGTAACCTTCAACCTAAATCAAAATTGCATCCCCCCACCAAAATTTTTTTGAATCCGCTCCTGGTTATGACTAAGGAAACATCTACAGGGGCGGATTTAGGGGGTATATGGGGGATGCATACCCTCACCAGTCATTTTCAACAATGCTTTGGATGAATAAATTTTTTCCATAATTTCGAACCTCTTCGTAATAATATGCCTGAGTCGCCTTAAGCACGTATAATCGAAACTGTGCGAACAAAATGCATCATATTTGGCGAAACACTCAGATTTAGGAGCAAGTAATTTGAACAAAATTTGCCTAAAAATTGTTCAAAAAGCAATAAAATGGCCATTCCGCATAGGTGGGCACAGCTAACGCAAAAATTAGCTCTGCTAACAGCTAATCCGATAACCAAAAAGATTAGCTTCGCTAACGCTAATCCCATAACACAAATTTTTCGTTAGCGGAAGCTAACGCTAGTCCGCTAATTAATCATAACATTTTAATTTGAGACAGAAACAACGAAAAATCAACTTTGTAACTTGTAGCAATCATTTTAATATCGTATTTTTCAGTTGATTAGCCAAGTCCACACAATACCGTATCAACGCAATTTCCAAAAGTTTATTTAATAGCACGGCATATTGTTAAGGTTTCGGGCACACGCTGAAAGAACTCAAAGCATTGAAATTAACTCGGCAGTGAAATTAGCACAGCACTGAAATAAGCACATTGCCGAAATAAGTAGAGCAGGGTAATAATAAGCATAGTAGGCCTATACTGAAATGCGTCGTTCTGACCAATCCGGCCATGTCTGATTATATCGCGCCTTTGCGAAATGCAAGGAACTTAATAGACCGGCAGCTGAGAGGGGTTAGCATATCTTTTCTATACTGCGACCTTGAGTACTGCGTGAAAAACCATCGGCGAAAAGTGATTTCTGCCGGGTTAGATTAGATACAATCGTATCTACGCAATTTCCAAAAGTTTACCATTAATTGCTTGCATACCTTTCCTAGGTACCACATGAAACCTAGTGGAAACGAAAGCTTACATGGACCAGATCACGAAATGGGTCGTGACGAAAGTTTTTTTGGCTGCTTTACCCCTAACAGAAGCCCCCTAAGTTCGAGTGATGACGTCACAATATAGCTAGCGTACCTTTTCTAGGTGCCACATGAAACTTAATGCAAACGAAAGCTTACGTTGCACTGATTACGAAATGGAATGTGACAGAAATTTTTTCGGCTGCTTCGCCCCCGGCAGAAGCCCCCAAAGTTTTCATTATGACGTCATTTTCGCTGTGACGTCATAACTCGAACTTTAGTGGCTTCCGCCGGGAATAAAGCAGCCGCAAAAATTTCTGTCACATACCATTTCGTAATCAGTGCAATGTAAGCTTTCGTTTGCACTAATTTTCACGTGGTACCTAGAAAAAGTACGCTAGCATACCTTTGTGACGTCATCACTCAAACTTTGGAGGCTTCTGTCGGAAGTGGAGCAGCTGAAAAATTTCTGTCACCTACCATTTCGTGATCTGGTTAACGTAAACTTTTGTTTCCACTAGGTTTCATTTGGTTCCTAAAAAAGGTACGCTAGGGCATTTTGGTTTTTTTTGGGCACAGATTACGGCCAAACGCATCCAATCTGACCCGGCAGAAATCACTTTTCGCCGATGGTTTTTGACGTAGTACTCAAGGTCGTAATATACAAAAAGGTATGCTAATCCCTCTCAGCTGCCGGTCTATAACCTTTCAGCTCCAAAATGTCGAAACATTTATTACTCTTTTGTATATTCACATTTGCAATACTGTATATCCACCAGGAGACTAGCCTCCAAGACTGCCCTTGATCCTCTCAAAAAACTGCACAAACGTATTATTACAAACGTATTATTATAAACTTATCTAAAAGCCCATATCTCGCTCATACCAACCCACTATTTTTCTAACTGAACTTGCTAAAAATTAACGATATCTGTCACTTAGAAATAGCTAAATACATGTTCCATCAAAACAACAAACCAGACTCGTTTCATAATCTTCATCTGATAACCCTCATACATAATCACAACACCAGACTATCATCAAAACACAACTATTTCATTCCAAGAAAGAGAACATAAAATGGAAAAAAGTCATTTTCTTTTGTTGGTGGTAAAATATGGGAGAAGATACCTGAGGAGTTAAAGCAATGCTCTTTCTACGAATATAAAAAAAGGTTGAAACTTCACCTGATCAGTAAGTATTCATAGATTCTATTCATACGTTTTTGTTTTTTTTTACTTGTTTTTTTTTCTTTTGTCATTAATACTAAATAGTGACAAACTGGACTGCGCAAGACTGCTTGTATGAGTGATTTCTTTATTTTTTGCTTTTGCTATTTTCCTGATTTAAATGCTTTTGGTGACTATTTTTGGTGTCAACGAATAAATTTGACTTGACTTGGGCATCGTTGTTCTTTAAAGTTTAGAATGAGCCTAGCCTGGACTGGCTGAGCGTAACAAGGCTGACGAGAGTTTTGTCATAGTCTAAACATGAATTTGTCCCTTGCAAATTGATATCAATTTAACAAATTTTTTATAGCTTTCTGGAAAACGCAGTGACCGGAAAATCGTAGCAATGACAGCTCACCTGTAATCGAGCAAATAACAAAGACTGTAAGTTTCTACAACTTCATACATTTAATATTCTCACCATTGGCAGAAAAATAAAAAAAGTTATATT
The DNA here is from genome assembly GCA_964006365.1 of Trididemnum miniatum. Classification (NCBI taxonomy): domain Eukaryota; kingdom Metazoa; phylum Chordata; class Ascidiacea; order Aplousobranchia; family Didemnidae; genus Trididemnum; species Trididemnum miniatum. The sequence continues at coordinate 21,651,516 of OZ023246.1, forward strand.
ATTCCTGCTACCATTTGTTCTTCATTGCCTGATGTTAGTAAAGCGTCTCAACAAACCTAGCACATTAAAAAATGCGAGATTGCTAGCAATGATCAGTGATATCGCAATAAAACAGCACGTTATATAAATAAGCATTAAAAACTACTTAACACTGTACCAGATGTTGATTTAGGGTTATATTGTCATTTACACTGCAATCAAGCCAAGTAAGTAATTAGTTCAACGCATTTTAAGCTACGAGCGCACGCTAACAAATTTATTTGTTTGCAGTGTGTAATTGCAAGCGGAAATGACGCACTTTGGGAAATCCTCTACAAAGAGATACAAGACAAACACGCAATACTTCCTCATTTCACCAGAAAAGAGGAACTAAAATGAGAAACAAGTAAGGAGGTAAGTAGGTCGAAAAACACCTATGTAAATAAGTAGCGAAAGACTATAGCACACAAAACAAAATGAGGCTTTTTGAAGTGCGAGGTTCGTGGTTATACAACACCGTCCCTATCATTTTCATTCTTGCAAAACGGCAAACAGATTCCAATCTGCTGATTTAACTCCACTATAATGGAACAATAAAATATCTTTTGACCGCATATTACTGTAAACATTATGTTTCAGCACACAAAATACCAGTCATTTCCATATAAAATCACATCGTTGCGGACGCGATATTATAATTTGAAACTTGTTTTCTGAAATTAAGGAACTAAATCTAACACAGCTCTTTTTACATCATTTCCCACAAATACCAACCTTAACGAAAGCTGGAACGTGCAAAAAGAACACAACACAAAGAGATGCTACAAGCTGGTAGCCATGATTTGTGCGGCTGCATCTATGCGATTTGTTTTCAAGTATATAAATCAAACCTTCATTATACTCGCGCTATTACGCCGAAACGTGCAACGAGTGGTGGGGCCCATCTCCGCGGCTTAACGCCTGGGCAGCAAAGAAACGTCACAGCTGTGGCGGGCCGTTGGCGACACTGTGCCCAACTTGGCCGGCCCAGAAATCGAATCCGCGTGTTTTTTTGATTACAAGAAACTTAAAGGATACCGGAGGGTAAGCTCAGTTGCAAAGCACATGGCTACAGATGGGGAGATCTGGGGTTCCCATCCCGGGCCGGTCAAATCGGATACAATGTCGCAAATAAGTCTCGGAGATGTAACTCGTTACATGCTTCGGCGTAAGTAATACCGTGAGTTTTCGTTTTCGTTCAAAAGTAATGGTGAGTTTCCTCTTTGTATGACGCTGAGTAACGGGTGTCATTTAATCAAAGCAGTTATTAATCCAATAAATAATATCCATTACACACGACTGTCGTCGTTATAGCTGCATGGTAAGCGAGCTTGTATTGAATTTTAAGAAACAGTGAAATATTTTGCGCAGCCCGGCAATTACTTTGTTGCTTCAAAAGTTTGCAACATGAAGCTCTCCAAATAACCTAACACTTTTGAAAATCTCGATCACACTGAAAAACAGGTATATACCATTAATAATTTGAAATATTTTAATGAATTACGATCTGCACAGTATGAATATTTGTGTGTGCCTTCGTACGCAAAACCCAACCGCATGTTGCCGTTAAACCAGCCAAAAATTTGTGAGAAATATTCCGGCAGTAATAAAATAAGCGAACGTGCGAGTACTGTTATGGTCACATCCGTCAAGTAAAACAAGCTCATACTATCTCCAATCGTCCATAAATTATCATTCACTCCAAACTTGCAAACAGACCCACTAGCTCCGACTCAAAAATATGAGCTCGAATCAAGCTCGAGCTAGGTTCCAAACAGGTCCAAAAAAGCTCGAAAGTTAAGTTTGAAGTAAAACACACACTCGATTCTTCAAGTAAACTTTGCGGTTTGGGTTCGCGTTAACGAAGTCAAAAAGAACTAGCTATAGACGTCGCACAAAGAAGTCGTTCATCTGCAAGCATGCGGTTTACGGGGAGGAAGGGGATGATAAATTGAACTTGGAAAAGGTACAAGGAAATATATGATCAGGCAATTCAGCATTTCACGATAAACAGGTACACTTCTCGTGCTTAGTCGATTTCAACTCCACACTGCGACGGTCGGTTTTTAAATTAACACTGTAAGCGCATAATGATTTGCTTTATTTAATTAAAATAATGTGCAGAGTGCAGCACATTCGTTTTCACTACCTAAATGCGTTTTGCGGAAGTTAATAAATTTATTGTACTTCATAGAAACAGAATGCTCGTTAACTACTGGAGACTGATCGGCATCAAAAGCGCTAACATTATAGCGCAACATGAAGTCGCAAGCAACAAAAAATGCGAACGCAATTAGGTCAAGTATTTTTAATCAAGATCAGGAGCAAGTCTAACACTCAAGGTCAAGACAAGTTTGAAATTAGCAACTTTACGAACCTAAACCCGAAATCACGCAAAAAAACGAAACTGATTAAAAAACTGCTACTTTACAATGTGCTAGGAGCAGCCACCAGCCACAAATCGTTTCAATCCAAATCAAGTGAGTTCAAAGTTTTATATCTAAACTTTCGCAAAACACATGTCAGTGCGATCTTTTATCAGCTGGACCAGCTTCACCTTCAACGCGCACACAAGCAACTTGACTTTATTTCACTTAGTACATTAAGTCAAGTAATCATTGGTAATCCAACCACATGGTTCAACAAAACGGATTTAGGGCTTTCATCAGCAGCATACGGTAAGCACTAAGCAGCATACGACTTTAAACACGTAACAACCTTATTATTTCTCTGTAGAAATTTTTATCCCAGTATTATATTACACAAAGTTTGTATTTGACAAAGCTATTTCATCCATCAATAAAAAACAAGCTGTTACCTTTCCGAACTTCTTTCACAAGAACCGTAGTTGAAGTTTCAGGTTCCTCTTCGACTGTTGGTTTGCTATCTAAACATATTTTATCATAGCTGAACTGATCGAATCGTTACAATATTACCAATAATATCAAGGTATAAGTAAAAGTATAAAGTATGTAAGTAAACTATTCCACGTGGTAAAAGATGAGATCAACAAAATGATTAAAACAATAAAATTGCCCAAGATTTTCAAATAGCTAATCCATGATCTCATTTTCCGCATGCAATTACGGCACCTTGCCAGTGCAATTGTATGCGACCTTTTGTACTTTATTGTCTTACAAGATTTAAGCAACTTAGTCCCATGCCCAGTGGCGTAGCTAGAAATTTCAAAGGAGTGAAGGACATCAAAAGAATTTGCCATATTTCACTCGCCTAGCAACATTTGTTCTTTTTTTACCACAAGGCAACGTCAAATGGGGGGTGCCACAATACCCCCTCCCCAAAATATCCTACTGCTCATAAACATTTGAGATCAGGGAAAGACTATTTTGGCGCGGGACAACTTGACATGATTGACTGGACGTTGGGATGACTATGGGCCGAAAACACCCCACCTTCGGGTTCGACGTGATAAGTACGAATATAGAATAGAAATAACCTCATGATATTCGAAATGTTTTTCTTGTCACGAGGGCCGAAGTGCGCGACGATTTGGTGCAATCATTACGACGAGTTGTCCCATCCTGACCAGTCGTGTACTCTCCATAAGTTAGATTTTGTTTCCCAGTTTTCACTTCAATCCTGCTCAATCTGCTTTAGAATTTGCCGAGCACATAACAAGGAGAAAAACATTCCTATGCACCAGCTCAAAGATTCAGTGTCAGGTGTAGAAGTTTTTTAAATTATACCCATTGTCTACTTCCTAACAAGACCAGTAGCGCAAATGACCGATTTCTAACAACTGTCTGGGAAGTGAGATCTCTCCGAACAATCACCAGTAATATTGGACATAAACGACCCAAGCACAAGATTCTTACCGGGAATCTTGTTGTTTCTCCCCTCTTGCGTATCTCCTGATATATCAGAAGTGTGAGATGCTGAAGCTCTGTACTTGCAACGTTGTTTCCAACTTTCGATCTCACTTTCTCCTAAACAACAACCTTAATGATAAATAAAAACAAAAATGCTGAAATACTTATTTTGATGAAGTTGAATGGCCACTCACTCCGTCCCCTGACCTTTTCATGACCACTTAATTACTCACAATATAAAGTAATCTCGCCAAAAGTGAGGCATCCCCACTTCCCGCTATCTCAGCGCTTCCTTGCTCACCCTAAGTTGTCCTTTACATATAGTCTAGTCCATTCATGCTAAGACTACAACATATTCCCTTTTCAAGAGCAAGAGACTTTTAAAATCAAATCGATGCTGATGAGTCTCTTCTTACATACCAGTACCAGCCTACCACATCGAAACCCTGTTCTTACCCCACTTTTTTTTCTGACAATAAAAAAACAATGTCGAGCGATAGCGCATGATAATCAAAACAAAGTATGATTTTGAATTCTTTTGCATCTTTAGCTCGTAACGTGACTGTCAATTGACTACCACGTAGCACTGACCAACGACCAGCTGTCAGTGACTAGAGAAAAAACACGTTGCACCACTCCGAGTAATTACCAGGAGGGTGAGGGAAATGGTAGAAGGCAGGTCTTAATTTTTGATACCAAGCACACACATCGCAACAAGACATGACAATTAATTGTTTCAAATAACATTACTTCATAGAAAGTTCGCTGCAACTTTGACTAAATATTTTAAGTGCACTGCGGTCTAAAAAAGTTTGTGAACCACTGTACTAAACTAGATTAAACTTTCTGCCATTCCAACGACCCTGGATTTCAAATAGGATGATTACATGATATGTGAGCTCATAATTTCAACCTTATCACCACAAAGGTGAGATGTACCAACCCAGAGTTGTCGCAATGATACATCGTAGCATTTGAAGGTGGTCATGTTAAATAATACTATAAGTACAGCGAGCAAAATCATACAGTCAAATATCGTTACTATGCCACCTCGCTCATATGCCACTCTCGCTGCTATACCACTTTTGACCGTCCCCAACAACATTTAATAAAAAATGTAGGGGTTGCAAATGTACTATGTCACTTCTCTTAATCTCGGTACTGTGTGAAGTGCAGTGCTGTACTGCAGCCTTGCCACGTGACAATGTGATACAGCATCTATCTGTGCATGCCACGTTTTGTTTAACAGTGTAGTAGAACTAACTTTACAGTGCAGCATTTTCGAATTCTAAATTTTGTCACATGCACAAGATCCGCCGAAAGAACATGCGCCAGGTAACGACTATTCAGAGTTTTGGGCAGAGTTAAGCAAACTTTCGAGAACAAACAACATGTACATAACCTGTAGCCGTTTATCGTTTCATTAATGCAGTACTGCACATTAAGTAGAGTATAGAGCAGCCATTTTGCAAACTCTCATTACTATGCCACTTTCGCTCGGACCTGACGAGTGGCATGGTAATGAGATTGAATTGTATCAATCAAATTGTAACTGACCTTCGCTTAACAAAAACTGCCGCATTCTCTTCGCAACTTTCTTCTTCGATTTAGAAAATCGAAAAGACTTTGCATGACATCGAATGGGATACTGTGGACAACATGTTCTTCGCATTGTAGGTTTGTAGCAGTAATGTCCTACATATTTTCACGCAATTACAATATATTACAATTCCACAAGTAAGTTTTTGCATAGCAGCATAACAATACAGTACTAATGCACCAAAAAAATCTTCATTATACTTAAAGTATTACGCCCAAGCATGAAACGAGTGGTGAGATTCATCTATGCAACTTAACGCCTGGGCAACATCGTTTTGAAGCAACATACCAGCGGTAGTAAGCTGTTGGCTACGCTGTGTTCGATTTGACCGATCCAGGATTCGAACCCTAGACCTTCCACACCAATAGCGTTATCCTTAACCACTGTGCTCATCAGCTGGTGTGCTATTGCATACGCTATTGCAACAGTAGTAAATGGCAAGTACTGAAAGGCCTCAAGTACTGAAAGGCTTATCTCATGCCAAAATCGATCTCACTTGCTTCCAGAGCTGGTGTCTCGGTCGGTAGCAAATATCACAGGTACATAGGTATTTCAAAACATCGGATGGACAACTTTATTGCTATTTCACAACTAAACAAATTAACTTAAAAAGGCAAGAAAATATCTCAAAATAGTAGTTTCAGTATTTTTAGCACAGATGAACCAAAGACATCCAAGAAATCAATTAACGTCATGAATAACATTAATTTTAAAATATACTAACCGCTTCTCCTCCATCCTCGATCTATTAACGCCTGATAATCTTCTACATTTAAGCTATGCGCCCACATACCTGAAGTGAAAACGTAAATTAGTCAATAAAACTTGCTTGCTTATTGAAATAGCAAACATAATCTAAACATAGAATTATGCCGAAGTTATTACAATACTACAGCGTTTGTCCAAAAGTCATGACATCATTTTGTTGATATCAATGATTAGCTGTAAATTTTTCAGCATGTGTATTGTGTAATCAGTAGGCCTAAGCAATGTGATATGCAACCAATCAAATTTTTTTGAAAAAAAAGCATGCACTAAAGCTGCAAAACTTAAATCGCCTAGTCGCAAGCAAATACTGTACAGAGTTTTTAAGATTTTTTATTTCTTCTAGCGGCATTCAGTCATAAAAACTGTGCGTTAACTAACAATATGCATAGCTAGAGGTGGCAGAGAGGAATGACCATTCCTGCATCACATTATTGTATAGTTCATTCCTAAGAACATGAGAACCTATTGATAAAAAAATAAAATGCTTCAACTAAATATATGCAATACATAAATTTCAAATATGCTTTTTTAAATGTATTATTTGCAAGCTAACATTCTAATGCTTAGAAATTTGCAGCTGCTAGAGTAGTCGAGTTCTTGACTGAATATAACTTGTAATATTTCCACAGCAATTAACAATTTATGCATTACAAGCAAGCAGCCTCAACAAAAACAAGCTGAAATACGCCAAATGACAAAAACTAATGAAACAAAAACTACTAGATTGCTAGAATTTTCTCTGTGCACAAGGTTTGGAGCTAGGCTTGTACCATTAGATGAAATGTTGGCCAAATAATGTGCCTAATCCAACATTTGGGCGCAGACATTGGGGCACAAGACGTTGGGGTGCCAAATGTGTCATGTGCCATGAGTACATTTTTTAAGCAACTTTTTATGTAAGAACATTTTTTACAGAATATTTTTTTTAAGTGGATGCAAATTAGTTTCAGTTGGCAACGATCTTTCCACAAATTTTAATTCACATAAATTATTTCAAGCCGCCGGCCGTTACCTCAGTTGCTTAGCGCACATGCTACAGGTGCGAGAGGTCTGGAGTTCAAATCCCGGGTCAGTCAAATCGGCACAGTGTCGCCAACGACTCGCCACTGCTCCGACGTTCCTTCGGAGCTGTGTAGCCAAGGCGCACAGCCGCAGAGGTGGGCCCCGCCACTCGTCACACTCTTCGCATAATACCACGAGTATAATGAAGATTTGATTTTACTTCAAGCAAATAGTTTAAGAGATGTATATTGGGGGAAACGTTATAAAAAATGCTGAAACAAGGTCTTCTCAAACCTTTTCAAATTAGTAGTAAATCGATCATAAAAAGAAGTCTTCATCTATCGCTAACTTAACCTTGTGTCAGCTTTTTTCATAACGTTACCATAAATCCATATCTTTAATTTATTCGCATAAACTAACTTACATAAATTAAAACTTGCAAAAACATTGTGGCAAACTGAAAATAATTTGCACCAATTTTGAAAAAACACTCTACAAAAACATGCTTTCATTTGATTGAAAAGTTGCTAAAAAATGCACTCAGGTTCATGACGTAATTCGCACCCAAATGTCTTAGACTGGTGAATATGTGAAATAGCCAGTATCAATTTTTAGCATTTTGTACTTAGTTGCACATTCATCCTATCACAAGAAAGCGACCAAAGCATTATAACAAGCTCACTTAGGAGTTGCCATCCATTTGTCTACCACACCAACATAGGGGAATCCCACTAAGTGTCTTTCCCAAAAGCACAACAACTAACTTGCCAGCTTGTTCTCCACACTGTCCCTTTTACTGCTGAGGGTCAAACAGAAAAGCTGCAAATACCAATTTTAAAATCATTGGTATGACCCAACTTAGAATCAAATCAGAGTCTACAGCTCCGGAAGCTGATGCTCTTACCACTCAGTATTTAATAATACTGTTGTTTACGAAACATAAGATGTACTTCAAATCCCTTTCTTTCTCAAAAATTGATCTTGCGCCTAATGTATGGATCAGGCAGTGCTTTATGCTTTATTGCCATTAAAATATAGTTCCTACTTTAATGAGCTTTATGCAATAACCTGATATTTCTCGAAAACTGTTGCGTTATATGCATAAAAAAACAATCAAAGCAATTTATTGGCAGTGCGCCTAATAGCCGTAAAATACAGCATCGATATAGCACATGAAATAACGACTGACATACCAAATAATGTTTGACTTCACCTTAAATTTAGCTTACTAAACAGTTTTTGCAAACTTAAAGCAAACCAATCAAATCGCACAATACAGACAATAACAAGATGACTGGCTTTGCCTGTACCACATAACAAAGTAATACCACAACATTGCACTGGCAGCTTCATTTTTTTCAATTTGGTTTTACATGAAGAATCTTGTAAACCAAAATTGTGTAAGTTCTTAAGCAGTGGTCAAACGAGGCGAGTTACTTGTGCAAGTGACTCACGCGAGCGACCAGCGTGAGTAATCACTTGCAAAAGTGGTCACATAGAGCGAGTTACTCGCGCAAGTTTTAAGCTGCGAGTAACATTAGTTGGGTGGGTAGACTTTATTTGCGCTCATGCCGCTTTTCATAGATTTTCTAATTTTATTTTCATAGATTTTCTAACTTTCCCCTAACTTTCTTTCATATTTTTAATTTTTGTTTCAAGCATATACATCATCTAACATGAGACCAACATCATTTCCCTTCCTCGGCATTTTTATTGCAGTGATTCTGTGATGGCTCGTTTTCCACAAGCCCTAAGAATTACAAAAAACACGCAAGAAAATCACAATTTCAGAAGTCGATCACTTCATAACGAGTGCTTGCCAACACTGCAAGCTTCTTAATTTAGTTTTCCATGCTAGGTTTTTGGTTTTCAAACAATTGCAATCGTTACGTCATGAGAAATTGTGGTAGCACATGAAAATTTCTCTAGCTAGTCGAGTGAGTAAAGTTGAACATGTTCAACTCTACTCGCGCAAGTAAATTTCCACTCAAGTAAGAGATTTTTTGTTGCGAGTAAGTGGTCACACAGAGAAATTCTCTTGCACAAGTTAGTCACACCAGAACTCGCCTTGTGTGACACTGACCACTCTTTGCAGTGACACATGCAGAGCTTGTCACTACATGAAAAATTGAATGCAATAATTAAACGTTCGGCGTCGAGTAGGCCTAATAAGTAACAATTTCCGTGTCCGTTTGTAGTTGAAATCCTATACTGCTGTGTTAATTTATTTTGACGGTGCAGAAATAAAGACACTACTACTACTAATACTGCAATGATTCATCACAAACAATTGTACCCATGACCAAATAAAAAAGGACTTGGTGTCGACCAGCTAGTATAGCACTTGTACATTTGTTGAGATGTTGTAACAATGATGTGTTTTATAGCTAAACATTATTCATTAAGCTTAGCCCCATGCGTGCCAAAACTGATGAAGATAAAAATGCTGCCAGACCAAAAGTTAAATAATTGATTGACAGTACAGAACTTAAGAATAACCTCTCCCCCTATCTGTACTGTAATACTCCTAATTTGATGTTTCCAGAGATTGCTAATGGCATCATACCAGCGTAACACCAACGTCATGCAAAGACACAAACAAGCAGTACGGTGCAGACTTAAGGCAATTACATCACTCATGTAATCAATTACGATTACTCCTAATCATTTGATTATAATTACGGTTACGATAACTAAAAATTTCATAGTTATTAATTACAATTACAATAATGGTAATTACGATTACAATTTCGATTACTTTTGGTCAGTTATCGAGGTTGTTCGTAGATATTTTTTGTTTCACTTTTTCGCGGAAATGATATACCTCATCATGCAGGAAAATAGCTTTTTTTACTGTTCAAAAATGCTTGAACACGTCAAAATAGCACTTCTACAGTGTGTACGTTTCTTCAGAAAACAAACGTTTCAACAAATAATATGCTTCCACAATAACCCTATCAGTAACGCACCCAGGGTTTAGCAAAAAGGGGAGGCATAACCAGAGGCTAAAAGGTCTGGACTCTGGGGGCATAGCCCCCCAGCTGCCAATGAATTTTTGGGGCTTTCACGTAAAAAAACTCCTTTTAGCGCACTTTTTTATCAAAAAAGAGCATGCAGTGAGTGCAGTCACTACAAACAATGCAAAAATATTTTTGCAGCTTATGCCTAAAAGCAGATACTGGGCTAAAATAAGTGAAAGGAGGCTGCAAGTCTGCAACCATTATTGGTTTGAGAAATTACAAACTGAAAGTTGGGTTTTAGCACCTTATTACAGGGCCAAAAGGGGGGTCATGGCACCAAGTCCCCCCCTCCCCTTGCATGCACCTATGAACCCTACCATGTATGAATGAACAAAAATATCACAGATAGGACACTGGATCTTTTTACTTCCAACTGTTTGGTGTGGAGCAAAACAATACAGCAGATAGACTGATCAATTGCATACAATGCAGAGCAATTACGCAATCCGAAAATTCTCACCGTTTCAACTAGCATCGAAAACAAATTAAACTAGGTTTACTGGAGCGGCAGCGTTGAAACGAATTAGGTTATCTGGTTTTCAATTGACAAAAAATAGACCGGGATGTTAATTGCTATCCTCAAAATACATAAATGTGATATTAATAATTGTGGAGATCAGTTTTAAATGCGATATTAAATGCAATCCACTGGATAATGTAATCAGCTGCAATGTAATCGATTATGATCACAATTACAAAGCTGATTTTTGGTTTGTAATCAATTACGATTACGATTATTGAAAAACATTGATCACCAGTACTAATTGTAATTGATCACCAGTACTAATTACATTACAACTACCCCATGCCTGGTCCAGTGTGGCAGCGTTTTGACAATGGAAACTGGGCAGGTACTCTAGACACTACGGTACCTTATTCAAAGCTATTCTGAAAAGCTTAAGTTTTCCTGAAGCAAATTACCATAATGTAATAAATATACCCTACCTAGGCCTATACTGCGCAGCGTTAACACTTGTCCAGATAGTGTTTTCAAATGCTTATGAGCTGTCTACAGCACAATTAAATTTTTGATGTTACCGGTACAATCACTTGTTTTAACCATGACAGCAAAAATTTAATTATGACACAGAAACCTGTGTAGTCTGGGTTTTTGAAGCACCTAAACTGTTTAACTGAACACGTCAGCATGGTAACTCAGATACTTCAAGCACATGCCAATAACTATGGTATCACATTTCACAACACAGAACAGTAAGTAAATTTAATATTATTTCATCAAACCTTGCGAGAAAGCAGAAGTTTCATTTTTGCAATAACCACATTTGTATCCACTATGATCAGCAAAATATTCAACAATACTGTATTTGGCCATTTTGCTGCAAAAGACAATAAATTAAACTAACCATGTGAATATTTAGTGCTACTTTGTTTGCAATATCCACATCTTCCACATCTTCTAGCACCAGTGTATTCTACAATTGAATAAGCTTTTCTAGCCATACTCAGACACTGGACACTTCTTATCTGTTTATCACTTTGGCATTAGACTTATATTTTTACATTAGATGGTTACCACACTATTAGAACCGGTACTAATATCTGTAACGCAAAACACACTTCGTCAAAGCGTTTAGAAGTTTAGGGGTCTCGTCTAGAGTAAGCCGTCCGCATCTGAAATAATTCAGTCCGTGTAAGGCAATAACAGACATGGAAGGCTTACTCCAGATGAGACCTGCAGATTAGTACACTGGACTAGCTGACTAGTCTAATTTGTCTAGTCCTACCAGCAGAGTAGGGTATGATAGCCTGGTTCCACTGTTCCCTTTAAGACCCAAAATTTAAGAAAAATCAAACTAATTTTTTCTTTGTTCTTTGATGAAGCAATAGTTTTGGGCCGAATTTCAATTAAAGCGTTTATTACTTTAGTACAAAATGAAAGTAGGCTTAGACCAGAGTTTCACACAATCTTGAATTTGAAATTTTTTTTTTTTTTCGTTAGTGCTTAGGTCTTTTCTTTCTTTTCATTTTTTTTTTTTTTTTAGGCGTCACGTCCATGCGAGTTGTTTTTCTCGTTCTTCGTATGTATTTCTACCTTCATATCGCATGTCTTAACGCTTGTCGTTGTGTCGTGTCTTCCTTTTCTTGAATTTCTCTTTCCATAACTGTCGCCTTAAGGTGTGTTTACGCAGAATACGATGAAATTTTTTGTACGTACAGTGACGTAGGCTACGAAACTGTTAGAGGTTATGACGTAAAGCTACGTCACTATCCGCGGCATTCGAGAATACAATCGTTCGGGGCATTGCAAAACAACCGGTAGGAAGCAAAACTGTTTGGGTTTGAATTGTGTGAAAGATATTTTCGTCAACTGCTTACGTCAAAAATCTGATGAAACTTCGCACGACAGCAAATCGGACTAAAATCGCATTTAGTGTAAACAGACCTTTACGCTATCTTCTTTTTTTTTTTCAAGAATAACGAAGACTTGATTGAATTTATTGCTATTTTCCACAGCATAGCACAGCAGTAGCAAAGAGTCACGTAAAACATCGCACGTAACTGTTCATTCATTTTAAAAACTGCACTAGCTAGGAAGGAATGATAGAAAGACCAAGGTTGGTCATATAGTCCATCATACCGGTACGATCTATTTGTCCATTTTAAAACAAAATTATACAAATTACAATATACATTGTCACACCGGCACGATTTCTAGCAATCTATTGATACCGGTACTGTATAAAGGTATAGATCAGTGGTTCTCAAAGTGGTCGATATCGACCCCCAAGGGTCAATTGGACCATCCAAGGGGTCAAAAATAGCCAAGTGGTCGAATGGGGGTCAATCAATAACTGGTGGGGTCTACTGGACCCAGTGGCGTAGCGAGAAATTTTAAAAGGGGGAGGCCATGATTTTCCACATTTTTCAAGCGTATTTTTTTCGACAGAAATTTAAAACTGATTGAGAAACAAAAAAAGGTTTAGGGGGATCCGGGGGCATGCTCCCCCGGAAAAAGTTTGAAAATTTACATGCAGTAATGGCTATTTTAGTGCTTTTTGAATAATTTTCAGCCAAATTTTGTTTAAAGTTTCTGCCCCTAATTTTGAGTGCTTCGCCAAATATGATGCATTTTGTTCGCATATTTTCGACCATGTGTTACTTAAGGCATAAGGCTTATTGCTTTTGAAGACTTGAAAGAGGCTCAAAATTATGAAAAAATTGTACCAAGCATAAACATTTTTGAAAATGGCTGGTGGGAGGATGCCTATCCCTCATCCTACCTCTCTGGCCATAAGTTACAGAAAACATCAAAAGAGTCTGGCATATTTCAGTCACTTGGCACCATTAGTTTTGCCTTTTTTTACTAAAAGACAGAGTCAAAAGGAAAAGCCATGGCCCAATGCCCCTTAAATACGCTCCTGACTGGAGCAATAAAGCCTCCAACTCAAAATTATCATTAATCCGCCAAGGAATGTAAAGGACGTTTTTGAACAAATGAAACGAAATTAAGAGGGCTGATTGAATCTCAGCTACAGTAGTTTAAAAGTGCATTCGTTTTAACAAGTTTATTCATTAAATCATCTATTGTGATGGCATCATGAAAACTGTTCTTTTCCCTTGTTGCATCACAAACAGTATCGTCGTGAATGTGGCGCAGTTGCTACACTGGCGGGTACCGCTGTTAGGTATATGCAGTAGTAGTAGTAGTAGTAGTAGTGTCTTTTATTTCTGCGCCGTCAAAATAAATAAAACACAGCAACATATGATTTCAAATGCAAACGGACGCAGAAAAGGGAAGAAGCGACAAAACGATCAACGTTGTGACATGCTAGAGAGAGTGAAACTTGAAGATGAGGGGATTAGTAGGCATGGTCGCAACACTCGAGTAAGACGGAGAACTATAATTGTAAACCTGAGAGATAGCCACAGTAAATAGCTTAAAAGTAGAGAAACGGGTGTGCTGCACTATCTCTCAGGTGCACTACCTCTCAGGTGCAGCACACCCGTTTCTCTACTTTTAAGCTATTTACTGTGGCTATCTCTCAGGTTTACAATTATTGTTCTCCGTCTTACTGCATATACCCAACTGCGGTACCCGCCAGTGTAACAACTGCGCCACATTCCGTTTTTGCGCAAGGATAACATTTTATGTTATCCTTGCATCTGTGGTCCTAAGCCTATTGTCTGGTTGCGTATTATTTTAGCATGCGTTTCAGTTAAAAACTCGACTTTATTTTGACGTATTTTGTTTCCTTGTAGTTGTTAAGCTAGGCTAGGGCAGGGACGGCTCGTAGTGAAGGCTGCAAAGGCTGCAGCCTACTCAGTTTATCACCTCCTTATTTTTTTTTTAAGAAGCGAAATTTTTTTACCTATTCTTGTTTTTCATACAACTATCGACAATATTTTTTTTGAAAAAAATAATTTTTGTACAAAAAATGGCAACACGTAAAGACAGCCACAGCCTTTCGTAGCAAGAACTAACCCTGTAGTGTTACGTCATCAATGCTTTATGGAAGTTTGAATTACGTTCAATGAGACGTGTTAAGGCTGTGTCAAAGCAGCCTTTTTGGTGGTTATTGAGGTGTAAAGCTTAGAGATTGGCTCTATTTAGTTGCAATCACATAGAGATACTGGGTTTAATGAAAGATATGGGATGTTACGGGTTGCATACAGCTTAAGCTTGTAATACAGTGGTAACGGCTAGTAGACTTTAGTTATACCTTATTTGAACTAATAGATTGCGTAAAAAAAAAAACTTTTAAGCTGTTGATTGACCGGTACTACCGCAGCTTAGCTAGGTTTGTAGACTAGTGGTAGCTTTTTTGTAGCCCACTAGATGTAGTCGACTAGGTACAATAGCAGAGTACCGGTAGTGTACTTAAATAGAAAAATTTGTTTAGGCCAAACTTGTGTTTATTCATGTTGACTACAGGTTACCTAGGCTACAGGTACGCACAGAATCAGCTATTGGTACAGTGGCGTGATAAAAAAAAATTGTAGAGTAATAATAATTCATGGGAAACCTGCCAGTGTTCCTGCAGTTGTGTATAGCCCAAAGCCTACCGCCTTGCTAGTGAAATAAAGAGTTTTTTTTCATTTCAGAGCGAGTATTTATTCTGGCCAGCTTTTCTAATCATGTAGCCTACCTGTTTAAAATAGTCACGAGCCGCCACTGGGCTAGGGGGTCTATAGAAAATTTTATACTTGAATAGACTCTTCGCGCACGCGTGGGAATTTAGCAAAAGCGGAGACGGAAGTGAATTAGTTATCAAGAAAATGGTGCAAGTAATGCAGAATCGGGTTAGATTAGACAAAATGATGGATGGTTAGTGAGGTTGTAACACTCAAATACTTTCACATTGCTAAGTTTATTGCACTCTAGAATGAAATTGGCTAATACCAGCTCTAGCTGACTCGTACTAATCTGCTATAGTAGTCAGGTAGTGTAGGGCTAAAGCTGTATAGAGGATAAGTGTAGGGTCAGTTGTAGGTATATTGGTACGGGCGGTTGCATTTGAAAATTTTCATGAGGTAGGCAGATAGGTTATGATAATGTGTAGGGTTAGCCATCAGCTGATCTGTATGAACCGTAGCATTTGTGATGTAATAGCAAAGTCAATATAATATTTAATGTTGAACTTTACCTGATAATGCAATAGGTTATACAAACCAATTGCACTTGGCAGTAAATTAATTTATTCTTAGATTAGTGATGTGCGAGTAAAAAGGAAAATGCATACACTCCAGTACATTTTTGTGGAGTAACCACATTAGACTGCGGTTTGATCAACCAACATAAATTTATGATTGTTGTAGCCTACTAATGCTGCTGGTGTTTTGCATTTTGAAAGTCCTCGGTTATTGCCTCTGGACAAGGAAGTTTAAATTGTTTTTTGTTTCAGCATTGTGTTATAATGTTTCTTCGTGTAGCATATAGAGCAATCAAATGAATAGTATATTATGAACCAGTGCACTCGTCTACTACTACGTCGAAAAGATGTTGTGAACTTCTGTGATTGATTGCACATAACAACAATTGCCACGAGCTTATGTATGATAGGCAAATATCAATTATGTGTGGAGCATTTTTCTCATTGGCAACCAATTTCTCTTCAATTCTGACACAACCTTGAAAATGGGTTATAAAAGTCTGGTTCTTGACAAAAAATTATGTAAACAAGACTTCAAGGAACAACATAGCCAAGCCCTGACACAAGAGACAATTTCTACTGAAAATAGTGATGATGAAAAAAATATTTGAACAGAAGAACAAGTCTATAAATTTCACCACTGGACCAAGGTGTTAATGAACATAAATTTGGGATATGATGACCCAATACTAGACTAATCTGTTTGCTGGAGTTACTCTTGGCGTAATTCTACCAACCATTAGGCTAATTGTTGGGTAATTGGGTATATGCTCAAATGGACTCTTTAATCATGTTTACTGTGATTTCGCATGATTTATGCGATATTTTTTAGTATTAGTAGTTGTAATTGATTCTGGTTTGCAGTTGTGACAAATGTTGAAATGTTTAGTTTGATATTAAAATATGTCATCTGGTGTAAGCATTGTGATGTAAGAATGGTTATGTAACAATGGACTTAAATAATAATCACCATTTCCTGCAATCTACTGCAGAGTAAAATATTTTGCACAAAATTAATAAATAGGCCACCTGAAAACACAAGTTTTATTATTGGACAATCTAACACCTGCTGACAGCAGCCTGCTCTACAGTGATAAAAAAAACGTTCTAACTGTTACCTCACAATTTGCTTCATCAGGGCATATTAGTCAGTCAGAAACACCTGACTACCAGTGCTATGCATCTACAGACTACTAATGCTAATATGACTATAGAATGACTGTCTGGAAATTACTGTCCGTCGTCAAACATCAAAAACCTGTGTCAGCAATTCCGTGTGTAATAAAAAATGCAATACCTTTTTAAAATGTACATTTGAGAGAAAACTCTCAGAATAATAAAATGGCAATGACCAATAGTAAGTACAAAAATGTACAACCACTGCTGCGTGCTGTTCCAAACTGTCAAAAAAAAGCACTTTAAAGATTGCAGAAACTGCCAGTTTTACAATTAAAGCAGATACCAAACATTACTACAGTTATTATACACAAGAAAAAATAGAGTGATCGTTACCAACAACAGTCAAGGAACGAAACGCCTCAAGCGATGCACACACACACACACACAAAGCAAATGTTTCCACTGAAACAAAGTGGCGTGGTATCACATAAGCATTAGTCCTACATAACGTGATACATTTCCAGGCCTATAAAATACAACACACCACAACCGCCGTTACTAATTTGGCTGCTAAGCCTGCATACTGTTCAGTAGCCAACATCGTAGCAGGGGCATTCAAGCTTTCTACATATAGTCCCAGTCTCTTGCGTTTGTTTTCAGCAAAACAAACATAATGCTCTTAAAATGACAAGTTCAAAATTATTGTGACTGATGAAATGCACTAGCAATGTACGCAAGTCCCAGAGTCCCAAGGTAAAAAACAAAATAATCCCTTCAGTGCTCCTATGACAATAGGATGCTGATTGCAGTCGGCGTTTGTTTCTTCAGTGTCATGAAATACCACGAATAAGATTTTGAAAAAACTTATAAATTGGAACCACAAGTGATAGAGTTTGAGGACTTTGCTTCTAGCCTACAAGCATTTCCTCTATCGGTCGAGTAAACATTTATCAGCTTATGAGTAGTAATAAAGTACCGGTAGTCCGGTACTAACAAAAGAGCTGAAAAACATAACATAAAATCTGTGAGGTTGTGTTGCAAACGTTTTCTGACATGAACCAGCATCAGATTAATAAAATCAATAAATGCCGGTAACTGAGACTAACCGCTGTCGCCTTGTTGATATAACCGACGTTTTCGCTTGCAGTATTAGGATTCGCGTGAGACTTGACCTTACGCTAGCACCAGATGTGACAAAAAGCTTGATAAGACTTTAATTTCGTTGCTTTGCAAGACGAAAACCAAAACAAAAACTGATTTTTAACATACAAATTTTCGTTTCAAAAGTACCGAAAATCAGTACCGAGTAACGATATCGTCGATACTTTTTTAAAAATGTATCGTTATCGGTACCGACGGTATTTTTTTTAGCAAAGTATCGGTACCGATATCGTCGTTACTTTTAAAGTACCGAGTGCCCAGCTCTGCCGGTGTATGTCAAATGCAATTGGCTCCAGCCGTGAATCGAACCGTGAATCATAGGATTTGCAATCTGCGCACGGTACCACTAGGCCATGTCACAGACCAGTTTGAACTGCTGAAACTAGACTACCATACCCTTTGTTTTTCTACACCGGTACCGTACATACTAGACTATTGCTCTTTAAATCTTGAAAACAATGTATTGTGCTTGCCAAAGAAATTTAGTTCCATCCCAGCTAAACAGCTAGCCTATCAGCTTATCGTCATTCAAGAAAATAAGCAGTCAGCCTGATACAATTTCATGATCCATTTGTTGTTAAAAGTCACCTAGTCTATCCTGCATCAATATGTTTATTGACAGAATGAGCTGCTAAGCCAAGCTTACTTCTGGTAAGCACAGGTAGATTAAAGGGCAAACTACATTAAATTATTCATGCTTACACGCGAAACCTTTCTTAACACGAATAGAAGTCAGAACTAAACCTAATCAAAGCAAAATCCTGGTCATTTTAACGTTGCTTCCATTATCTTTTGGCTTGGAATACATGCATCCATCTACTTCCGTCTCCGAATTCCCACGCTGAGAAAGCAAAATCTTCAATCTAGCGGTATGTGCGCGAAGAGTCTATTAGGGGTCAACGTGCAAAAAAGTTTGAGAACCACTGGTATAGATAGACCTGAGTAGTGTTTGTTGTGAGAAGTATTATTTTCATTTCGTTTATTTTGATATTTATGATGCAAATACAACAATAGTGATATTTGTGTGTTGTGGCGGTTTAGGGTTTATTATCATCAATGAAAAGATGTACAATTTTGCACTTCCTTGAGATCTATTATCTTTGGCCGTAATACTTTTATAGGCAGATATGATTATGACATAACAATCGCATATTGTCTAGTTTGCGTCACGTGACCTCGAACATGCTTGGTAGCGGCTACTAGAATTGAACATGTTCAAATTTAAAATTTAGCAGCAGCGACTAGGTGGTCACATTGAGCGTTTAGTAGCAGTTTCTGCGAAGTAGCCGCTACTAAACGCTGGTTGCCAAAGGATTCGCCACATGGAAGATTCGTCACAAAGAAGATTCGCCACTTAACAGGTGAGACATACGAATGTGACCGAGAATTTGAGCGTAAGCGTCGGACAAACGTTTGCAACAGTGCCGATGAGGAAGATTCGCCACACAACGGTGATAGGTTGGGTCGGGGGGGTTGGGGTTAGGGGGTTTGAGGTCGGGAGGGTTGAGTCGGGCATTTGGGCCGTGGGGGTTGGGATCGGAAGTTTGGGGTCGGGGGGTTTGGGGTCAGGGGGTTGGAGAGAGTTGAAAACCCCCCAACCCCCCCGACTCCAACCCCCCAACCACAAACCCCCGACCACAAACCCGCGACCCCTACCCCCCGACCCAAACTCCCCCGACCCAAACTCTCCCGGCCCAACTCCCCAACCACAAACCCCCTGTACAAAACAATAATTAATTTGTAAAATGTGTCTAGCGCCACCACGAAATTATTGTTGCGTGACCATTTACCAACGTTCTCTAATTTGAAATTAGACTAGTCGTTGAGCTTTTAGTTTGAAATGTACAGTAGTTTTTTGATTTGTTCTTCTGAGTTATTTGCGTAAAGGTGGGAGGTTTAATTCCTTTTTTATAAATAAGACTTTCAACACTATTGATAAGACTTTGACGGTAATTAAGACCTTTAAGACTATTGAAGATTTTAAGATTGAATACTGTAGTGGAATGACGATTAGGTCATAAGATTTACGGTAAGTTGTTAAGACGGTAAAATAAGGGTTTGTAGTTCATCAGTTTATTGTTTTTCCTTTTAGAGTTCTTGCCTCTACGGAGTAATTGCGTTTTTATATCCTTGGTTTGAGCTTACTGCCGTGGTGATAGTACTACTGAACCTTTTTAGTTTCATTGTTTATAGTCTATGTGTGTGTGTCCCGTTTGCCTTGGCCAAGTGTTTGTTTATGTTAATATATTTGCTTGCCAGTCTAGAACCTTGCCAGTGTGTGATCTGGACGAGCTGTAGTCAGCGGTTTGGTTTCGGTAGCTGCTGTAGTGCGTTGTATAGCCCTACCATAAGTTTCCCATCGCTCTCTACTTTATTGTGGTTACTCTGTGGCTGCTGTCTTTGGGTCAGCCCTGCAGAGAGACTGGTGGCTGGTTGCCTTGTGCATTCCTGGATATTTAGTCTATAGTCTTATTAGTAAAGTTTGACTCCTCTTCGCCATTAAATTACGCCGTAGGTACGTTAACCATAGGTGTTGCGTACACCCCCGACCCCAAACCCCCCCGGCCCAACCCTCCGATCCAACCCTCGCGACCTCAACCCACCTAACCCAACCCCCCCCCCCCAACCCAACCCAACTTCCCCGACCCCAATCTATCACGGTTGTGTGGCGAATCTTCCTCATCGGCACTGTTGCAAACGTTTGTCCGACGCTTACGCTCAAATTCTCCCGTCACATTCGTTGTGTGGCGAATCTTCCATGTGGCGAATCATCTGGCAACCCTAAACGCTCAATGTGACCACGGATTAAAAGTTATCAATGACCCTGCTGAGCGTTGCGTCAAATTGTATTTAAACAATTGGTTTGTGGTACAGAATTTTAGTACAGCAAAGTATAGTGATTTCATCTCGAAGCTTTTCGTCTGACACTCATCGGGAGAAGATCGTCAGAAATATTTTTCAGAAACGCCAACGCCAATTCCATTTTGAAACGTAGCCTTCCATCATGTGCTTGTAAGTCCTCCACCCCTAACCCCACCCAGACTTGTGATTCGGCAATTGGGCTCCATCTCCTTTTAAACGCTTCGTGTGCTAAACATTATCACCTAGACAGATTCCGCATTCTCGCCAGAGGTCGCTCTTCCTTCCATTTCTCTGTTTTGGAATCCATTTTTATTAAAACATCAAATTCCGACCTTTGCAAGCAAAAAGAATTTGTTCACAGTTTTAAGATCTATCGCTGATTGACGCGTCGAAACAGCTGATCAGACTGGCCAATCAGTGCTTTTCCGCCTCCTTTTTTCCTTTTTTCTCTCTTTTTTTTCTCTTTCTCTCTCTTGATACATAAGACTTGCATTTTAGTTTACTGATTTCTGACGATCTTCTCCCGATGAGTGTAAGACGAAAAGCTTCGAGATGAAATCACTATACTTTGCTGTACTCAAATTGTATTGTATAAGTTGCATATGTACCTTCTATCACAAGAAAGCGACAAAGCGCTATAACAAACTCACTAAGGAGTTGCCGACCATGTTTTACCACACCAAGATGGAGGAATCCCACTAAGTGTCCTTCCCAACGGCACAACAAGTAAACTTGCCGGCTTGTTCTCCACACTGTCCCTTTAATGCTGAACGTTAAGCAAGGAATCTGTGAATATCAATTTTAAAGTCATTGGTTTGACCCGACTCGGAATCAAACTCGAGTCTACAGCTCCAGAGGCGCACGCTCTTACCACTCGGCCATCTGAGCTACGAAAAGTTGGAAGTGATTTCACGGATGTGATCACAAAAGATGAAACCACGCCCGGCAAAATATTTTACAGCAAGTAGAGGCAGTACGCCTATCCGACATCTTCAAAAAACTTTTTCAGGCTCACAATAGACATTTAACTACATTAATGTGATGCCTGATTGGCGTTCTGGTAGGCCTATTTGTATACTCGGAGATATTTGCCATCACCCCAGTGTGCCCTCTAGAGTGAGAAATTTGAGAAAAATGCGAAATTTTTTGGGCAAATTTTACTGATTTTGAACTAAAAGTTAATATTAGAAAATGCAGAACTGAAAAACCCAAGCAAAAAACTTGAATATTTTACAGTAAGATTGTGGCTTGTATCTTGGAAAAGCAAATTTAATGTCAAAAATTTGTAAAAAGGGTCTTCCAAGTAGTGAAATCTTTGGGCAAAAATTTCAATGAATTCATCATTTGGGCAAATTCGCACTAGTCAAAATCTTAGAAAGAACACTGCATCACGCTATGTTAATTGTTGTTGTGCCAAGTTAGGGCTACTTTTGTAGTTTACGAGAAGCAACTGATCCTGTATTCATTCATTGGCTTGTGCATCAGGTTGCACTGCACAAACCCAAATAATAATGAGTCGCTGTCTTCATCTTGGTAATGAATTGGGTGGGATTTGTAACATTTAAAGAGATCAGAATGGTTTATTAGTGCTCTAGATTATCTGATGTTAGTGGAGATTTCTATAGCTGATTCTCCAAATGTGCTACATTGTGCAGCGAATGTCAGCACTAATTATGGGGCGCCGTTGTGAAAAAAACGATTTAACAAATTTTACACGAATTTTCAGCAACATTTTCACAGTTTCACAGCTATTTAGCTAAAGTGAAGTGAACTGCAGCTAAAACGCTTCGAAAAGTGCAATAACAGCCAAAGTGTAATGACATGTAATAAATAGCAGCAATATTTATTAAATATCGCCGCTATTTATTAAATATCGCTACTATTTATTAATAAATAGCGGTTAATAAATAGCGGCGATATTAATAAATAGCGGCGATATTTATTAAGTATTGCTACTATGTATTAACTAGCGGCGAAATTTAATAAATTGCAGCAGCATGTAATAAATAGCAGTGATATTTAATAAACAGCAGCGACATTTAATAAAGCGCAGCGACGTTTAGCTTAAGTGCTGCGAAAAATTAAAGTGCTGCGGGAATTAGGCTAATGAGATCAACGGCGTTTCCATTTAGTTTAATCTTGAAATCGATTTTGAAAAGTTTAGGCCTAATGTTTATTTCTTTAAATTGCTATCGGTACAGTGTATCTATTTGACTAACAGTGGAACCGTTATCTGTGCTCACTGTCCGGAACGAAAATCAAAGCTTAGATGTTGTGTTGCCATTTATTATTCATTTTTGTTTTCAAATTTTTTATGAAACTTACAAGGAGTTTCTAGTCTTCTTGATTGTTAGACTAATTTGGCAATAAATGAGAAAAGCGGGAAATTTTGGTATGGAGTATACGATAAAGTAAGTATGAAGGAATATAGGGAAGTGTTGGAGGAGGGATATAAGGGTTGTAAGGGACTGTTGGGGGAGGTGTGAAGAAGTGGGGGGGTGTAGAAAAGTGTATGGGCACCCCACACTTTTCTACACCTCCCCCACTCTTTTCCACTCGTCCCCACACCCCAACACACTTCCCCCACTTCTTCCATATTCCCCCATACTTGACCCAACTCCCCAAACTACCAAAAATTTTCTAATTTTCCCACCATCCATACTCCCCCAAATTCTCTACACTTCCCCGATGCTTTCCCATACTCCCTCATACTTACTTTATCATTTACCCCATATCAAAATTTCTCACTTTTCTCATTTAATGCCTAATTAGTCTAGCAATCAAGTACACAAGACGCATTAAAAATTTTGAAAATCAAAGTATAACATGGCAGCACAACATTTAAGCTTCTTAAAAAGTTTTGCGTTATTGTGGACATACGTAACAAAGCTTTTTTATTGAGTGGGTCCACTGTAAGAATTATACACAGGCCTGCACTGTGACTGTACTCTACACTATTATATGCGTGAAGTTCTAGCTTACTGGCTTGGCTTACCGGTACATGCTTGAAAAGCGCAAACTGTCTACACTACAATATTTGCAATCGTCGTGACGTGCTTTCTAAGCGACGCGATACTCTTCACTCTCATGAACAAAACCATGGCAATGCAGTTAGCGCGAAATTTGTCATTTTTTGTTGCGATCAGGCGCGAAACAGAAAAGCACGTTAAGCGTGCTGATGCTAAGTACTAGGGTTGAATCTATTAATTTTTTAATTTTAAAATTCATTTGGAGTTTGAAAATCCAAATCCAAGCTCATCAAAAACTTGAGATCAGATCCAATTTTAATCCAAACATAGCAGGTAATCAGGTATTGGTTGTTATCAACGTTATCACTGCATTCTTAGTGCGCGAGCTAGTGTCGAAAAAATGTTTTGACAGCTTCACCATCAATTACTTGGATTGTAACGGCAAAATGCTTTAATAAAAAAAATACAAAAAACATTTAAAAAGACGTGAGTGACATGCAAAAGAAGGTGAAAATTAATGAAAACAACGAAATGGAAAAGTACAATCTAACGCCAAAAAACACGCAAAAAATTTTCATTAGAAGAGCCTGAAAAAATGTTAACTGTCTTCAGCGTCCTTTTCCAAAGCAACACACAGCAAGTTCATGACTGTATTTTGAAACTTGATTCTTTTGCTTGAGGTAACTTTTGGCTTCCCTGCCCACACTTTTAAAGAAAACTTCTGTACGATGTTGTTCAGATTCTGGAAAAAACAGCGTAGTGAATTAGAAAGCAAGACGTTGCTACAGCGGGTCCAGTGGTCTGTCCGTCCCTATAACACGTGTGTGCAGCAGATATAATTCACACTGAATGTTTAAAAATATTCTTTTTGTTCCCCAATTCCAATCCCAGTTCTTTTCACCTTTGTAATTTCACCTTTGTAATAGCGTAGAAAGTTAATGATACGGAGTGGCGATATATGAAGGCTCAGAAACGACGGACAAGATGATGAAACCAACTTATTTAACGTACCGGACTTCCGTTTGTTAACTATGATAACTGCATGCAAGCAAAGATTCTACAAACAGTAAGCAAGTTTGCTGGCTTCTTGATTGAGAATAATCTGAAAGTGACTCGAGTCGTACGAACAAAATTCGAGTCGAGTCATTTTTAGAAAAGTGACTCGTGTCGAGTCCGAGTCACTAAAAAATGCGACTCGAGTCCGACTCGAGTCGAGTCACTGACTCGAGTCGTTCTCTGATGAAATCTAACAAGCAACAAATTAGAAAAGTCGGAAGCAAAACTTTGAATTCGTCCCATGCATAGCGCCACCGTCGCTTTCTCGTTACAGGAGGATAAACAAAAAATCAATCAAATTAACAAATCAATAGCACAGAGCATAATTCAAAAAATCAACAAGAAAATAAACGTTTTAACAAAAATATCTGACCCAATTTTTTCGACTCGCTTATCGCTTGTAATTTTTTGACTTCTTTGGTGGGACATTAGTATAACATGTCCATATCAGGGCAGTTGCGATCTTTTTAATCGGAAAAGTAGCGATTCCATGTTTAGAGATTCACGAATATCTACACTTTTAACCTTGTACAATAAGGTCAAACTGCTATTTAATAAACTTAACAATAATACGCACTGGGCCAGGCGCGGATTAAACAGCTTTTGTCAGGGGGGAGCCCAAAAAACTTAATATGTTAAGGCGTTTTCAGGGGGCTGAAGGAAAAATTTATGATTAAAGTACGCTATTAAGCAGTGGCGTCCGCAGAATTTTTCAGTGGAGGGGCTTTAGTGACGTCACATCGTGATGATATAAAGAAACTACAGTTACGGTAATTCAAAGGTATTGCCTCGAATTGTGATGTTTCTCACCTAAGTTATTACGCAGTTGCAGTTAACTACTGTATACAATGCCATAACTAAAGAAACAACCAAGATATTTCATTTAGCCTACACATTTGCTGAATTCTTTGCGCTTCATTTAAGAAGACCAAAGATTTCACAGAAAATCAAGCTGTCAAGCCGTGGCTAAAAATTTACCGTACCGGTACTGAAAAAATTATAGTTTTCTTCATTTCTGGGCCATAGGAAGGTTAACTGACTAAAGTAGGCCAGTTTTCGCAACGTCACAGACAGGGTGTAATCAGGGGGGTAAAATAGTTAATTGCTTCCAATCAAAAAATTTTTTTTCGAAAACCAGCATTGATATAAACATTTAATATGCACTTATTATGAAGGGGGCAGTTTCTCCCATTACTGACTTGAAAAGTGGAGAGACAGTGGAGCACGAGAAAACATTGCCCTCCCTACCGAAACGTTTTTAAGCTGAAATGAAATGCGCGCGAGAGGAAGCCCTTGATTATGCGGTAAAGGTCAAAAACAGCATCGATATTGTCTAAGCATTTTCACCCAAATCACAGCGTTGATATGTCTCAAGAACGGAGCACTCCAGCTCCTGAGACAGTTACGGTACCGGCACGTAAAAGTAATTTTGCCTACCCCTCCCATTCCGCCCTGGGTCTTTTCAAATCTTTCGTTGGTCTGGTTTTCCTTGGCAGTATTTTTATTTTATTTTGAGCACTAACGGCAGTGTCAATTTAGTTTTTTATATTTTATTAATTTTTTAACAAACCGGCCGGTTGTACCGCAGTTATTAAAGATGTCGCCATCGATGTGGAAAGTTTAGAGTTCAATTCCCAGGCCGGTCAAATCGGACACACAGTAGCCAACGGCTTGCCACCGCTCAGACCAGGGGTGGCCAACCTGTGGCGCATTAGCTACTTAAAAGTGGCGCATTGCACCTTCTTGATGACAAGCCACTTCTGCTAACCAATTTTTTTTTTTATTTGCACCCCACCGATATTTTTCAGAGGAAAACAACATCTGAGGGCGTGAAAACCTTTTTTCATTTTTTGCTCTCCACCGACATTGTCAGTGGAAAACAGGACGTCTGAGGGCATAGGCGCACGCAGGGAGCCACGGTGCCATGCCCCTCCCTTTGGCCCTGTAATAAGGTGCTAAAACCTCACTTTCAGCCTATAATTTCTCAAACTAATAATGGTTGCAGCCTCCTTTCATTTATTTTAGTCAAGCTACTGCTTGTAGACATAAGCTGCGAAAATATTTTTGCATTGTCCGTAATGACTGCACTCACTGCACGCCCTTTTTCGATGAAAAAAAGTGTGCTAAAATGAGTGTTTTTCTGCGTAAAAACAGTAAAAATCCGTTGGCGGCTGGGGGTTTCACCCGCAGTTGTGGCCCCTCTTTGCCAAATCCTGGGTGCGCCACTGTCTGAGGGCGCGAAGACTAGAGTTGTAAGGAAAAAGAAAACACGTTTTTTTTTTTAATCTTAACTTGATGTGGCGCATCTAAATTAAGGGTGAAAAATATTGGTGCGTGGAATCAAAAGGTTGGCCACCCCTGGCTTAGACGTTTCTTCGGAGCTGTGTTGCCCAGGCGCTAAGCCGCGGGGTCGGGCCCCACCACTCGTTACTACGCTTCAGTACTACAGCGAGTGTAATGAAACGAGGATAGTCTAATAAAAATTTGATTCAATTTTGTGGCTGCCATTGTTAGCTTCACCGCCGAGAAGGTACTGTACACCGCATTTAACGAAACTCCTACTTATTAAGTGCTTCACGGTAGTATCAATGACAAAAATGCAGTTCAAGCAAAGCACATCAGAAAAGTTGGACAACAGGCATTGTTGCATCGCATCGTCATGATAGTTTCTCGAGTTCAATTTTATTAGTTTGTTTTTACAAAGTGGACTAATTTTTGCCCGAGGAAGGGGGTACTGCTCTCTATTGGTCAACGCAAGCTAGTTACAGAAAATAAGATAGGACCCTAATTGGCAGAATTAAGCTTCGCCGGCTCTTAACACTCGGCTTATAATATCGTAGCCTATTGCAAGTAGGCTACTCACCTAAACTACAGTTCCTTGATTTTCAAAGCACAATGGCATATCAATAGGCTATTCTAATATCTAAAAAAAATCAAAATTAAATTTTCATTGGAGCATATGTTTTCGAGTATATACCAATTTAGTTAATTATCGGGCAGTCTTCCATCTGAACAAACAGTTTTAGATTGAAGCAGTAGTTGAAGGTGGAAGAGTGACTCTTGTCAAGAGTTTGTTGCACAGCTGAAGAGACCACATCTTCATTATACTCGCGTTTATACGCCAAAGCGTGTAACGAGTGGCCGGGCCCATCTTAGCGGCTGGGCTACACAGCGCCGAAGAAACGTGGCAGCGGTGGCGAGCGTTTGACGACACTGTGCCGATTTGACCGGCCCGGGAATCGAACCCCAGACCTACGGCACCGATAACCTTTTTTGCCTAGCAGCTGAGCGAACGGCTGGTTAATTCATTGCTTTCAACTAAAATAAGCGAACTCTTTCTTTGTATTACTTTTCCGCAATATTGTTCTAAAGCAATAGCCTACGCTGATTCACCGAAGAAGCAGTCCAAGTAACCTTTTTATCATGAATTTATGTCCTACTTTCATATGGATTACGATGTAGGCCTAACCAGTAACAATAACAGTTTAGTCGCAGAGGTGGGCACGGTACTTTAAAAAGGTCCAAAAAGAAATTACTGCCCTATATTTTGTTGAATTTTAATTAAAACTGCACGGGTTTATAATAGTTAGGCCTATAGCTATTAGTTAGCTAAATATCTAATTACTCAATAAGGTAGTGTTACCGGTAGTAGGATACTAGGTGCGGCACAATTCACGAATTACAAACTTTGCACCAACCATCAAAATACGGTACAAAATAAGCTATAGTTAGTGGTTAGTGCAACAAAAATCGAAGGAATGATGCAATCATTTCCCTCGCCCATAGGAATGGGCCGCAACGCATAACGCGAAAACGTTTTTTTTTTTTTGAGACCAGCACTTTCAGCGCAGAATGCGATAAAAAGATTGTTGAATGGAGACCCCAGAACTAGAAGTAGCCTACGCTGGGGTTTTTAATGGAAAGAGTTCGTCATAAATCGTAATGACGTCAACCTTTCAGGGAAGTCATTACAATAAAAGTGGTTTTTAACATCGAAGTGTGTAGAGCAGAGATGTACAGGAGCCGGAGTTAAGCAAATTTTTTCGGAGCCGGATTGGACTCGGAGTTAAATTTAACGTCAAAACTGGAGTAGGAGTAACCATTTTTTTAAGTTACTATTGTAATGTAAAGTGAACATTGACTAAAGTTATGCTCGCTGTGAGGCATCAATTCGCGCACAGTCTCTAAAAAAAAGTGATCTCAATAGCATGAAGTTTAATATAGGCCTAAAGTTTGGATAATGTTGTGATTGTTAAGTTTGCAAAACTACTCCGAGTAACAGAAGTGAAAACTGGAGTTGGAGTTTTGATTTTTGGCGTAAACAGGAGCAGGATAGGAGTAGGATTCTGTAATTTTGGAGCAGGATTGGAGTCGGAGTCTCAAAAAAGCGACTCCGGACATCTCTGGTGTAGAGCGGGGTATCCAATTATTTTTTCAGAAGTACCAGATTTGATAATGTAAAAGTGGTCGAGGAGTCGAGTGCCAATAACGTTTAACCCTCATACAGTAATCATATTTTCATTCGCATAAAGTCGTTTGGGGTCAAATTTGACCCCGATTGATTTTTCTGTAATAATGACTGTAAATGTACAAAAACACAAAAAGAGTGGTTGGGAAAGACAAAGCCACTGCGGGAGCCCATTCTCGTTATCGGGCTGATGTTGAGCAATCAAGCTTAGATTGACAAACATCAGTCATTTTTTTAGGTAGGTGCTGCAGAAATATCATATAATATTATAATTAAAAATACAATCAGAGAATATTTGATATAATAAACGTTGGACGGATTGATTTAGGAATTCTTAACGCGAATTAGCATAAATTTTACAACTAACATAAGTTGATAGTGGTTTTTATTTTCTTGGGGTCAGATTTGACCCCATTTGACTCTTAAGTACATGCTGCAGAAATACCCTGTTAATTATAATAAAGAATCACAAAATTTGAGAACATTGATGTGAAAAACCTTAAAACAGCTTGATTTAAAAGTTCGTGAAGCGATTAGCATAAATTAGATTTGACAGATTTGACCCCAATATTGTTAATACGGTTATTGGGGTCAGATTTGACCCCAATAACCGTATGAGGGTTAATGGCATGCTTCGCTGTTTTTTGAAATTCGTTGCACTCCGGATCATCGCGTACGGTAAACCGTTTTTTAACTTTTTCATGGCGCTTAATTTTTGTGTCTGCGATTATCAGAAAGCACTCAAAGCTGTAAATTAGATTCATGTGATCATAATAATCGACAATACTTTGTGCGACCACGGACGAGGACAATATGAAAACTCATCGCGAGACTGGAGACCCTGGGTGTAGAGCAGTGATCCTCAAATATCTTCGACCGCTTCCTTTTGGAAGTTGGAGACTTTCATTACCCCCTTATCAGGAACAAGTTTTAAGAGGGGCATACACCGTAAGCAACGTAGACATTTTTAAGATGGGGTTGCGTAAATACGAAGACACGTTTTGCTTTGTGAGATACACAAGCTCTTGGTAAAACTCCACTCAACCCAATTCATATTTGGGTAAAACACGTTTTTTCCAAAGTATTTTGGGCGTAAATCGATATGCCCAAAACATAACTTAAATAATTTTTTTGGGTAAAAACGTTTTTTGGTAAACATGAAATTTTGTGGGCAAATACAACTTTTACCCAATTTTTTGGGGGGTAAACACACCTTCTACCCAATTGCGACTTTTTCGCTTTTGGGTAATTTTTTATACTTAACAAGTTAATTTTGGGTATGTTTGAAAATTACCCAAACGTAAAAAATTTCGTTGCATTATTAAAAAATTTTACCCAACTTTATACTGAACAAAAAAAATTTACTCTAACATCCAAGCTCGAAATTCTGAAGAATATTTAGTAAATACGTAACTTTCACTGGTTTTTCCTTTGCTGTATGCAGCTGAAACCTATACCATATAGCGTTATGCAGTTGATGAAGGCAGCAGCAGCGTGATGCAACTTTTCCTCAGGGTCATAAGAGTCAAGCAACCACCCTTGTACCGACGGATAAATCAAAATCTAAACAGTGACTTTTATCGTTATTCAGATTTCCGAAAACAAACAGCATTCATATGAATTCTCGATATACCCTGCTGCTGCTGCTTGGACTCCTGTAAGGTCAAAATTAATACATTTGGAATAAAATGCAGTGAAGTTTCATCTAAAAACTGCGCATAAAGAAGGACTTTCTGTCTTTAAAATATCGTTTCAGATGTTGACATTTTGATAAATAATTGAGCGTTGCAGTTTCGAGGTGCCATAAAGGGGGAATCTTATAACTTTCTTTGCCCTAAAAGATTGGCTTGGACCAAACAGGCGTGTTTAGAAAACCTGCTATCATTTGGCCACCTGCCATATTTGAGTGGCGTAGCCAAGGGTGGGAGGTACCGGGGCCATGCCCCCTTAAATTTTACGAAAACAGAAAAAACGATGTAAAAACTAGCACTCACTTTGCTTACATTAAGCTATACAGCATTAGTCATGAACCCCTTCAAATACTTAGCCTATAATCTTTAGTTGCGTGCACTAATTTTTTCTCTGGACAACAGCCCCGGATTAAAAAAAGGGAATTAATCCAACCTTATATAGGCTCAGTATAAACGGACAGTGTGGAGAACAAACCGACAAGCTCGCTTTTACTGTCGTCAGGAAAAGGCACTTGGTGCTTGGTGGAACTACTTTTTCTTTTTGTTGCATAGATTGACCTAAATATTATTAGATACGCTGTTTTCAGATAGGTCGGTAGCTGAGCAAATACGCGTACACTAAAGATTATAGGCTAAAACATTGACTGTCAGAAATTTAAGCAACACAGTAAAAAATTTGCAAGAGGGATGGTTGAAACTGAAGAACTTGAACGTTATGGAAAAAAATCTTAACAACCATAATGAAATACAGTTCACAACAGTTCCAAAGACTTCATCTTTGTTTATAGAATTTCTTGGTTGTTGCACAACAAAAGTGAGGTAGGCATTAACGTTTAGGCCCCAGAAAACGTTTTAGTAAAACGAAGTATGGAAATGGGTAACGAGATTATCGAAAAGCTCGCTTGCGCAATATTCCCTTTAACATTCGCAACACTACCAGTACTGGTAGCGTATTTAAGAGGGCGTTGGGCCATGCTTCCCCCTTTTGACTCTGCCTTTTAGTAAACAAGAACAAAATTAATTGTACCAAGTAACTGAAGTATGCCATACTCTTTTGATGGTTTCTGTAGCTTATGGCTTGGGACGGATCTAGGGGGGTAGGATGAGGGGTATGCATCCTCTACCAACCATTTTCAAAGTTGTTTTGAATGTATACAATTTTTCCATAATTTCGAACCTCTTCGATAGCGATAAGCCTTACGCCTTGAGCACGCATAATTGAAAATGTGCGAACAAAATGCATCATATTTTGCGAAGCACTCAGATTAGGGTCAAACAATTTGAACAAAATTTGCCTGAAAATTCTTCAAAACGCACTAAAATAACCATTAGAGCATGTAAATTTTTTAAAATTTTCCGAGGGAGCATGCTCCCGGACCCCCTTTGAGACTTTCTTGCTTCTCAATCAGCTTCAAATTTGTTTTGCCGAAAAAAATACTCTTGCAAAAAGTGTGGAAATTATGGCTCCCCCCTTTTAAAATTTCTCGCTACGCCACTGAACACTACCATTGGCCTTTGGGTTTGAACCAATCTGAAAAGTCTCACGGCGCTAAAGAGAATAGATTACATTCGAAATACCTAACTATATACAGGTAATAGAAAAGCAATCGCAAAATATAGCTTCTTTTGCCAGCTTGAAGGCCATACTTTTGTGTGACAAATCATAGGCAATTCAAGATAAAATTGGACTACATTTGTTCATTTGCAGACAGTATTTTATTTTAATTTAAGAAAATATTTATTTGCGAAGAGCCTGTACACTGATCACTGCATGCAGCGAAAATAAAATCAAATTTTAAAAAATATTGGATATAGAGTACCCAATATGACGTATTTTCAAAAATACCACTAATGAAATATTATTATGATTCTTTGTTTTGTATACAAATCGGAACACTAGTAGTAGTAGAAATCAAGATCGCTTCGTGTGAGATCCTCCGTATGAAATGCAATGGTAAGTGTAGGCGTTAACTAGACCCTGTAGTGTAGAATAACACACTAACTCATCCAATACTCTGCAAATGAGCGATCGTGGCAGCAAGAACAATTTTTGGGTTTATGTAGCTTAAAAACATTTGGGTAGCGAAAACCCAATAAAATTAATTGGGCTCTTGACTTGGGCTAAAATAGCCCAACGCATAATGGTTAGTAGTCAGTCAGTTTACTTCATTTGGGTAATCTGCACCCAACTTAAAAAATTGGGTTTCTCAACGTTAATACCCAAAATGTTTACCCAAAAAACTACCCAATTATATTTGCAGTGTAGCATGCCATTAAGTTAGTTGGAGCAAAAATTCATGTGCGCGTTGGGAGTGAGGATTAAATCTCATAACAGAACTAACAGAAAGCGAATAAGCTTCAAAGTAAGACGGGAAGAGCTGCTGCAATAGACGGTCATTATCAGCAACGATTAGTTTGAAACACTATAAATACTCGTCGAGTTGACACGAGTAAATGCAATGCCAGTATCGAAAATGTAGTACGCTGTTAAAATAGGCCTCAGGCCGGTAATGTTTAGGATATAGTCCTCTTAAAAACGCAATTGCTTTCCGCTTGTTAATAATAACGTCTACATCGATTGGATTTTCAAAAAAAAAAAACTACACAATTATTTTACATTTTTGCACCTTTTTAAGGAGATTTAACAAAGAAACAAGCTGTATCAAAGAGAGTTGTAAGTCGGTGGAATATCTGGAAAAAGCATATTTGCAAGTCAAAGTCAAAAAAATGAATTTTGAAATCTGCAAAAAAAAAAACGTCTTAAATCTACTTCAAATTTTTTGTCGTCCTTGTTCTTATAGTTAAGTTTAGGTCTTGAGTTGCATTGAAATACGTAATAAATCAACCAATCAAATCCATGAGCCTACAGAGATAAAGTATAAACATTCCTGAACCGTATTGAACAAGAAGAAAACATTTAGGAGGGCGCATCCATTTCCCTAGGGCTACGCATTGCGCAACTCTGTTTAACATCAGCCTTCTTAAACCATGTTATACGCATGCTATTAAAAAATCTACCCAGGTCTTAAGACTTTCTCTTACAATTACAACCTTATCAACAGACGCTGACGCAAAAAAGAGAAGACGAAATTATTGAAAAACTTTTTTTCTAAATTGCCTTTAAAGCATTTGGAAATGGTCGTCTGAAAGACCACTCCTCTTCTGCTTCAAAATATCTTTTCTGGGAAAAGAACCTTTCTATTGCTGCACGTGACGAGTTGGCAGATTTGTATTCTAAAAACAAATCTTTCAAACGATGGCTGTGGAAGGTGTACTTCTTTTTTTTATCATTATTTATTTGTTTTACCATAACGCATAAGAAAGCACACGAAGGAAACAGCGAAAAGACCATTATTCGGTCATCTAGGTCAACTGCACCTTTTTGTCATATCTTACTCTGACGTTAATTAGTAAAAAGTAAACGCAAGCACACACACATACAAAATAATAATAAAGGGTTGAGCAGGTTGTCAGTGACGGCATAACTTTACGACAATCAGAAAGGGGGGTTTAGCTTGGGATTCAAAGCCAATATACACCAGTGTTTAAAAAATAGGGTAAAAAAATAATAGCTATAATACCAACATCCTACAATACTTCAGAAAACACAAATTACAATTTCAGAAAACAATATGTACACAAAGCACAAAAAAAACAAAAACTTTGGTTTTGGAGAAGGTAAAAATACATTTAAAGGGATACAGATATCAACTATTTAGTTACAATATCAATTTAAGTGGTGACATTTGTATAAAATTCATAATCTGCTGAAGGCAAGATAAAATACTCTGTGAGAAGGCGATTTCATACATATTTGGAGACGGCAGAAGATTTAACGTATTTTTTGAAAGAAAAGGAGCAGTGCTAAAATTCTTCGGGAATGTTTTTCCATATTTTCACCCCAATGTGTTGAAGAGATTTTTTGCCAGTTTCCGAAGCGATAAAAGGTTGAAAAAATTCAGAAGTTACTTTTTGTCTAGAGTTACAATGATGCATTACATCAAGTTTCGTGAAATAATTGTTGAAAGAGGGTGGTAACAGACGGTTATTGCATTTAAACATAAATTTAGCGAACTCTATTTTAATCATGTCAGTAAGCATAAGTGTATTAAACTTTTAGTAAAAAAAGTTTATCGGTTTTTCTTTCGCACAAAAAAGACTTGCTCTTATGAACTTGTTTTGGAGAACTATCAATTTTTGTAAGTGAAAAGAGGCGGCTCTACCCCAGTTTAATAAGGAATATTGAAGATGAGAGTGAAAAAGACCGTAATAGACCAACTTGAGTGAGGATAGGGGAACGTAGTGTCTAAGTTTGTAAACCATACCGCAAGCTCTGGAAATTTTTTTTGATAGTTTATCAATATGTATTTTCTATGACAGACGATCGTCTAAAAATACTCCCAAGATGCTTGACATAGTCGGATTTTACAATGACATTGCCACTAATACTAACGTTAAATTCGTTTGTGTCAATTTTCTTTTTGTTACCCGAGATAATCATGTAGCAGCTTCTTTTGTGATTATAGTTAATTTGTTGCTGGTAACCCAATTTTCAATTTTATCAATTTCCTCCTTCACTTGTTGCTGAAGTATGTTGAAATCATGATGTGCTAAATGCAAAGTTGTATCATCGGCAAAAAGCGTCGTTTCGAATTTGGACACGTTGCGAAGTTCATTTACGTATAAAAGAAAGAGTAAAGGCCCCAAAACTGAACCCTGAGGAACCCCATATTTAACTGGACGTAGTGAAGATAATTTGTCATTAATTTTTGTACAAATTTGGCGCCCAGAAAGATATGATGATAATACATTGAACATTTTACCACGAAAACCGTAATGATAAAGTTTTTTGAGCAAAACTTCATGACTTACAGAATCAAACGCTTTTCTCAAATCGAGAAAAATGGAACATGTTATTAATTTTCCGTCTAAGTTGTTCAATAATTTGTCATAGAAAGTGGTGATAGCTAATTCGGTGGAGTTGTTTTCTGTAAAGCCAAATTACGAAGGAGTGAGGATGCAGTTTTTAGTAATAAATTTAGTCAGTTTGCTTTCAAGAATTTTTTCAAATAATTTAGAAAATACTGATAGCAGAGAGATTGGTCGAAATTCGTCAAGTGAAGTTGGAGATGTTTTTTTCGGAATAGGAATGACACTAGCTACTTTGAAATCATTTGGAAAGGTTTCTAAATCAATGCATCTATTGAATAATCTAGCAAGAAGTGGAGCCAAAACACAATTGGAAAGCTTTACAAATTTAGGAGATATTTGGTCAAGGCCAGGAGCAGTGTAGGGTTTTAGTTTGTGTATACAATCATTCACGTCTTCTGATAATATTTCTTCAAGCATAAAAGATTGGACACAGGACGAGTGGTGGAAAAAGGTAGAGTTTTGGACATAATTGTACCGATGTTTGCAAAGTATTCGCGTAATTTTTCGCGAAATTTAGGGGAGTCCGTTTTAACACGCTCGCCCTCAATCACTATTGAATGTGGCAATTTAGATTTGTTTGAAGAATTTTTAAAGTCAATGATTTTATTAATTGTCGACCATATTTTTGAAAAACTTTTGCAGTTGTTAAGTAAATTTTGATAGTAATATTGCTTGGAAACATTTTTAATATGAGTTAATTTGTTCAAATATTTCTTATAGTGCTCTTTTTCAGAATTAGGGAAATTTTTTTTTGAAAACCTTTCTAAAAAGATTGTTTTTTGTCTTAATCGACGCGAGTATACCAGGGGTTATCCATGGCTTCTTTTGTAGACGTTTTTCTTTTCTAGTCAAAACAGTTAATGGGGCGTGTTTGTCTAACACAGAATTGAATGTAGAAGTAAAATTTGAGACGCCTTGGCTAATGTTTGATTTGTTTAAATCAGTTATATTAATAGATGAAAATGCCGAGTCTAAATCAAGAAGATAATCTTCAATTTTGAAATTTTTCATAGAACGTTTAAACATAGTTTTATAGAGGTACGAACATTTAGTGTTTTTAGCAGTAAAAAATGTTGGTAGATGATCGGAAATCTTAAATACGCAAACACCACTTGCGGTATCTTTTTTACGAATATTTGAATAGATATGGTCAAGCAGGGAAGATTTGCAGTTGTCAGCAAATCTAGTGGGGACATTAATCCTTAAACTGCAACCGTTAGAAGTTAAATCATGAACATAAGATCCCACCAATGGGTTATCCTTAGCTAGAATATTAATATTAAAGTCACCAGAAACTACATAAGTTATTTTTTTGTTTTCTAGATCCTTTAATTGGTTATAGAATTTGTTATGAAATGAAGGCAAATCTTGGTTAGGGTGACGGTAAATAACAGCTAGAATAAATGTTGAATTTTTGCGTTCAATTTCAAGCCATAAATCTTCGCAATTATCTAAGTTAAGAAATAAGTCATTTCGTAAACAACACTTAATTGCATCATTAATATAGAGACCGACCCCGCCAGCATTAGTTGGGGAGTCATTTCGAAAGAATTTGTAATTTGAAAGTTTTACATTTAAAACGCTATTAGAATTAAGTTTGGTTTCTGAAACGGCAATAACATTGGGTTTTGTTACCATAAAATCAATAAGTTCATGCATTTTGGTTTTATTTTTAGAAAGGCTTCTGACATTAAAGTGGATGAGAAAAAGGCCGTTTTTTAATAGATTGGCAGTTAAACTTGATAAGTTTGAAGGGGAAAAATATTCATCGCTTCTATTGACTATGCAAGAAAAATTAATATTAAGTAGTGATTTTAGCTCAAGGCCACCTAAAGAGAAAAAGGAAACATAGCTGCACAACATTTGAAACATACACAAATATTCGACTTCGTACAGGCTCCATCATTTGTAATGTACATAGATATTATTATCAATATCTAGAAAAATGAGAAAAAAAACAGTAGATCAGTCCTAAAAAAATAGAAAATAAAAAAAAGATTACTACAATACGAAGAATCAAATTGGAATCATAACTGTTATATCTCAGGCTGCAGATACTAAGATTATATGCCTTGAAAAAAATTACGTTAAAACGTGAGGATAGTGGATCTGGACACAATAAATACAGTTAATATTGTGGTTGCAATACTCCATTTCTACGGTTGAATAAAATAACTTTTTTATCGCTATTAAATCGCAATACGATAAAATGAATTACACTAAATAAAAGTAGGCCTACACCACTAAAACCTAGATATTTTTTCACCAGCACCAGAATAACCCAGCTTGGCTAAGTCATGAAACGACGAAAATTTATTAACCTTGGTGTCCGTGTCCTGTCTTAGAAAAACTTTTCCTTGGGAGGTCCAAGCAAATTTAAAATTCAACGCGGTTTTGGCTTGTTTTGCAGCTTTGTAAATGGATTTTCTGAGCGAAGTGAGGTTTTCCTGGATCGTGATGTTGGGAGAGGAATTATGACTCATAGGTTCAGTTTTGCAGTTTATTTTAACAACTTTCTTTTCTTGTAAATCTCGTTTCGCTTGTCGCGATTCGCAAAACGAACTATAATGGGTGGAGGTTGTTCCGTGGCTTGGCTTCCTTGAATCTTTTTAAAAAATCAGAGTGTGGACTGCCCAATGACCACTTTGGTAGGCTAACTTCGGTTACCCTTGTTTTAATTATAAAGAACAAATTAGGGAGCGCCCAGGTTCCCAAGTTTGGTAGGCTTTTGATCAAGATAGACTCTTCTGCATCGATTCCGTGATAATGATACGTCACTTAAATCCTCGAAGCGAGAATATCTTGCCTTCCCACGATGCACAGAGTTACAGTCAGTGCATGAAGCAACGCAATTTCGAAAGTAACGGGATATAAGACTTAAAGATTAGGAGAGGGTAGATGACAAGAAAGCATCGCAAAAAATAGCAATGCAGGGGATGCAGTAGCAATCCACGACCGGTTTCGCTCTCATTTTGAGCTCATCAGGTGAATATAGCTGGAAAATGGTGCAAAAATGGCACCGAAGTGAAGGGATTTGAGAAAAAGTATAAGATTGAGAATAACAAGTAATGCAGCTCACCGTTTCCAGCGAACCGCATTCGTTGTTCCTTCAAAAAGTTTAAAGTGGAAACAGCAGGTTTCATAGAGATGACGGAAAATTTTCTTAAATACACCAGATGCCAACCTAAGCGAAATGATGTCCATCCGGTAATTTGGATTTGTGATTGTCATCGAAATTGGATCCATTGTTTCGTCATCATCGATAATAACAAATTGAGATTTAAATCGGAACCAAGAGAATTAAACCAGAATGACGGAAAACTCTTTTAAATATTCGGGTAAATCGTGAGAAAACTTCCGAGAAAGATCATTGCGCACTTTTCGCTGGAATTATGGAATAATGAGAAGGGTTCCCAAATAATTAAAAAATCAGAGTGTGGACTGCCCAATGACCACTTTGGTAGGCTAACTTCGGTTACCTTTGTTTTAATTATAAAGAACAAATTAGGGAGCGCCCAGGTTCCCAAGTTTGGTAGGCTTTTGATCAAGATAGACTCTTCTGCATCGATTCCGTGATAATGATACGTCACTTAAATCCTCGAAGCGAGAATATCTTGCCTTCCCACGATGCACAAAATTTGTGCATCGTGGGAAGGCAAGATATTCTCGCTTCGAGGATTTAAGTGACGTATCATTATCACGGAATCGATGCAGAAGAGTCTATCTTGATCAAAAGCCTACCAAACTTGGGAACCTGGGCGCTCCCTAATTTGTTCTTTTGAATCTTTTTGTAACTACCAGCTAGCCGATGTGAAGTTGAAATTTGGTGGTCATCAAGCCGAACATTGAGAGAACTTACCACCGACTTAACAGTTTCATTTGTGTTTTCGTCTCGCTTTAACGGCACACCGTGAATTTCCAGGTTCTCTCTCCTACCGTATTGTTCGAAGTCATCCAATTGGGCTTCAGCCACATTTTGTTTACGAATGACATAATCCAATTCCTTTTTTAACTCACAAATGTCAATCAAATTTTATTGACTTACTTGAGAATTGGCAGTAAGCTTGACGTTGAAGTCAACGTATTCGTCAGCCAGGTATGTCAAACTGCCAAGAATATGATCAGTTTTTTCAATCAGTATGCTTACATCCTGTTTTAACGAATCTATGTTCTGTTTGCATTGCTCCGTAACTAATTCTTGATTATTTCTAACCACATTCAGTTCATTTCTTAGGGAATTAATTTCTTGCTGATAATCGGCTTTCACTTTTACTATTGCTTCAGCTACCAGTTTTTCCAAAATACTAGCCTCAGCTGTCTTCTTGGACTCGATGTTTTCATCAGTCTTACCCTTGCCCATTTCTTCATGAATTTCTGGCTTGTGACGTAATAATCAATTAATGGCTGTCGCAGGTGCAATTGTGCAGACTTTACATTTTTATTATTTGTTTTTTATTACAGATTTTGCAAAAGTATCGGCACTGCGGTACCGTTTTTTTTCAAAGTACCGACGGTACCGGTACTAAAAAAGTACCGCGGCACTGCTCACCTATGCCTAGCCGTTAATAAGGAAGGACTTTGATCACAAAAAACGCTGCTGTTCCAACGACCTTTCTGAATTTTAGTTCAGATTTTGATACCAATTATGACATTTGCGAACAAGTAAAACCTTATAAAAATTTTGAAGATTTCGGCCCCCCCCATAAATCCCCGCATGCACAGGGCCCATGAGAGGGAGGAGCGAATGACCCCCGGGCCCATATGTTGTTTTAGGAGCCCATTAGTCCATATCCAACGAAATAAAAGATAGGGGTCCATTAGCCCATACCTTACGAAATACAGCAAAAGAAGGTTTAAAAAATTACGAAAGCATTTGAGCTTAATATACATCCAAATACTGTATTACAAATTTTTCGGAGCGTATTGGCCCCTTAAACAAAGTTGCATAAGTGTGCGAAGTAGAAACTTTTTACTGGGGGGGATGCTTTTGTCTGCAATTTTTCCTGAATTCTGAAGCCAAATAACAAGACAATATTGCAAAAATGGTAGCCCATTTATTGTTCATGGCGCGTCGTCATTGGTCAATGACCAAAGTAAAACAGTGACGGAGGGCGTATTAAAAGTTTGCTTACCATTAGCATCAGGGCCGGATTAAGGCAGGGGCTGCAGCCCCAGGCCCACCAAAAAAATAGTAATTCTTTCATCAATCAACTATTATATTTTTAAGTTGAATACGAATTGCCAACCTTTAAAAAAATATATAAAATAATGTCCTTCCTGGCCTACTGAAAGGGAGTCATGACGACATCCTCTTGTTGGATCGGAGGCTATAACAGATCTCCATCACCACAACTCCAGTAATAGGTTATAGTTTTTGATCTTCACCCCGGCCAGTAGGCCTACCCACAGGCTACACGTATACCGGTAAAAACATTGGAGTTTTTGCGATACTTATCACTGATGGGGGGGAGGGACGTTTTGGCATCCCCTCCAGGACATTTTTTTGCTGGAGGGACAACAATTTTTACTGGGGGGGACATGTTTCCCCCAGCCCCCCTACTTTACACATTGACTTGCATTATCTTGATGTGTAGCCTACTATTAATGAATCTCTACATTCTACCTATTTTTAAACAGATTTCCTAAAGCCGTTGATATAACATGCTTGAGCGAGACTCGACTCAACGATCGCAAACTGAGCTGTTGCGGTCTACCAGGTTATCGATTGTTTTGCAACAATTCCGTCACTAGAGCAGGTGGTTCAACCATTTATGTATCAGGGGGGAGATCACGAGCTCATCTCGTTAGGCATTCTCGCTCGTACATGACGTATAATCTCGGTGTGGTAACTGAGAGCGATCACGAGATTTTTCTCGCTCGTAAAACTTGTGTTTTTCTCTCGGAAAGCCAAAAGGAAGTCACAGCACTCGTAGAGCAGCTTTTTATTGCAAACCGAGTCTGAAAATGGCTGCGTTTTTAGCCCTTCGAAGTGTCCTTAGAAAACAAAAACAATGTAGACAAGAAAATCCATTGCAGAGGCCTGAAAACGAGCTTATTTATGAATACCGACTGAATAAAGCTGCTATTATGGAACTTTGTGATCTGTTGAGAGAGGATTTAAAACCAACGCTATGTAGCTCAAGAGTTTTAACGGTGGAGCAACAGGTTTTGATATCATTGAAGTTGCTAGCTTCGGGCAGTTTTCAAAGTTCAGCCAAAGATAATATAAACGTGGCACAATCTACTGTTAGTCGCACGCTCTCTCGATTTATGGATAGCTTGCTTTCCAAAAAGAAAGAACTTATTTACATGCCGGACAGTGTTTATGCTGAGGAAATTAAGCTCCAATTCTACTTGCTCGGGAGATTTCCAAGTGTTATTGGAGCGATTGATGGGACTCATATTCCCATGATTGTTCCGGCTGAAGATGAACATCTTCTTGTAAACAGAAAAGGTTTCCATTCCCTCAACGTTCAGGTGAGACTATAGACGTATTGATACGATGTAATTTAACCTATAATAATTCCGGTTTTAAACGATATTCCAACCCAAAAAACTCCGAGTCTAAAAAAACGATCCTAAATTTTTGAATTACAGAGCCGTTATTCCGCCAAATAATCCATTGTCGGCCGAATCTTCCATTTAAACTTTTGCTGAAATAGCAGAGGTGGGCACAAGCGGCGCTGTTTATAGCGCCCGCTACTAGCGCCGCTGTTTTTTCAGCAGCGGTAGCGCCGCTGTTTTTTCCAGTCAGCAGCGAAAAGCGGCAGCGCCGCTTCTTTTAGAGTGGAGTAGCGACCAGCGCAGCAGCGCTTCTGCGAAGATAATTGACTTGCCGCTGCCGCTACTCCAAAAAAATCGCAATCTAGACTCGCTCTGCTTGAAATTATTAGCATGAAATACAAGTGAGAACGTAATGCGAAGTTTCATCGTTCTCATTGCCAGACGTGCAGTAATCCTGATTGACAGTCGCTGCTTCATAAACACAGCTGCATCTCGCCATCAAAAATTCGAACATTTCACTTGCCCCCCGCTGGTTTGATTTCTCTCTTCTTTGTTCCATTTACTTCTTTGTATCTTGGGTCGTTTTCCCTAATTAACACCACCGCATACGACTCGTTCAGTGAAAAAAAAGCAAAAATTGGCCAAATTGTCTGTTCGACAAATGAAGAAAAAATCAGTAGCCTAAGCCATCTTTGATCTTTGCGGTGGAAGCCTGGAAAGTCAGTGTGGAGTCTGTTCCTGCAGTATCACAAAAAACAATTTTGGAGTGGAATAGCCTAATCTACGGTAGGCCTATAGCCAGTGAGCAGACAAAGCGTAATTACCATGAATTTTTGTTCAATATGTATAGTAGGTCACCAAGTGACCTGAAAAAATCAAATATATTAAAATCACAAAAAATTCGAAACTCAATTTAGCTCGGGATTTTAGAAAAAATTCAGAACTACGAAAGTAGTTATAGAAAAATGGTTGTTTATTTTATGCGAGAAGTGGTAAAGACTGTAATGGCAATATGGCATAACAAACAGGAAACAGCTAGGCCTAGTAAAGAACGTGATTTACAACTATTAGAGGCGCATAGCGAGGTGTAACTTTCGTGTGGGGCGTCCGCGTAAATTAATTTTACATTTACGTTTCCCACCGTTTGCTTGAGTATCCAATGATAGTTATTTTAATTAGGGTAAAAATGTTCTTACTCTTAGTAACGGTACCTCATTTTTATGATGCGAGAATTACTCTGAGTTTGATTTATTTTGGCTCCTTCATTATTTAAGACTGCAAAAAATAGTAAAAGCAAATTGATTCTTAGTCTCTCCTGTTACCCCGGCTACACCTCTGACCAGAGCTTTTGTGTCACCAGGGTTACTAATTTAAATATAATGCATCGATTTTTTACTGAACGTCAGCAAAAACAATCTGAAAAACCGCAGGAAGGGCGCCAAGAAGCAGGAATCATTATCACCGAAGATGAAAATAACTCAACTGAAAAAACGCAAGAAGGGCGCCAAGAAGCAGCAATCATTATTACCGAAGATGAAAATAACTCAACTGATCAAAGTTCCCCTGGCAATGAAAAGAAAAAAAATAATTCAAATCAATCAGAAATACATGATACCGGTACAGACAGCAATGACAATGGACCTGCAGATGAAAACCCGTGGCCGTATCTCCATACTCATTTTAAATTCTTAAGAAGCAAAGGCAAAAAACTTGGAATTTTTATGTCTACTTTGTCGACCCAACTCCAAAATGCTATCCGCAAATAAAAAATCTCTTTACAATTTGAAACAACATGTCAAGAAAATTCATTCTAAAACTCAGTACGATAATTTCATGAAAGACGTTGAACTTGGAGTCAAAGGCAATCGGCAAAAAAGAACAAGGATTTCGGAAAAGGAAGGTCCCGCAAAAAAATCTCGTCAATCAACCTTGGAAAGTTCTTTTGTGCATTCGGGAAGATTTGTATTTAGTCAAAATAAATTTGAAAGCAAGGTGGGTTATACGGTCGTTTATAGGTCCACATATACGAAGTGAAATAATTTGGATTTTGTTTTAAAAGTTTTACCGGTACGTCTTACTTGAGTAAAGTTTTTTAATGGTTTCTGAAGCAAGACTTGAAATCTCACTTTCAATTAAGTTGAACTTTTTCAGTTCTTAATCATAATATTCCTCAAACTTAGTTATTTGGTTTAAAAA
This sequence comes from Trididemnum miniatum, assembly GCA_964006365.1. Classification (NCBI taxonomy): domain Eukaryota; kingdom Metazoa; phylum Chordata; class Ascidiacea; order Aplousobranchia; family Didemnidae; genus Trididemnum; species Trididemnum miniatum. Next base: position 21,696,324 of record OZ023246.1, read on the forward strand.
TAAGAGCGAAATTCAGCCATGGCGCAATATTACCGAAGGACGTAGACTAGGCCAAAAAATGTATAACAAAGCAATAGCTGCTGCACAGCATTAATTCAGTTTATTGATTTTTGCAGTTGGTGAACTTCTTTGTGGAAAATATGCTGCCTTTTCAAGTGATCGGATCACCAAGTTTTCAAAGTTTAATTTCTTCTTGCACGCCGTCAGCTCACGTTGTGTCAAGACGAACGTTGAACAGACGAATCGAAGAAAGGTGAAACTAAAATTATTTACTTGATTAATCTTGGTTTAATGTTTTCGTTTCTTTTTTTTGTTTATGCAAAATAGGCAAAAACATAAACTAAACAAAAATACAACTTAACATACTTGATTTATTATCTTGTCAACCATGGCGATGTTCTGACCTTTAGTCGGCTCGTGCTATCGTTCAGTAATCAGTTTAATGCTTTATTGAAACACTGTAACTTCATTTTTAGGTTCACTGAAGAAAAAATGAAATTAAAGGCAGAATTGGCTGAAACAGTTTCCGTGGCGACAACTGCTGATGCATGGACATCCCGACACAGGTACATGGCTGTGAAAGGAACGTAGTGGTTATCATGTTTCCAAGCACGTTTGCGATACCGGTAGGGTACTTCAAGTAGTCGGATAAAATACGTAAACCTTTTGGCACATAATAAACCGTTAGCTTAACAATATTATACTAGTTTGATTATTCTGCTCATTGTTTTCTCATCTACGTTGCATTTATTTCAGATCACTAGGTTTACGTTTTTCTTTCAAACATGGACAGATCTAGGGCGGTATAAAAGCTATTTTCAAAATACTGCTTCTTGTTTGAAACCATGAAGCAGAAAGTAGTAGTACACGACCTTATCCAGTTTCAAACTTGCACTGCAAACGTTATGGTTTTGCAGATACCGGAAATGGTCACTTTATTTAAATTTCAGATCGTATCTCGGAATGACTGTGCATTGGATCGACGAAGCTACTCTAGCGAGAAAAAAATCAGTTTTGGCTTACCGGCGATTGAAAGGTCGGCACACATACTACGTTCTTGCGAAAGAAATTAATGGCGTACATTGGGATTTTCAAATCGAAGAAAAGGTTATTATGACTACAACAGATATTGGATCCAACTTCGTTAAAGCATTTACGTAAGTATTTTTTTGTGCAGCGAAGATGAATCAAATTTTAAAATTTACAGTACACCCTAAAAACGACTCAAACGAGCCGTCAATCAAACAAGTTCTGTCCAAGAACTGGCGGCGTTCTTTGAATTTTGGTGAAAAGGTTTTCACACGTTTTGTAATAATTGCTATTGCTCCAATTTCGTTTTGTTCCGACCACAATTTTCATTTTATAGGCTTACTTTTCTTATTGCTTTGATTTTCATTACGCGTCCTTAGAGGTGTAAATTATACTGCAAAATTACACAACGAGAAGAAGTAGACAAAATGGCGGAAGAGCCAATAATCCCATTTTTTCGTTTTTTCCCACGATTACAGCTACTTTCATTTTCTGCAAGTTGCACTATACCGTTATTTATTTCACAGAATGTTTGGGAAGGAAAATAATGATGGAAATTCTAGTGATTCACTACAGGATTCTACTTCCAACTCAACCGTGTGCGATGATGAGCAAGTTCAAATTGTTCTACTGAACTCTCTTTTAGAAGGTTGTTTATAAACTGAGTTTTACTAGATCATTTCGAAATATTAACTTGGCGAGTAGGCCTAAACCCAGTCTTGAAAATAATGAAATTTAAAAATTTTCAATCTTCATAATGTGCTTTAAACCTTTTTCAGACGCTTCTAATAGCATGGATTCCGATTATGCTTTACCTTCACATATGAGATGCTCAGCTCATACTTTGAATCTGATTGCAACGACGGATGCTGACAAAGCATTAAGCAATAATGCAAGTTACAAAAAATCCTGCAGATCAGTTTTTGCAAAAGCACAAGAGCTTTGGAACAAGCAATCCAGGTAATCTGCGTTCGCAGAATAAAATTCATAACATACTGCAACAAGCTTATAAAATAAGGTCAGGCTTATAAAAATAAGGCCAGGCTCTGTGTTTATTTTACTTTTTCTTTAGTCTCGATGAAGTAATCACTGCGTTATATTTTCATTAGATCTGCTCTTGGCAGATGCTACCTATACAAGTTTAAGTTTTAGGGACCAGTTTTCGGCCTGGCCTCGCAGTTAATTTTTTATAAGATCGAAGCTAGCAAGAAGAAAAACTTGAGGCGAAGCAAGTAACTGATTACACGACAACGCCGGGAGTGAACAAGCAATGTGCGATCATGATTATCAAATCTTGGGCCTCGGTCCCGGAACAGTAGCAGAAGTGTGAAGAAATATTAAATCAGCCACTGAAAACGTAGCTTTCGCCATATTACCAATGATCGTTTAAGTGTAAATATATATAATACAGCTCACACACTAACATGGACTAATTAATTCATATTTTAAGAGTTCTCAAGTTGCGGACACCATCAAAGATGAACTGGGATGTCTGTTGGTAATCCCTACAATTACTAGATGGAACTCAATGTTTGATGCAATCAACAAACTACTTCAAATTTTGCAGCATAGGGAAATGCGAAGTGGCCTCAACCGCATATGCACGTCTATTCGTCTACCTATTTTTACTAACGGTTAGTAGTGCAAGGTTTATAAATAGCCCAAACTATTCACGTTTGATTAATTATCAGTGGAAACGGTTATTAATTCTAAAAAGAGCGGAGGTTAATTTGTGTTTAGTTTAACTAGTGATACTGTCACTTGACACCTTCACCCGCACGTTGTAGCCTATTTACTTATGCTCAATAGGCAAATACTGAAGGACCAACAAATACAGTGTAATTTTTAAATTTCTAGCCAATGAGGCAGGAAAGAGTGCACTATTGTACCCGAAACATGTTTTGTTACTATAAGCTACAGTTTTAGAATTTTCAAACGGCACTACGTTTTGGTACGTCACCGCTGCGTGGCTTGGGAAATTTAGCCACCTGAATCTGGGAAAATATATCTGTTGATATTGCTGTAACGATGTTTGTTGTTTTTAGCTGATGTGGAGTTCTTGCAAGAGTATGGAGCAATCATGAAACCAGTCGCCCAAGCCCTAGATATTCTGCAGGGCGAGGAGCGAGCCTATTTTGGAGTGTTGCTGCCAACGCTAGCAATGTGCTTGAAAAAATTAAACCATGTTCAAACAACCATCAATATTTGCAAGCCATTGCTAGCCGCGACTGAAAACGGCATTAAGAAGAGGTTTGGGGAATCGCTGAATAGCATGGAAAATCAACTGGCTTCTGCCTTTCATCCATGTTTTAAACTGGCATGGTTACCCTATCTGGAATACGCCGGATTTGAAAAGGAAAGTATTGATACGATGAAAAATCAAATAAAAAGAAAAATAGAACATTTGGTTCAAAACTCCAGTTTTAATAATGACAATCTTTCGGACAAATCCGAGAATAATCCGGACAATTTGGTTGAAGATGATTTTTTTCAAGACTTTGAAAGCCGTAAAGGTGAAGCAAGACAATCACCACAATCGGAAGCTATTGATCAATTTTTAAAAGAACCTACTATTTCGCCTCGCGAAAAGCCTTCTCCAATTAACTTCAAAAACTCAATTATTAAGGACTTGTTCATCAAATACAACACGCCTTTGCCGTCAAGCGCTGCCGTTGAAAGACTTTTTTCGATCGGCAAGGACGTGTTAAAGCCTAAACGCTCGGGTTTAACCGATGAACACTTTGAAATGCTCGTTTTTCTGAAAGGAGCTTGTAAAACATCTACTTGATTTTAATTTCTTGTGAATGTGCGTTTTTTTTATTGCCAGTTTTTAATTAAAATATGGACTGCGATTGACAATATTAACTTTCTAATCATAATTTTTTAGTGTAAAAAAAATTTTGCAAATAGTAGTTTTAAAGTAGCGGCAGCGCCCGCTGTTTTGTATGCAGTAGCGGCAGCGGAAGCGCCGCTACTTTGTATATTCAAGTAGCGGCAGCGCCGCTTCTTTTTACATCAAATAGCGGCAGCGCCGCTACTTTTCAAGCAGCGGGTGCCCACCTCTGTGAAGTAGTCACTATACCATACCTTCTTTGTTTAGTTAAAGCCTAATTTTTTCTTACATTTGTACGTTTTTACGTGCAGGCAATATGTGATGCGACTATGGTGTTCACGGATGTAGTGTGCAAATATCCTGGATCGTGCCACGATTCATTTATACTGCAAAATTCGAACATCTACGACAGTTTCCAAAATGGCACGTAGCCTACGGAAGTGGTGTTATACTGGGAGACAGCGGATATTCTCTGAAACCATGGTTAATGACACCAATTTCAGATCCCAAAACTAATGCTGAGATTAGATACAACAAATCTCACAAGAAGTGTCGAGTAACTGTAGAAAAGTAAGTGATGAATTTGAAACGTTTAAATTTTGAAAGAACTATTGAATTTTTGTTTGTGCTTTGTAAAACGTTAGTTGCCAACCTTAGTCTGTATTTATGCAGAGCCTTTGGAGTACTGAAGCAGCGATGGCGCATCACAGACCATACCGGGGGACGATTATGCTACACACCATTAAAAGCATGCAAGATCAAAATGTGTTGCTTCATCCTTCACAATATTTGCGGAAGACACAATATTCCCGTGCCACACATCGAACCATCTCCTGCAAGCTGCTTAACAACCGCCGAACGGCCCGAAGAAGGTACCGGTGTCCATGATCAACAAGATGGCAATACCGTCCGGGAAGCTATTATTTCCAGTTTTCAATAATATGAAAAAACACACACCGTACTTGTAGTCAGCTTAGTGTATTATTATCACAAGCTTTTGATTAAGAAGAAGTTAGGGTTAGTGGCTTATTGGTTGAACGTAATATGTTGTAACTTGGCTATACTTTTTTTTTGTAGACTCATCAACCCATTTCATTTTACCGCAAATGTCTTGAGCCGTTTTGGGGAATTTGAAAGAGGAAAAAAAACGTTGGAGAGCTTACAGCGCTTCCCCCCCTCATACCTCCTAGCTGCATAGTCTATTGGTTGTTCGTAGTAAAACAGTTTCAAAAAAGGACATTTTTTTAATATACCGTGTTCGATTAATAAAGTCAAAATTTAAAATTTTTTCTCCCCTCACCCCCCCCAAATCAAAATAATTTCTGGCTGCGCTAGTGGTGAAGAGTAAGCAAAAATAACTAACGCCAAAGAGGGCGTGACTAAAAAAAGTTTTAAGAACCTCTGCTTTAAACAAAACAACAGCTATAAACATGTAGGCTACAAACTACAATGCATGGGCCCTTATTGCAGCAGCAAAGTGAATAAACAGTTTGAACCATGGTTTGAACACTGTTAAGAACTGCACTTACGATAACAAACACACGTCAGGCAGCCAAAGAAAAGAAATAACGAATATTAAAAACGTCTTAAAAAGTTTCGTTGATATTTATTAAAAATTGATGTTATCATTGTCATCCTGATGGAAAGTAAAAAGCTGACTTCCGGTAGTTTCAGTACTTTCGTTGTGAAGTTTTCCAGCTTCTAGATCGTTTCTTCTTTGCAACTGCTTCAATATGCCAGAATGAATTGTTAGTTCCGTTAACTTGAGCAAAATTTCTTTTTGTACTAGAACTATTTCCGCTTCGGGGCTTGTTTTTATCTTTTTTACAGTTACCTTTTTTGCAGAGGAGGTACTTTGAGTGGAGGTCGCAGGGCTTACGGGTGCATGAAGCAATTCCAGAAAGCTTTGTGAACTCCCTTGCGCTGTAGGAGTAATGGCGAACGGGAGTTCATTATGCTTTTCCTGTAGCTCTGGGTCAAATCCTGGATCTGCATTTGTGCAAGATTCGCTTTCATCTACAGTAAAAACAAACATGCACTTTTAACACGTAATCGAAATCGCAAAAAATGTAATGTAAAGCAAAAATTTAAAACAAAAAAATGTGAAGTGACTTCAGAGCAATTGCACAATCACAATAACACCGAAAAATTATGAGGTCGAGCCCTCTCCTCTATAGGCCTAGATACTACTTAAAAATAAGTGCGGTAAAAATTTTGCTACAGCCTGAGAAACATCTCAAATGTGTTATGTAAACTTGGCAATTTATGAGAACATTCACCAATATGAATGCTAATATTTATCACGTCATTCTTGCTTAATTTTCCATCTTCACCAAAATCAAACACGCTGTCACGTCACGTTACAAACATTTAAAAATTTGTAAACTACTACAGAATTGCAGATAAGCCAACAGACAACGCTTACGCATCGAAAATTTTTTGGCGGTTTATTTTGTATAAAACGTAATAGGACCTTACTTTCAGTGGTTTCCAATCCCGACGCTCCTGCAATTCCCATTACACGCTGCATCCCAATAATCGAAACTACACGTGATTGCAGTTCCGTTGGAGGCGGTGCTGTGTTCCGTCCACCTCCAGTTTTGACAGATTCTTTCTTATATAACGCAACTGCCTTTTTGGAGGAGCTTTTGATATCTCACCATTTATTTTCAACTTGCTCCCTAGTTCTGTTGAATCCAGTGATATTGACGGAATTTACCTGTATAATGGAATACAATTTTAAGATGTACCCAAATCGCAAATCACTCTCAACGCTTCTGCGTTTTGTTTCATCCTTATTCATTTTCTGGTGCCAGTTTGTTATTGTTCGTTCGTTGTTGTTATAGTCATTGTGCGAGGTCGGAAACCAAAGTTGTTTGATTGTATGCCCTGTTAATATAATCTTAACGGATGCAGCGGGCATCTGCTGCTGCTCGTTGGCAATTATATAATACTGCCACGCCGACACCTTATAACTGTTGCCGAGCAGCCTACAAGAAGTAACAATTTTTACACGAACGTACTCACTAACCTTAGTTGTCACCAGCTTCCAGGCTTGCGTCTTCGTACTGGAGGTAATGTCTGAAGAAAAAGACCCTAGTATTTGCCTTCGTCGCGATTCAACAGCATTTACTAGGGCATTTATCTCAGCTTCCGACCATTTAGAAGCTCTTTTTTTAACTGCTTTTAATTTTTCCATATTTTGTTTCCTTAACGGTACCAAAACCAAGTCCAAATCAAAACAAAGAAACCCAAAGACTATGTTTTTCTTTCCGCGTCCACGTGCAGCGTGTCCAAAGTACAGAAGAATCCACGACGCATATTGCTTTTTTCTCAACTTTTTGACGCAAACTCTCACTTTTGCGTCAAACCTTAAGAGGCGATTAAGAGAAATACTCATGATATCAAAACACCCTCGCTCGTAATTCCCTCGCTGTTTGTCCTTGCACATACCGAGAAGCTGTAACGAGCGAGAAAAAAGTCGTGATCCCGACCCTGATCGCTTAACTTGCTCTCAACTGTCACAAATCAAGATTAAATGCAATGGATGTGAGGATGCCTGGGTTAAAGTTAATCCAAACAACAATGAAACACTGGTTCTTGGTTCGGTGTACAGACATCCAAATAATATCATTAAAAACTTTGAAGATGGGTTTATCAGTGTCATTTAAAGCCTTTAAAAGTAGTCAAATTATACTGTTATGCGGGACTTTAACATCAATATGACAAAGCTACCATACAGTAAAATATTTCCGACTATGCCAATCACATCAATAGCGCTGGATGTGAGCAGCTGATAAATAAACCAACAAGAATTTGTTAATCATCTAGCTCGATAATCGATCATATATAATATGCGAATTCGGTATTGAAACAACATGTCCTACCAATTATATTTTACCAAAATACTTCGGATCATCTACCAATATGTTCAATTGTCAAATGCAATCCCTTTGAAAAAACAGTTAGCAACCCTCTCCGCCGCATAACATCCCAAGATAACATTGAATGGTTTCTTGAAGAATTGAGTTCTGCGCTAAACACATCAGAAATGGGAAATAGTAAAAACCTTGAACATCTTATGACTTTAATGAATTATTTAACAAATGCTTATTTTCCCAAAAGAACTTTAAGTAGAAGGCAGTTTAAAACGCCCAAAAATCCTTGAATTACCTCAGGCATTCTCACATCCATAAAGCATAAAAACAGGATGTATGCAAAATATCTGAAAGATAAAAGTTCTACCGCATATGCTAACTATAAAAAATATCGAAACAAACTGACACACATCAAAGAAGCAGCGAAACAAATTCACTTCCAAAATATGTTCCGTCGTTCAGGAAATCCATCAGACACATGGATCAATACAAACCAACTTCTCAGCAAAAACAAACCCAAGTTGACGGTACCGAGCTTTATCAAAGTTGGCGACGAAACCATAACAGATCAAACAGAAATATGCAACAAGTTAAATGAACACTTTGTAACAATTAGAGAAAAATTAGGATCTAAGTCGTCTGATCAAAAGAGTCAAAATTACCGACAGTATCTTGGTAAGCGACACGTTTCTCCTGTTGTCCTGCAACCAACGGATGTACACAAATTATGGAAATAATCGCGGGACTTAAAGTTGCTAAGGTAAATACCCTTGCATAAAGGCGGATACCAAATGGACTTAGGTAACTATAGATCAATTTCAATATTAGGCTATCTCCTTTCAATAAAGTATTTGAAACTATTCTGCATAAGACATGTAAATTTCTGGGAAAAAAACATCTGTTCACAAATCTCCAATTTGGCTTTCGAAAAAATTTTTCTACTAACCTTGCTATAACCTACTTGTAACTCAGTTTGCGGAATTTTTCTTGATTTTGCGAAAGCTTTTGATTGTGTGAACCATCGACTTCTAATGGAAAAGCTGGAACACTATGAAGTCAGAGGCAATGTGCATAGTCTCCAGAGATGGGCATTTATCGCGATAATTTATTACCAATTATTGTTATCGCCCAAAATAGTTTCGATTTATCGATATCGCTTTTGTAATATATTTCGTTATCGCCGATAAATTATTGCGATAAACGATTCTTTATGCACACTGTGTTCAAAGTTAATATGTGTTGGCGATATGGAAAAAACACACTGTGTTCCTAAAGTGTTGTTGCAGTTTAAAAACATCTCTCTTTGTTTTATTTAATGTCACTACAGAGTCCGTGAACTGCTCTCTTTTCTTCAAAAATCTATAGAAACACATATTTGTAATGTGACTTGCAAAAATAACTTCGTCAAGCACATCGAGAATTCATCGCAACTCTTATCGGAAAAATTTATCGATTACCCATATCGCTTTAAAAATTTGTGATTTATCGATTATCGGTATCGCCCAGGGCGTTTTTGAAGTTAATTATCGCTTTTGTACAGAAAGATTTATCGTGCCCATCACTGATAGTCTTTTGCATTCATATTTAATGAACAGATTTCAAGATACGGTCCTAAATGACCTAACCTTTTCCGACCAGCATCCGATTACCACAGGTGTTCCGCAAGACAGCGTACTAGGGCCATTTTTATTTCTCGTTTATACCAACGACTTACCTAATGCTTGCAGAGCAAAAACTATACCAGTGTTGTAGTAAGGCCAAGGACCTTAAGGTCGAGGCCAAGAACTTTAAAATTTTTTCGAGGCCAAGGCCAAGAACTCACAAGCCGAGGTCAAGGCCAAGGACATGCAAGTTGAGGCCAAGGACATGGACCAAATATAACGGGCGTTATTCCGATTTCAGTATGAAATCTCAAAATGTGGGTCATTTGGTCGTGAAATAATGGTTCGCAAACAATTTATGGTCTAATATTGCAAACCTACAACGACAATCGTTTTCGAAAATTACAGGTTAACAAAAATATTATAATTGATAACAATCCAGAGTCAGGTCTACTGGGCGCAGGGTATAAACAGTGCCAAAACTAGCGCCCCCCCCGAACTCCCCAACCGGAGGGGGGCGCACAAAAAGAGGGCCCCGTAAATAGTCAGTACGTTGTACTATTTACTCAACGTATGATAAAGGTGCCTTAAATAGGCCTATTCTAAAATTCAATACATTTTTTTCTTAACTTGCGCGATGTCGGGCCCCCATTCCATATTTATACTTTTGGCCATAGGGGGCCCCTGCAAACTTTTCGAAAAATAGCAGTCGCAAAACTAGCAAACAAACGTTTAGTAGCATACCAAGGGCCCCTCATCCTCCAGTGAAAGGCGCAAAAAATAAGCCTTGAAAACGTTTTTTCTTCGCATAGGTAGCGAAATGTTAAAGTAGGGTTTGTTTGCAGCATTATTTTAGTGGGTTTGGAAGGGACCTAGTAAAACAGACTACTAAACCTTGTTAAAACTGAGGAATTTCAAAGGCTCAAAACGCATTAAAAGCCTCCAAAATAAGGTCGAATTCCGCAAAATTTTCTGGGGAGGGGCATGCCCAAGACCCCCTAGCTGGGCATCGCCCCTTCCGAGCTCGCTCTTTTGTATCACCATCCAAAAAAAAATTTTAGAGGGCCCCAAAAGATAATTTCGGGGGGGCGCATTGCTTAGTTTTTATGGAGGAGATGCATCTTGGTGAGGGTACAAAAGGACTAACAATGGTTGGTTTTGTGTGACGTCACTTGGGGTCAAAGGTCAAATAAGCAAATATGTAATTTGGCTTATAACTACTGATTGAAAACACATGGGAACTTGCAATTTGTAGGGTTGGTGTGTCTTGGTATGTTTTTGCACTGTATCAACTATAAACGCTCAATGTCATGTGACTCAAGGTCAAAAAACTGATAAATGTTGCCAATATTGCGCAGTTTAAGGTTTTTGAACAGCTGATGCTAGAGGCTTGAAATGTTCAGGGATGATAGACCTCGACGTAAATTTGTGTCTCACAAATTTTGGGGGGAGGCGGTGAAGTGGTTTGGGGTCAAAGATTAATAGTAGGAAAATATTCACAAGCTCGTAACTGTTAAATGGCAACAGCTAGCACCTTCAAATTATCGGAGGATATTAACCTCAATGTGGGTAACAAAAATATCAATATAATCAAGGGTTACCCCAGAGCACCTGACTTGGAGTGAAAACTAAAAAACGTGAAATTTCAGGAAACCTCACAAAATTCAAGCAAATTTTTTTAATCCGTTAGAGGGCAGTAGGGAAACATGTTTTTCAGCTATTTTGGCTTGAAACTTTTTCATTCGTGAGTGAGCGGTATGAGTGTGTTTAAACTGACATTTTAAGCAGCAATAAGAGGCACATGGGAGTTGGCCATGTGGTTCGTGCAATGGACTCTTGACTAAGCTTCTCGGATTCCTCGCATTGAAACTGTCTTCGCACTGCGGCGAAGAGTTTGTTGAATTAATTGCTAGCATAGTCCGCTATCAGATCATTAGGCTTGTGGTTTTGCGAAATTCGTTGTAATCAGCACTTGTTTGCTTTATTTCATTCACGCCTTATGTAATTGGGTAACTGGACAAAATCAACACTGTTTGGCTGTAACTTGATCAGTGTCAAAGTTTTCGTTCAAGTAGTCACAGCACTTCTATTTAATGCGAGCAATCTTGGTTTTTCAGTCGCTTTACTTTTTGAGTTGCTAGAAAGCAGCCATTTATAAGTATGTATTAAGTTTTAACTTCTGAGTTTCAACTTATCAACAAGTGGTCCCTTATTGACTTCAATTGATTTATCTGCAATACCTTGAGCGAAGTGTTATGCGAAATATTGCAGCCATTCTTGTTTGCGCAGATTGTTAAGCAGTGTAATCGCTGCTTTAAAAGTGAGTTTTATGCCGCGATTTCTTGCCCTTAGAATCGAATACAAGGTCGATGGTTTAGTTTCGTTTTGTGTGAGTGCAGTTGTCCTTGCAGCTGCACAAATCCTTCAAGAATCATCGCGTTTTCTGTTTGAATTTACTGCAAGATTTGCCAGGTTGCTTGAAATGTCAGACAAGCAAGATGATTTTGCTGCAGACTTGTGTAACATTGTACCGGCCGATTAGCTCAGTTGTTAAGCGCACGCTAGCGGTGCGGGAGGTCTGGGCTTCGATTTCCGGGTCGGTCAAATCGTCACAGAGTCGCCAACGGCTCGCCATCGTTGCGACGTTTCTTCGGAGCTGTGTGGCCCAGGCGCTGAGCCGCGGAGATGGGCCCGGCACTCGTTACACGCTTCGGCGTAATACGGCGAGTATAACGAAGATTTGATTTTTTGTGCAGCAGTATCACTGTACACGTGAAGAAATTTAAGGATAATACAGGGTGGTCGCTAGAAAAGCAGAAAACTTGAAGGTCAAATTAAATCATGAATAAAATGTGTGCTTACTCATTTCTATTGTGACATGTTTTTATTTGTTTTAGGTTCTAGGTTCTTTTCTTTTACGTTGTTTTAAATTAGGTTGTTTTTAATTGATACTTTTTAGTTTCTATTTGATTTCAATTTTGACACCCACATAATGGAAGGAGGCAAGAAACAGCTTTCAGACTTTAAAAGGCAAGTGATAATTCTTTTCAAACGTGAAAATCCGACTTGGGGACTGACAAAATGTCAAGCTGTGTTACCAAATTTTTTTTCAACGATTAAAAGGAATCAGTTTAATAATGTTGTTGCTACTTTGAAACGAGAAGGACCTCAAACGGATAGTACACGCAAAAAAAGGAACGGGTCCACAGAAACGAATTTCAGATGAGGCACGTGCCACAGTAAAAGATTTAGCAATTTCACCTGTGCAATACGGTGCAATGAACAGACGTCATTTCAGTCAACGAGAAATCGCTCGACATCTCAAAATATTGTTTGAAATTCTGAAAGAAAGTGAACGGAAATGCTATCGTCGAATAAAATGTAACTTTCTCAGTGAGCGACATCAGGAAATGCGCAAAAACAAGTCGCTTGCACTGATCAATCGCTTTGAACCAGAGTGTGCTTGGAAAAGAATATGGTTTTCGGACGAAGCAAAGTTTTCATTGCGACCGCCTTTGAATACACAAAATGATCGCATTTACCGAGAAGTGCGTGTAAAAACTGACATACCGGAGGAAGATTTGTTTGTGGAACATGACAAATTGCAGCCATCTGTTCTTTGTTATGCTGCAGTTTCATGGTATGGTAAAACGGAGCTTTGATTTTTTGAAGGATATTATCAGAGTTCGGCAGGCAGGAAGAAAAAAAAAGCAAACCAACAAGTTTATTGTGAGGAGATGTGTCCACAGATGTTCAGCGATATAAGAAATGCAATGGGCGACCAAATATAGACATGGCAGCAGGATGGCGCCAGGGCTTCAGTTCAGTTTCTTCAGCAATCTACTCCTGATTTCATTTAACCGGAAGATTGGCCTTTCAAAAGTCCAGACTTAAATGTCATGGATTATTGCATTTGGAGCTTGCTATTAGCAGAGCTTCAGAACTGTCGACGTGACATAAAATCTATTGATGATTTGAAAACGAGCTTGGGAAGAGCCTGAAACGTTATCCCACAAGTTACTTTTAAAAACGCAACACAAGCTTGGATTTCTAGGTTAAGACAATGCTCTGAAGTGCACGGACATTTTGAACATCTATCAGTGTAATATAACATATGCCCTCAAAAAACTTTGTAAAAGTTATATTCTTTCTAAAAATAGAATCCTTTTTAAGAATATATAGCAGTTTGACAAATTTTCTGCTTTTCTAGCGACCACCCTGTAGTTTTATTGAGATTTCCATCACTGTATTACAGAAATATAAAAAGTCGTTACAATATTAAGTTTGCACCTTTCATTATTTTTTTTAAGTTGTAAAAGCGAAGTCATTCTACTGTTCCCTTAGATGTTTGGGTCCTTGGAAAGCTTTATCGGGAAGCCATAAGCGGGTGCTTGATATTTACTTCTTTTTTCCCTACTTTAAATAAGGGAATGATTTTTGCTATTTTACAATTTCGCGGGAATACACCAAATTGTATGGCAGTGTCAAAAAAATAGCAGAGTGCTGGAGCTAAAATCTTTGATGCAACGCGTAAAAAATAAGGAGCAATATTGTCATGGTCTACAGCTTTACTTAAATTCAGGGAATCAATCAAATTTATCACTTCATTGATTCTAGGAGGATCAAAGTACATTGAGGATTTAACCTTGTTGCATATAAAGGGCGCAAATCCACTGTTGTTCGAATCAAAATTCTCAGCCAATTTCTCTCCGATCGTCGAGAAAAACTTATTAAATTCATTTAAGATTTTTTGTTTATCAGTGATTTTGCAATTATTAACAAGTATCTGCGAGGGTAAATTGTTATTAGAGTTAGACGTAGTAGAAGGAATGAACGAGCGAAGAAATTCCCACGTTTTGCGAGGATTAGATTGATTTTTTTCAAGTTCTTCCGGAAAATACTTCTTTTTGGCATTAGTTTTAATTTGAACTTTTTGTATTTTAACTTCATAGCAGCACCACCCTTAATGTAGTGAGTTCTATGCATCTTGTTTTTGAGACAAATTAATTGGTAGATGTTCCAAGTAATCCATGGCTTCCTTTTAATTTTTTTTTTTTTTGCTTTCGAGACATGCGTTTCGGTGGTGCGTGTTTGTCTATTGTGTGTTGAATGATTGACACAAATGCCTCAAAGCTATCGTCAAAATTAGTTTCACTGATCTCTTCCGAATCTAGCATGAAATTAAATATGGAATCATTTAAGTCAGTACAGTAACTATCAACATCAAAGTTGGACTTAACTCTAAATTTGTATTGCATCTTCTTGTTGGTAGGAATTGCGTACCCAAGGACTTCACAAAATATAGGGTAACGATCAGAAATATTAGCAGTTTGAATAACCCCAGGTCTAATGCAATGAGAAGTGTCATTAGTAATTACATAATCTATTACTGTGGATGAAGTATCAGTGACTCGGGTAGGAATTGTAATAATGGGCACGGAACCGCAGCTAATTAAACTGTTTATGTAATGGGTCGAAAAAGATGTTCTTGCTTTTGCAGATATGTCAATGTTTGTATCACCAAGGACGTAACATATTTTTTTCGACACTAAGTTAATGGTATTAATAAAGGCTTCGCAAAAAGTTTCAATTTTGCTTGACAGGTGACGATATACGGCACCTATTGTAAAACTAGTTTGATTAGTAGGAACAGTTACTTCTAACCACAGATCTTCACATCCATTTAAGTTCATGTTATAGGATTGGACTAATTCAAATTTGTGCTTAGAGGAAATGTAAATCGCTACTCCACCTGCATTTGTAACTGAATCAGTTTGTGCAAAATTGTAGTCAGGGATGGTGATATTTGGTAAGAGTTCTCCCTTCAGTCGGGTTTCTGATACACACACGATGTCAGGAAGGTGGGGTAGTGAAGTTAAAAAGCAGTGTAGTTCATCAAAATTTTTGTTTAAAGATCTAATGTTAACATGTAATAGGGTTAAAGTGTTTCGTTGTTCACGAACGAAAGGTAATTCAACATTTGGTGCTCTTTAAGTATTTGCACTCAATGACGTTTCCAAACATTACAACAAAGCTCAGTAGTAGCCATTATTTCAATTTACGCGAAACAGAATCAAGTCACAGGCAACCCAGAAGCACAAGCGCATGCAGATTCAATACTTACGCTCGCTGCTATAAGTCTAATTAAAACGACTTCGACATTAGGTTGGTATAATCGTGAAATAGACAAACCAGAATTGTCAAAAACAAGAAAAATGATTCAATATAATTTTCACCACAACAATTTGAAGTCACCTTAGCAATTGGCAAGTTACATGCCTAATTTTTGGGAATGGGGAGGACGAATGCGTTTATTGTTGACGTACAGACAGTACTCACCTTCAAAAGCGCTCCAACGAACCGATTTTTTATCACGTTTGACAGCATGAAACTCTGGTAATAATATCTTTTTTTGATTATAAAAGACCTTTGGTAAGTGGTTAGTAACGAATACTTTAGAATCTCTATCTTCATTAAATTTTTTCAGTTTGGCGATGCAAGTCCACTATATCGATATCATCAGGTGCAAGAATTTATCAAAAATGGCTTTAGTTTGATTTTTAGTTTCGTTACCTTCCGTTTCTTCCAGGCCGTAAACAAGCAAATTTAACCGTTTATCGTACGATTCACGCATTAAATTTTCAACCTCAAGGTGTGTAATTCTGGTCAATACATCAGCTTGCTTCTCTGCGTCTAAACCCGTATTTAGTTCAATTTTTTCCTCCATTTCGTCAAATTTCACGGCTGCCTATTTGCTTGATTTCAAGATCTAAAGAATTGATGTCAGTTTCCAATCTTGAACATCTCAAAGAAAATTTCTCGTCAATTTCTTTCAAAACTGCAAAATTTGGTTTCTAAACTTGATAACCTTTGAGATACGTTTTCTACAGACCGTAGTATTCTGTCTAGTTTTGAATTTAATTCTTTGTTTCCAGCCATTGTTCTTCAACTCGGTTAACAGCAAAGTTTAATTCTCAGATTTACGTGCTGTAGCTGCTGTAAATTTGCCTGATCTAACTGTCTGAAAAAACGCGTCCACACGCCAGAATGACTAGATAAGACCTGAATGACTAGATAAGGCGTGAAAATTCTTTCGTCAAAAGCCGCAGCCAAGTTTTAAAACAAAGTAGTTTGTTTGATGGACAGCTCGTTTTAGAGATGACGTCGATTAAATTTTACTGCCACAAAATGACTAAATAGTTACTTCACTCTTTCAAAGAAATGGAGCTGGGAACAATAAGAAGTATTTTGCGACCTACAAAAACCGCAGATTTTTTTACATCATTTATATGCGATGTGATTTTTCCATGCCATTCTTGGATCCGATATTTTTGCAAAAAAACGTTCAATTCGATTCCTGCTCAGAACTAACAAAAGGACCTGGCATTACTTCAGAGCAATTGGTAGCCTACCATAAAGCGGGACTGTTTCGTCCTATTAGCTCTCATCAGCGCACTCAGGCAGAAAGTGCATTAATTCAGGAATAGCCTACTAATCTTGAGTGAACCAATCATCTCTACGGATGCACAAGACAACTTAACCTTTGTGGTGCGTAACAGAACTTACATGACACTCCAGTCAACCTTCCCGTAAATATTCTAAAATTTCAGTCAAATACATCATCTACAATCTACGTGGCCAAGGTACAAGAGTAAAACAACGTCGTGATTTTCTGGCTTGCCGAATCTGATCACGACTTCTATGTGCTGGGTAGAACATCCTCCATCACCACTAGTCGCGAAACAACTCCAGCAATAGGGGAATTTTAGAGCAATTGTTGACTGGATTAGCTCACATCGGGGCTCATCAAGTGGAGGTAAAATGGGACTGAGCAAAAATGAACAGACATAAAACCAACCAGTTAGTTCGCCTCGGAGCTGGCAAATAAACTTTCATCAAAATAAACAAAGTCGCAAGCAGTCGCATGTCACCAATTATATCTTTATTAGCTACAAATGCAAAAAGTAAATATTTATTTAAATTATTACCACTAGAAAAGATTGTGTTCTGCTGTAACTACACTATCTCCACAAAACACAAGCTACGTGCAAAACTATTCGTGAACAGAGCAAAATTTGCTCACCGAATTCTGAACAGGCTAAAGCCAAAGCCTATTTACTAAATCTTAGAGAACAAACGCGTAAAAAAGTAATGGCACAAATAAGAGAGCCGCGTAATGCAGTAAATCTAGTTCTATATCAGGGCTGTAACTTTGTCTGGTGGGGTGTGAGAGCGACAAGGCACATGGCTCCCTTTTTTCAAATATAAAAGGCGGGGGACGCTTAAAGCTTTTCTACTGCCCATGAAGTTTCTGAAAATGATGCCCCAAAGCGTCTTAAGCAAAAGGCATCTTAAAAATGTCTTTGTTTTGCAATGTGGGGCCCGCGTGCTGTGCACTGGCTTGCACCCCACGGCCTACATTGTACGGCTTTGACTTAAAATTAGCTTGACATGCTTTAAAAAAAGTATCAAAATACACCTAATGTAATTAAGTGTTGAACTTATAAGAATGTTAGCCCACAGTGTGTTTCAGCTTCGAACTCGCGTCCCTGGATTAGTTCTATTTATTTTAAATTCTTATTGGCATTGTCTTGTTTTTTTGCGCTGTAGGGTTGTGGTTGCTGGGGTGTGGCGGGTTGCAGCGACCTCAATTCGCACTTCTCCGTTTAGTTTCTTGTTTTTATGACGTAAGCGATTTGTCGACGTGGATTTTAATTTTAAAAACCTGCCGTCATTCTGAGAAAAGACTTCGTGTAAATCACCGCAGTTATTTTTTATTGTTATTTATGGAACGTTCAAGTCTCAGCCGGGAGAACGTTTAGTCAATTGACCCCGTTCTTTGTTATCAGTTATATTAATTCAAATACAATTATTTCCTTGAAGTTGGTTTGAAGAAGTGAGAGCAAGTCCTAAGTAAAGATTTAGTAGGAAGTAAATTCTCCTTGGTTCCTATTTCGTCCTTCAATACAGTAAATTGCGCATTATGAATTAGTACTGAACCATTATTACAGCACGAAATTACGAGCGTATGATGCAACGATAAGCAAAAATTGTAGATCAATAAATTTTTTCGCTCTTTCCAACTTCATCCACCCAAGCGGCAAGAAGATTGATAGCTTCGACAGTGGATGCGCAGAAGTTGTTCAAGAAAGTTGACGGCAGTTGCTCATCTAACCCAACATCTTCACTTCCTTTTAAAGCGAGAGCACCTGCTCCAACATAAGTGATGTTGGAAACATTTATGAAGAAAATCATCTACTCCTAGCACTACAAAACTTTCTGTATCTTTTTTGACATTGGTTGCGAGTTTACAGCATGAAAATTTCACGAGATATCATAAAATTGCGAAAATTGTCCAGGAACATTTTTATTGGAATACACCCAGCAAGGTGCATCACCACAAGCTAAAATATCTATGTGCATGCAAAGACCTTAGAATGTCCGATCTCATTTTCTTCGAGTAGCCTCTTAAAGCATCACGCCCACCATCAGACACCTCTGTAAGAAACCACAACAACCTTGATCCACATATTTCCTTAGTAACATTGCCGAGGTTATCATAATCCACGAACCGGTTATCACAATCCACGAACGTAGGCCTAGATATTTCAGCTTGTGGTGATACACCTTGCTGGGTGTATTCCAATGAAAACGTTTCAGGTCAGTTATGAAGAAATCCTGAATGACGTAACATGTTGTCTAAAAATAATGCCAAATTCAAGCTTGGCGTCATAAACTCCATCATGACAATTGATAGAGTTATAAAAACACCTTGCCAACTAATTGTCATTTTCGCGATTAACAATCGTTATTCCGTGTGTTTAGTGTTTCCTCCCGGGAAATCGGGACGGGAAATTTGGGGTTTTGAAATTTCCCGTTTCCCGGGAAATTTATGTCGGGATCCCGGGACATTTTTTTATATTTTAAGGGTTTTAATGGTACTGATATCTATCATTCTGACGTAAAAATGCGTTCATGTAGTTTCAATTTTCTTTACTCGTTAAAAATTATTTTTCAATATTTCCAAAATTTTTTACGACCAAATGCTTTTTTTTACGACCTTAATTTGTTGAAAAAGTCGAACTCAGTTCGTCAATACAACATTAAAAAATGCTTACTACGTTGGATTAGAAATGATGCAATTTGGAAAAAATGTCTTTCTCTTGTGGCCAAACAATCAAGCTCGGGAAATTTTCCCGAAAATTTCGGGATTCCGGCAAAAAATTTCCCGTTTCCCCGGAAGTTGAAAATCCGGGAAACACTCTAAGTGTGTTGTATTGTGACCACGACTTACCATCAAAATTTACGTAACACAATCTCACAGTAAGATTTGCTTCTCCGTGTAAAAACGCGGGTCCACCAGCCATCATCTGTTGATACAACATATAGGTCTAAGATTCCAAGCCACGCATGTCAAACATACGGCTCGTTGGATGATTTAATCCGGCCCGGCATAAATTCAGGAGTACGTCAAAAAAAGAAGAGAGTCTCTCGCTCGTTTTTATCAAAAGTTATGATTTTTTAGATTAAATGCAAACCAAATGCTCCCTCCGGTATCGGGAAGGCAGTAAATGTGAAAAAAGTTTACGTCCAGCATGCGACGTGACACAAGCTTTGCCATTTCTTTCAGAAAAATTACTTTCAAAATTTTTGAATTTTTATGCTTGCGCAATAGAGCTGTTCAAAAATACACTTTTGTTACAAAAACATGAGAGGACCCCTGAGAAGTGTTCCAATCCATGAAAAAACGGTACAAAAGAATTTTTAGCTCAGTCGGTTCAGAAACGGCCATGTAAATCCATTTTACATTTGTGGGGGGTATGGCGGGTGTGCCAAAACACAAAATTACATATATCTTTTGAATTACACATCCTAGAAGCTTACATAATCTCTTAAAATTTGCAGAATAATTATGGTTATTATCTAAAACTATCATAATTGTTTTGTTTTCCTTTGCTGAAACATTTTTTGAAAAAATTTAAATTTTTTTTTAACAAAATTGTTGTTTTACACAGAGTTTGCGACGCATTTTTACAACAGTATTAGTGAGAGCACAATATTTTCATTCGCACTGATACGCAGTGCGCTGAAACAACAAATTATGTGCATGTAAAATATATGTAATGTAGTCTACTCACAGACACTGACGTTGTTATTTATGACTTAATGGTTGGGTAGCAGCGTTTTTCTAGCTGTGCTAACTGAACTCCCATGAGTGCCGCTGGCATGGAAGGTTCATTTCGTCGTTGCAAATGTTTGTTATTGATGTGGCGCAGCTAATGTGATGGGAGTTAAGAAATGCTTATGGTACTGGTAATCAAGAACAAAATATTACGATAGCTATTTCTGATATAAGTTAGCAGCATTTAACCTAACAAACGTTGCGACTTTGGAAATATAACTTGACTAGCCCGCAGTAGCATGAATACAAGGTGTCAATTAGTGTTAGGACAATTATAAATAACTTCAGCCGTACGAGTACTATGAAGTAACGTGTTAGTTGTTCAAACTGCTACAACGATATTAATTTTATTTGTCTTGTTGCAGATCAGATGTTAGCAATGATGTTTTACACAAGTGTGCCTATTAAACGTTAATTTGGCAATATGTATTTAAGAAAGGATAGCAAACAATTTAGTGGTGTTGAGAGAGTGAGGGATACACCCTTTTCTGGAAAAAAAATACCTACAAACAAAGAGGTTATTGGACGTTTTCTCTACTACCTAAAAGTTAAAAAATACACCGTGGAAAAGGCAATAAATGCAACCTACGTTGAAGTTATTGCCGTGTGAAGAAAAGTTTCAGAAGGAGCAACATCAGGCTACACCTGCTACGTGAGTCGAAAGACGGTTTTAAAAAAACTGACTGATCTATACGAAATGTTGAAGAAAGCTGCAAACCCTAAATCTGCTAAAAACCATCGCGAAAAATGGTTTTTGCGTGAACAAGATTTTTGACATTTCCAAAAGATGATATTAAAGAGCATCTCAGTGAAGAAGATTACTACTTCATACGAGATCAGAAAGGGCCTCATCGAGCTACTGTACTTTTGGCGCTAAAGACATCAAGTTACTCAAGCGAATCAATAGACGTTTTTCTAGAGAAAGGTTAATGAAAAAAAAAAAATGGAAGCATCTAATTTTGCGCATACATTGTTAAGTGAAGTTGTGGATTGTTCCTCACAATGTCTTTCAAGTGCAAGTAGCCAATCTCCTTCCTCCAGCAGAAGTTTCTCGGACTTTGAGGATCAACAACTCTCACCCACATACCAACCTGCACCAAACTTGGATGAACTTAAAGTTCCTCAAAAGATCTTAAGCACGCCTAAAGTTATTGCTGCAGTAGATCGTCACAAACTATCTTTCAATGCTTTCAATGATGTCTTTGCTGCTATCGTTAGAGCAAGTGGCGGGAACCTCAATAATTTTGTAATCAGCACAAGCACAACCAGCAGGGCTAACAAAAACGTCCGCACAAAAATGTTTCAAAAAGCAGAAACTAATTTAAAAAAAGCAATAAAACATGAATTTGTTTCCATTCACTACGACGAAAAGCTGATGAAAGAAAGAGGTGACTTTACTCCAACGGAACACATTGCAGTTCTATGTAGTTGTCATAATGGAACGAAATTACAGGAAACTACAACTTTGGAAAGTGGAACGGGTAAAAATCAGGCTGAAGCAACTTAAAGATGTATGAAGTAGCTGGAATCTAGAGGAGCAATGTGTTTTGACACCACAGCATCAAATACAGAAAATTTAACGGAGCATGCATTCTTTTAGAAGCACTTCTCGACCATCCTCGGTTGCGCACTGCGTGTCCTCATCACATACATTAAGTTATTTTAGCATAAGTTTTTAAAAGTCTGTTTGGTAAACCTAGCAGTCCACAGATAACAGTTTTTGAGCTTTCAAAGAAAAGTGGCCCTCTTTAGATTCTACAGCAGACACGACTGATATCAACGACTCTTCTTTACAAATGGATTCCGAAGATTTGATCCGCGTTTATAAATCACTTAATTAAATAAATTTCGAGACGACTATGCTGAAGTTTTGGATCAAGTTATTTCTTATTCAAAAAAAAAAATATTCATTTAATACTTTCCGATTTAGATAACCTGGTACCCAACATAGAGCTCGATGGATGTCTTCCGCAATATACACTTTGAAAATGCTGTTACCACAAACGCAACTTGATTTCGATCCAGAGATTCTGAAGTCCTTGGAACTCTGTGGTTATTCTGTTGCTGTCATCTACTCGCCGAGCTGGATTAGAGCCCCTGTAGCAGCTGTTAATGATCTGCAACTATACAAGAGATTAAGTGTTCAGGGCCATGGCTACTGCTGCTATATCTGCATTACAAAAACATCTGTGGTACTTGTGTGAGGAGCTTATCCCATTCGCTCTGTGTTCTTGTCATTTGCAGGGGCACGTAAAGGAAAATCTGGCCACTAAGTTGTTTCGTGTTGTCATCACATACATGAAGTTATTTCCGCACAAGTTTTTAAATATCAACAGTTTTTTAAGGCGAGCATGTCTCCACAAAAGCCTGTTTTTCCATTAATATCAGAAGATACAAAACTTGAAACCTTGGTAGGTAAAGATCTGTCATTGTATTCCAACGCTTCAAATTTACTGTTGATGATATTTCTTCTATATTCGAGCACAAGATGGAGCAATTTTGAAAGTTTTCGAAAACTCAAGGAATTGGTTTCAACACTCCATGTGACTAATGACTTAGCAGAAAGAGGCATAAAAATTTTGCAAGATTACAAACAAATCTTGACTGAAGACTCAAAACACCGAGAAATAACACTGCATTGTGTTGAAAAAAAATCGTCAAGAACGACCTGACTTCCGAAAGTCAACTTTAGCTTGTTCATCGTCAGCATGATAACTATTGATTCGAGCATCTATTGAGACGTATCACTTCTATTGATTCGAGCAAAGCAATGGTTTTATATGCGTACTTTTGAATTCAGTTATTGGACTTTATACAGATATGTGCAAGTGCTTGTATTTCCTTACTTCAGTGTAAATTATATCCATCTGAATGAAAATATTGTGCTCTCACTAATACTTTTGTAAAAATGAGTAGCAAATCCTGACTAAAACAACAATTTTTTCTAAAAAAATTAAATTTTTTCAAAAAATGTTTTCACGAAGAAAAACAAAGCAATTATGATAGTTTTAGATAATATCCCTAACTATTCTGCAAATTTTAAGGGATTATATAAGCTTCTAGGGTGTAATTCAAAAGATATAGGTGATTTTGTGTTTTGGCACCCCCGCGATACCCCCCAAGTTTAAAATGGATTTACATAGCCGTTTTCGAACCGATTAAGCTAAAATTGTTTTGCATCGTTTTTTCATGAATTGGAACACTTCTAAGCAGGGATGTGGAAGCGGTCATATTTTAATGGAAGCGCGAAAAATATGCCGCTTCCGCTTGCTTTCACATCATTCGAAAAAGCCAGGCCCGGATTAAGGTCAAATGTGGCCCCTGTACTAATGAATTTTATGGGGCCCTTACCAGCTTCCGTAAAACGTAATGATTCGTGGTTACGCTTGCAGAGGAAACCGAGCATGAGCCTTGTTTAGTTAAGTTAGATAATTTTGGCGCGTGATCAATGATTAAATCTTTTCTTTGTTTCTTTCTTCATGTTTACTCTCCTATCACGAGACAGCGACGGTGGCGCTAAACATAGGACGAATCCAGACTCGCTTAGGAGTTGTCGGCTTTTTGAGATTTCCGTTTGTTACTTAGCAAATTTGCTGCTTGTTAGAATCCACCAAGAAGAGATAATTGTCCCAAAGCATTTTATCCAAGGATGCAGCAACGCGACTCGGACGAGAGTTGAACCACTGACCTTGCGATCGTGGCTGCCGTTAAAACGACGCTCCAGCCCGCTACGCCACGCAGCCAACTAAATAAAGTATATGCAAAACAAGTCAAAAATGTTTTAAACCTTATTGTTTCAGGAAAAGGATCTCAGAAGTAGATCTTATTCAAAAATTTTGAACAAGAACTTTAAATCTTTAAACTTGATTAAACTTTCATGTTGTCTCTTTCGTCTTCTTTTCGTGTTGCCACTGTCATACTGTCTTTTCATTGCAAAAATTATCACTAAAACTTAACGACATTTTACCTACACTAAACAGCAAAAAAGCTAGTTCATGGGAGGCTTGAGCTAGGTTAAGCTAAAGAACAAACTAGTATCTCTAAAAGCGAGAAGGTACCAGTAATCCTGGGCTGGTTGGGCGAAGTTTTTCGTATATCAGTTATCAATATATCTTAAGTGGTAGCAGGGCCGGCGCCAAGGGGGCCTGCCCCCCCCCAATCGACATGCTTGGCCACCCCAATCAACAAGCTTACTCTTTTGAAGACAGCGGCTATTGTGCTTAACTTTAAACTTTGCCCCCCCCCTGATAAACGCTTGGCCCTCCTAATTCGACTGCTCTGGCACCGGCTCTGAGTGGTAGCACACCTCATGGCTATGAATAAAACTGTTACTGACTGAGTAGAATAAGTTTGACCCTATTAACAAAAATTTTGTCCGAGAGTGATATTGGTAAATTGGTAACTCTTGCTACTCTCTGATTGCCAAACAAAGAATAAAGCAGTCAAGATATTGCAGCGTGTCACAATCCTTATTGTGACGTCACAGACATGTTTTCATCGTTTGCGAGTTGCAATCCGCAACTTAATTGAGCTAAGTTAAGTTAATCTTTTGTTTTGTGCGGCTCCTTGCCTTTGTGAAGTTGATCCTGAATAAGCAAATTTGGATGGGTGACAATAATAATTCGTTAATTTACTGATTTTGTGAATGCTTGTGCTCACAAGTTTGGAGAAGGTCAAGAACGTGGTGGCGAAGTCAGCTATTAGACAGCGCAGACAGCAGCTAAGGCTACCACGAATTCTTATTATTTTGTCGCCCGAACTTTTCTCAACGCAAGCAACGGTGTCAATTCAGCCAATTAATGAGGCAGCGACCGAACGCTCCCGGAGAACCAACGACGACGGCGACTATACATTAATTTTTTCATCACAACCGTTACTGGCAGTGCTAAATTGAGGGCTGCTTGGGGGCCCCATTTATGGAGTTGGAGATCGCAGGTTTTGCCTTCTCAATTAATTTTTAATTTTGTGTTACTTTTTTTTTTAAATAAGGGGCCCTACTTTTCTCATTATTTTTTTTGAAATATATTTTAAGCAAAAAAAATTTTTGGGAAAAAAATTAAAAAATTTTTTGAAAAAGTTTTAATTTTTTGTAGAAAAAAACGAGGCCCTCTGTCTGCGGGGCCCCTGTGCTTTAGCACACTCTAGCACAATGGTTAATCCGGCCCTGGAAAAAGCATACTGTGAATAACTTATTACATATTACATTTTATAATCGCTTTTTCTTTCAGCTTTCTCTAAGTTGTAAAATAAAGCAACTAATTTATCAATAGAACTAAAAGCAATAGTTGACTCTTCTCCAATTATAATCATATCACAAAATAGATGGAGTACTGTCAGAATCGTATTTAGCGATGGGGGGGGGAGGGCATTGTGCCATCTCCCACCTTGGCCATTCCTCTTCATTCTGTCTTTTAGTAAAAAAGAACAAACAAGTGTTAAGCAACTGAAATATGCCAGACTATTTTGATGGTGTTTGTAGCTTATGGCCAGAGGCGGATCCAGAGAGGTAGGATGAGAGTAATGCCTCCTCCCACCAGCCATTTTCAGAAATGTTTTCGATGTATACAATTTTTCCATAGTTTCAAGCCTCTTCGATAGTTATAGCGTTACGCCTTAAGCACGCATAATCCAAAATGAACGAACAAAATGGATCATGCTTGGCGAAGCACCCAGAATTAGGATCAAAAATTTTAAACAAAATTTGGCTGAAAACTATTCAAAAAGCACTAAAATAGCCATTAGAGCATGTACATTTTCAAAAAATTTCCGGGGGAGCATGCCCCGGACCTCCCCAGAGCCTTTCTTGTTTCTCAATCAGCTTTAAATTAGTTCTGCTGAAAAAAAAAATACGCTTGAAAACAAATGTGGAAATTATGCCTCCCCTCCACCTTTAAACATTCTTGTCACGCCACTGATTGCTGTGTATCAACATTTTCCTAATGAAGGGAGTGAGTTTTGTAGCAAAGTTGCAGTAAAAGATTCCCAGGATTGTGACGCAATATTGTGACTCAAACATTCCTTCACACTTTTGTTTGCTTTTTGCAAATTATTATCTTAAAAAAAACGCTTGCTAAAGTTTGACCAAGAGCCTTCAGCGTGTTGGAAAAAAAGCTACGATTTACGCCATCGGCTACCAACGCACTGGTCGTATTTTACTAGCAAAGTTTCGGTGAATTTTTTTGGTAGCATAAGCGATAGGTGTGGAAGCGGAACCAGAAGTGAGCTGAAATATACCGCTTCCACATCCCTGCTTTTGAGGGGTCCTCTCATGTTTTTGTAACAAAAGTGTATTTTTGAACAGCCCTGTTGTGCAAGGATAAACTCATTATTAAAGGTTGTAAAAATTATTTGTTACATAATAGACAAAAGTAGTTATTGCCAGAAATCTAATTATAAGAAGGTGCAGGAGTGACCTGCAGGAATGCAGTGAAAGAGAAAAAAGTGTGACGACACAAAATTTGTTTGCATTCATGAATACAGATCATTTAAAAAGATTAATCTGGTTTCATATTAAAGACAACCAAACATTGTGCAGTATATTCTCAGCTTCAGTAGGCCCAGCCTAGTAGTTTCATATGATGTAGTCTAATCTTATTGCCCATGCACTACTATAACTTGTATTTCTTTTTTTATTTCCAAGCAGCATATGATAATTAAGGCAAAATTATCGTTTTCGTAGCTCCCACTTGCGTTTGTTCAGTGTAATGGGTTGGTTCAGGTGTAAAACTGCATTCACTCATTTGTTAAACAAGCAGTTGTTAACACATTCACCGCCTCACATGAAAACTATTTTTTTCCATTGTTTGTGAATAAATGTGTCGTGCTGTGAAAAGATCCCTTGTCCTCTGTTATTAGAATACGTAGGGTAGGTTACAAATGCAGACTGAAGGATAAAACATAGTACTGAAAAACAAAGCTAAATATTTGAAGTTGACATTCTTTTACTCATCCGGCCCATCTGAGAACGAAACGTCTGGATCCGGCCCCAGAGCCAAACCGAGTTTCACATGACTGCTCTAAGCTGAAAACCGTGTCATTGTAGCTATATGTTGCATTTGCAATGGCTAATCGAGAATAAGGCCACGTCATCTTCAACTGGCTACAAACATAAGCAACAGTGACATAATTAACTTATATCACAGCCAAGAAACGGCCAAAAAACGTTTCAGCTCACTTCTGGTGCCGTTGTCACCGCTATCAGCCTACACTATGACATCGCACCAGCTCAGCGGAAGCTCATAGTTTTGCCCATTGCCTCGTAAGTGAACCAAACCGCCCGCTTAGGTGTTTTTAGCTGTTTCTTGGTTGTGACATTTGCAATCAGATTGCTAAATAACTCCCAACACCAGACAACTTCACCAGCCAAGTTTTTTCGCAGAAATTGCCTTTAAACTCACGGCAACATCGATGTCCTTTAATATTGCGTCACACATCTCCTTTCCAGTGTGAATGCCACGAGCAGCCAAACCACCACGAATCACCTCGAAGTCAGGAAATATGTAGTAACCCGAAGAAGGTTCCACAACTTTCACCCCAACATCCTGCAATCGTCTGAACACAAACACAGTCAACACTAAGAATAGATTCGTAAAAAGCTCTTTTCACACTAGGCTTCGAGAAACGTTCTATCAAAACTCTCTTGTGTAGCTTTGAAAAAAAAAAAGCTCTTCGAAAAATGCTGTTTAAGCAGCACAAAAGAGTTATGATTAAGCGTTTCTTGAAGCTTCGAGCGGGAACAGCTTTTTTCAAAGCTATTCTTAAGTTCTGTGCCGCCAATCAAAATTATTCAGTCATCACTCCACATTGCCTAGCACAAAACTTGTACCATACTTCATCACTGATTCAAACTAGCAGCTAATTTCCAAACTCAAGTTTACTGATTGTACACACGTATTTCACCAATCCATTTCAATTTTATCTATTTAGTCCGAGGGTGGGAAAACGTCAAAGCACAGCGGGTCACATGATCACATCGATTGCGCAATACTTTAACCGGGCCGCATTTACTTTCAATTGTTAAATTTCGCTTTAAAAATACACAATTTTACGTCGAAAATTAACTCACCATTCATGGGGAGTTTTTTTACCTTGAAATCAGAAACTTTTGCGCGGTTTTTATGTCACAAATATAGAATGTGGTTGAATGTGAAGCAGTTTTTAAGGAAGATTACTGTCTATTTTACTGATGCGCCGTACACTTAAACAATGTTCTGACGTAGCCAACATTCCAAGCTTACAGGAAGTGGGCCGCAAGTTCTATTCATTTATTTACATGAGAAGTACTATCCGTTGCTAATAGCAACCGCAAACGATAAATGGTAAGTAGTTGTTCAAACAGGATGAGAGGCTACGCGTGCACGAAGTTGAGAATCATGTGCCGGTTTTGTATTGTGGTCGGGCAGACTACTGCTACTTGCAAACCGCCATAAGGAGGGAGAGCTTAAACAAAAACATCAAAATGCTGTCATAAAGAAGGAGTGCCTAAGTGTGCCCCCCAAACTCTTGAGCGTTCACTATAGACTTTGTTTCAGCTGATTTTCTTCGTCTCTTATTGCTTTATTAGCTTTCTTCAGCTAGTAAATAGGCCCAATATAATGAATCACATTGAATCAACCACAACTCTCAACTCCTCCCTACGTTAAAATGCAAAGGTGAGCAAAATTTTGTTAATCGTTAAATCGTTAATAACAAAGCTAACTTTTACTAGTTAATTCGTTAAATTTCTTTTTGAAATTAACGGACTAAATTAACTTCCGTCAAATTTTTGTAATTGCTTATTTCTCTTATTGTTGGATTACATCGATAAACTAGCAAAATGCGACCAATGAGGTCAAAAAGCGAGATAAAAACAACAAAACATATTGTTTGTGCGCAGAAAAATTGCTTAAATGCTTACGCAAACATTAATATTAAAACATTTTAAACTTTTTTTAAGTCCTTTTAAGTCAAAATTAACGATTTAACGAATTTAATTAACTTCCGTTAATTGGAGCTGAATTTACCGAAGCAAACGTTTTGCTTTAACTTGCCCATCTATGATAAAATGAGCTTCAATTGTGAGAAAGATGGAAGTCAATAAATAAGAATCCAAGATTTTACCAAGTGCGAACTTGCTCAAATATCATTCTGGCTTTCGAGAGTACACAGTCCGCTTTTAAATTTTGTATTTAAATTGAGTTTATGCAGTAACAAATTTGCACTTCACCCAAAAAAACTTTAATAAAAAAAAAAGATATGCTCAAAAATCAATATTTACATATACTATTACGTTTAAGTTTATATGGTAAAAGTCTAGCCTAACTGCCCAAGACTAATTAAAAGGTCTAATAAGAACCTATTCTAGTCCAACTGTCTAATAACCTAGTCCTAGCCTAAGCCTTCTCAACAAGCTGCTTGAGTCTAATGCAGCACTTCAATAGAAATCAAGCACGTAATACGTAAAAGAAAATATTGCCTAAACCTAGCAACTTTATCTACCGCTAGAACTTGATCATAATCAACCACTAGTCGTCTGCTTCTGTCGAATAAACCACTTGCGAAATGGATAATGACTGGAGGCGACATATAATGCGACAAATTGCGACATATAATGCGATGTGACGTCAAATTGATGTCAAAGTCGACTGATAATGCTCCATGTAAATAGCCTAACTGAGGCATGCTATTGTAATTGCTGCTGAGCCGCTTTGGTTAAAAAACTTTTTCATGGCGTTTCTTCATGTCAAAAGATTCAACACATTTATACTCAAAGTTGTTTGTTATTGTAAGCAAATTCTACAAAGCAAAGAAGCGAATTGAAGACAAGTAAACTTTTAATATGCGCTTTAACAAGCGCAATACTTCGCGCTTAAGTTGAAATTTTCATTATCAAAAGAGTGGAATCAGATTTTTAGACAGGGTAAAACATGCACCACAAATTTTTGCTTATTTTTAACGTAAATTTGAAGTCGTATTGGAGGAAGAAAAACAAGATCCTCCTCCATAAGCTATTTTCATCCCATACTTATAGTATTCCAAAGTTGATCTAATTGTGGTGCATCCTCGCTTCTAGCGCCAGTGCAACATGTCACTGACATACGCTGTGAACAGTGATATCAAGCAGGGACAGATGTTCTGGCCACAAGTTCGATTCACCGCTGGAACAGAGCGCAAGTTTACTTCGCAGTCTCCATTATCGCACCGATAAACTGTTCGTTAATGTGTTAATGTGCAATGCCCTCTACCTCAGTTTTTAATCACATGCACGCATTTAGTCAAATCCAATACTGAAAATATCAATGCAAGATTGGGATATGAATCGATTTTTTGACAGCCATTACTTCCGTCCTATTAGGACTCGTGAGAGGACCTGAAGTAGTGTGGGGTGAAGATTCTCTAATACAAGAATATGAATTGAGTTTAAGAACAGCAGCAAAATCCTTACTTGCAGCAGAAACGAGCGACCGCTTCCAAGATACGTTTGCAATGCGCAACATAACGTTTACTTTCATCTCCATATTTCAACAGCTGTTAAACAAAACCACGATTACTACACTGCAGCGGCATCACATGCAGGAGCAAATCATCTCACTTTAGGCTACGTTGCTATTTACATTCGACAATGGTTTAAGCGATCCAAAATTCAATCTAAGTGCAGATTGCTTGAAGAAAGTCGAAAAGCTAGTAGAGCAAGTGAAATTCATGAAATATAACCAACCCTTGAGGAGGAAAAATAAAGCCGATGTAAATTCCTTTGCAGATTGGATTGGTGAAATAATTAAAATATGGCTATATTTTTTCTCCTTAAGCTGTTTTTATCCCATAGTTATTGTATAACAAACACTACAAGACGAAAAAGCTTTTCACAATCAAATCTATTAACGTTAACGCGGTAAGGTTTCAGATTTTAGGAAATGATGTTATAACAAGAATCAGAACCTGAAACTTACTTCAACAGATGCGTACTGTATCGGTGAAGATGCAGATGTGTATGTCTGGCTCGCAGCACTGCTAACCGTCTCGGCAAGAGCTACGAAACAATTTGAAACAAGTAGATAACTCAGTAGTTGAGCACACTGCTATTGATGTGGAAGGTCTGGATCGCTATCGATGAGGTGGAGGTCTGGATCGCTATTGATGGGGTAGGTTTGGATGGCTATCGACGGGGAGGACTGGGCTTCGATTTCCGGCTCGGGGGCCTCGCCACATCGACGTTTCTTCGGGGATGTGTTGCCAAGACGCTTCAGTCGCGGAGATAGATCCCGCCACTCGTTTCGGCGTAAAACGCGAGAAATAAGGCGCAATAATGTTTCGGGAAGAAATTGAGAAGCAGTACACCTGCGGTTAGTCTGATCAGCTAAATCCAAAACGTAAGTTATTGACAGCCTGGTGTACAAAAAACAATACTGCAGTTAATGATGCCTAGGGCGATTTAAGGTCACAAAAGTTACTTTTTTTGCTGGCTCTAAATAACACAAATATCATGGAACCAAAATTTCATCCGTGTGGGGCCAGTATTTAAGAAGTTATAAAGTTACAAAAAGTTGCTTCTTGTGTTTTCAGGTTGCATTTTATTTTTTAGGTTACAAAGTTTTTGTGCTATTTTTTGCCCAATTTTTCGAATGGATTTACACTCTGCATAATGCGTCAAGGTGGTTATATACCAAATACAAAGCCCTACATCTTCCAGTAACGAAATGGCATCTTTGCCACGTTAAAACTTCGAATTTATAACACTTATTTAAACTATTCTCTTGATTGGTATTTGCTCACAACAACACACTATTCGGAAAATGAAGATTATACAGAGTGAAAAGCGAATGGACTGGTACTTTCAACATTCCAATCGTCATGACGTCATAATGGTTTAAGAATCGTAATGTTGTATCTACCAAAACCCAAATAACTTTCACAATCTGGGTGGTAACTTAATTTTAAAATTTTCTTTATTTTAAATGAGGGATTTACTTTAACAATTAGCACTCAGGAGGAAAAATACACTTAAGGAGGTAACTTATGTTAAACACTTGAGTCTCCTACACCAACTTTTGTCTATTTTAAAACTGAAGGGTAAAAATGAACATCGCAGGTGAGTAGTTGGAATATTCGTTTTCAACAACAACGATTGAAGAAAAAAGCTATTGCGGGCACACCTAGACCCAAATTATCAGAATTAACTGAGTTAATTCTGAAATTCTCTTTTGATCTAGAAAACATATCAGCGGTAATTCATATCAGCAAAAAGTAGGCTAAATGAGTGTTTTTGGTTTTGTACGTGAAAATCGTAAAAATCCGTTGGCTGGTAAGAGCGAAGCACCAAGCCCCTTAGACTCCGGCGGCCCACTGGATTTGGCCAGCTCTTCTGCCAAATCTTGGGTGCGCCACTGGCATGGAGTAACTGTAATCGCTGTTCTTTAAACAAATTCACATTTTGGTCACTTTTTTGCAAAGTCTAAATAAAGTCACATTTTGGTTGCTTTTTTGCAAAAATAAAATGACATTTCATAGTTTGTTAGGTCACTACAAAATTGCCCTAATGATGACGTATCTTGTGCACAATGAAAAGCACAATGACCACTTAAAAAGGACGTACCACGGAGTTCATCCGGATACATGTGATATCCAAGTCTCCATCCCCCACAGCTTGCCCACTTTGATATTCCACACGAAACAATAGTGCCTTCAGGATAAAACTATACAAAGAATGTTATTTACAAACTTCAACAGTAAAATTTATTGTCCTAAACAGCATTACATAAGCACTCAGGATCCTCGTTGTGTTACAAAAAGTTAAAGTTTTGATCGTAGGGTTAATTGAACTCAGATGGCCGAGTGGTAAGAGCCTCTCGAGCTGCAGACTGGGCAGTGACTTTTGAACTGTTATTCGCAGCTTCCCCACTGGACGCTCAGCATTAAAGAAACAGTGTGGAGAACAAGCCGGCAAGTTTACTTGTTGCGCCGCTGGGAGAAGGACGTAGCGAGATTTTCCCATCTCAATGTGGTACACAGGTGGTCGGCAACTCCTAAGCGAGCTCGTTAGAGCGCTTTGATCACTAAGTGCAAGCACAATACAAGCAGCAAAACTTTGTAGTCCACTAACCTTGGCTAAGCTAACATGATCGTTCTTGAATGATAATCTGGAATAGATTTCATCACTCAGCACAAGAAGTTTGTATTGACGAAACTTTGCACTAAAAAAATTTATCAGTGTTGTACAAGCTGTGATAATGTTGTTCCACACTTTCGACTTGATAATGATGTACCTCAGAGACTATTCAGAAAAACTATAATCACGAAAGCGAGAGCAACAGACAACTAAAGACGTGAGAAAAACGAGAAAGTATGGCACAATTCGCTAAGAAATCTAAACTTGAAAATGCACAAAAATTAGAGCCCGCGAAACAAACTCACATTCAGTTACTTTCTAACAGACTATCACAGACTCATAAAATGAGGGGTTAAGCAATTAAAATTAACAGCACACCAGCACACGCAAACATCAAAGACAAATTGCGTTATTCAACAACAAAAAAAAAAAAAAGAAAAAAAAAAACAAAACGAATATGTTCTTTAAAACTTGCAGATACTACGATTGTTCTTTCATGATGTGAAGTTGTTCGTATGCAATATCAAACTGCGTAAATACGGAAAGCAAAAGGTGTTATGTGCTCACATAGTTAATTAGTTAGTTAATGTCTTTTTATTTCCGCACCGTCAACACAAGAATAATATACAAAAATAATATACAGTATAATTGGACAGCACGAGAAAAGGGAAGAAGCAACAAAACGATAAACGTTGTAACATGCAAGGGGAGAATAGAAGATCAAGAAAAGTAACATGAGAAGCATGGTTGCAGCACCCGACAATAGAGATTTATCAAATAAAGATAAATTAATAAACATGATACCACAAATGGACTATCGAATGCATGCCTACAAGCAATGCTAAACTTCAAGCACTATTTCAAAAATAAAAATTTATCTAAGTGTTTTATGAATAACTTTAAAGCAACTGCTCATATTCATTCTTACCCCACAAGACATTCTCAACGTGGAAGTCACTACACGAATCAAGTAAATAAAAGCTTAACCTTAAAATCTAGAAAAATATGTCCGTCAAAGTTTTTTATCACACTTGTTTACACAGAAAATTCAACTGCACGTTGGTAGCCAATCAAAGGTGTCTAAGAGCCGAAGTGGAACGAATTTTACCGGAGCCAGCCTGAAGTCGAAGTTTACTTTAACGTCAAAACTGGAGTGGGAGTCCCATTGACTAATTTTTTAGGTAACTTAAGTCATTGACGTGAAAGTGAACTGAAGTCTTAATTTCTGGCTTTCACAGGATTCGGAGCTGGAGTTGGAATCTCGAAAATCACACTCCGGACGCCTTTGCTACGAACCGAGTTAAAGCTCTGTGGAGTCAGTTCATGAAACACAATTTGCGTGAAATGAGAAAACGTCAGTAATTCATACTTGCCATAAAGCATTTCAACTCACGTGCAGTCTTGGTATTAATTAAAAAGGCCAACAGTATGACATGTCTGGTAGAGCATTCGAATCTCGTGTTGCACAAAACTAACACCCAAGTCGAAGAAACAATCTTTTTTTAGCATCCATACTAATAACAGATCCTAGCTATAACTACCTCGCACATAAATGAATATTACTTCACTATTGGTCAACATTAAAGTCCCAAAGAGGCATCAAAGCAAAATTTACAACTTTTTACCTTCTAACACTTTATAGAATGATCAAGATTACTTATCTGTTACTTTTTTGGATCAAATGTTTTGTCGCAACCGAGCTTTATCACCAACATGCAATGATTACAGAGAATAAATTGATGATTTTTTGAGTGAATAACAACGCGTTTACTTAACTAGACTGACCACCTCTAGTGATAACATGCAAATCCCCCAAAACTCAAACTAATCTGGAAAGATGTTCTTGACTACAAACACTAATCACTAGGGTTGTAAATTTGGGACCAGTTTATACAATCCCGGGATCGGGATTTCCCGGTATTTTAAACTTATGATCCCGGGATTATTCGGGATTGAGCAAATAATTAAAAAAAGTAGTATGGAAAGAACAAAAATCTCTCTGGGCAGAAGCTGAGCTATCTGTTAGCTGCTATAAGTATTAGAGGCATTAGAGCACATCATACTGTTTCCATCAACAACTTTATCGAGTGTAGAAAATATTAACTTTATTTAGTCTCTCTCTGACTCCACTCATGTAGAGCAGCATGCCAGGAAAAGGGTTTTGCGCCAAGAATATGACTGTAATAATTGCAATGTCGGATATCTTACAACTTCAAGATGGTCATCGTATCCAATTGTATAAATTCCGAAAATAAAGAATAGTGCAAATAACAGGTCGTAAATTTACGAAATACAAGTTTGGCGCACCTAGCTAACCCTTGCGGTGCACCATTTGAGAAACGCTGAGCTAGGGTACGTAAAACTTAATTCTGTACTTTAGAATTGTAACATTACATGATGCTCACTTCCGTAGGCTGACATAAAACGGTCAATCAGGGGTATAGTAAATTTAATAAGTCCCGGGATTTCTAGACATATAATTCCGGGATTGGGATTGGAAAAAATACCCCAAATCCCGGGAATTCGGGATCGGGATTTCCCGGAATTACAACCCTACTAATCACATGATTACATAAGAACAACATTCACATCACCAGCAGAGCTGCAGAAATGGTTAAAATGCAGCAACGATAACAAAAGCCGCAAAAAGAAATATGAGCTGCGCGAGTTGGCTCAAAATCATCACTTAACTTAAAATTTTTTGCTTAGCCAAACTAACTCTTCAACCTTTAACGAAAGCTCTTCCAATCTGTGTCTGTTAATCCTTTTTTCGAATACAAATTTTCGGCCTTTAACAAACAAAGGCTGATGTTCCAACAAGCAAATTTTTACTATTGAAGTTTGGTAAACTCTGGTTCTGCTATGCATTGGATTGGAGATTAGTCGAATTCCTGCACCAGTAAAATGCAAAATTAAAAAAATGTGTCTTACGCTCCACTCTGCACTATCTGAAAGAAAAACTTGCCACATAGGGTTAAGCAAATCTTCGGTCATCGAGCAAATTTAAAAAACATAAAGCTATCTTCATTGCTTCTTGCTTCAAAAAAAAACTGTGTTGCTGACATGAAAGCAATGCTTACGTAGCAGCAGTTGATATGCAAATATATTTAACGGCATCTTCCATGTCTCTGCGTCACCGATCACTACAATGATGAAACATGCAGATTGCAAAAGCAAAAGTAAAAATTAGCGATTTTTCACA
Source organism: Trididemnum miniatum (assembly GCA_964006365.1). Taxonomy (NCBI): domain Eukaryota; kingdom Metazoa; phylum Chordata; class Ascidiacea; order Aplousobranchia; family Didemnidae; genus Trididemnum; species Trididemnum miniatum. Next base: position 21,733,133 of record OZ023246.1, read on the forward strand.
AATTAATCATGAAAGCAATTGTAATTCACCCAAAACATTGGCTCAATCAAAATGAGTATGTTAAAAAAAATTGATTGAAGCTTCTAATTTCAGAAGGCATTATTATGTACAACTCTTCATTCAATGATACCTCAATTCTTTAAGTTCGCTTCTTGAGTAGCAGGTTCCAGCTGTTTACACATAATGTCAGTTTAATACAGCTGGACGGAAAAACCGCAGCTGAAAACGAAGTTTCATCGGCATTAATTAACATTTCGCAGTGACATTACCAGGCATGATTCAATGTGAGTAGGATAACTGTTTATCTAAATTTATATACAAATGCAGCCTTAATCTGCTATTTATTTTCAAAGAGGAAAAAAATGCTTATGATGCCACGATTTTTCAGTAAAGATGCTGAAAATTTTATTGTGACTTTACAAGCTAATGGGTTTTTGGCCGCACAAAACGGACATGTGAACAGGGTAATTTTCAACCCAACCAATAGGCTAGAGCATAATAAAGAAACAGACGCTTATTTACTTACTGGGGTTATCAGGGTTGCACAGTACAAGAATACTCCATTCTTTTGGAGAATGAGTTTTCCAAACCTAAAATTTTGTGGTTGCAGTAAATACGCACTCAACCACTAAAGCACACATATTTTTTACCAAAACACGGGAATACTTATACAAACGTAGACAGTGTTTTTTGTTAAAAGGTTTTACTTGAGCAACACAATAAACGCAAGATTTGCTCGACTCGATGACCGAGAGGTCCATTCGCAACTCCCCGATCGCAATTCCCTTACAATATTTTTCTTACTATATTTTTATGTTTTAACGTGTTTATATTTGATATGTCGGCAACTTGCGACTGAAATAAACCTGCTCTGTTCTGAGGAATCGATACGCAATTCAGAAAAAATGCAATCTCTCAACAGCGCAACACACAGCTTCTACACTTTTGTAGAAGCAGATTTTGAGAGACAACTGGGCAATTTTGAGAGACCGTTTCGGTTCCTCAAAACGCTTAAAAAAAAACACTGAACGTGGACGTCAAATTTTTTGTTGAAGCAAATGAACTTAGGGAGGCGAAAAAAATTTTTTTTCATTTTGAAATTTCTTCCCAAAGATGCAGTTTTGACTACAAAGCAATAAAATTTGGGTCCTCATGGCCATTACATCAGTTACGTTGTCACAAACTTAAACGTGATCTCAAATGTCATTAATTGAAACGCTTTGGCAATGTGCCCCAAATTGCCATAACGTTACAGATGCATAGCAATTTAGTAAAAGCTTTTATAGGATTGATTTGACATTCAATTATGTGCATAATTACATGAGAAAATGAAATAAAAAGGTCTTTTTTAAAATTATACCATGTTCTGTACTGCATCGCATTGCAGTTGCGCATAAAACATAATTCATTTAAATCTTTTAAAATCGTTGAGATCGGGTTTGAAATAATTAATGTCATCTATCATTTTTTGAACTCCCACAGAAAATACATCACATGGCTTTCAAAATGACAATTGACTAGTTGTTTTTTTTTTAACAAAAACTTTTTCAGAAAAAACAGCCAAATTTTAATGATCATAAACGCTATTTTAATTCTATAGTTCTTAAATATGTGATTATTAGGACAGATCGCATTTTTGGACAAAATCACCAAGATAAATTGTTCACATTGCATTGTAAGCAACCAATTTTTTTGCGCAAGGCAAATTGAACTACAGGTGCAAACGAACACAAGTTGCTTGCAAATAAACCGCCGATCACAATCCGATTTTGAACATATAACCAACTTGGCATCAGCAATGACATCATTCTGTTTTCCGGTAGCACATGCCTTTGACGACAATCAATAAAGCCGCAGCAACTCTGTTCTCAGGCCAATTACACTTCACATTGTTGTTGCTACACTAAAATTGTTTTGGTTACACCAACGAGTACCATTAGATGATAGGGTTTTACGAAGATAATAAAAAAAATGAAGTGAAAGCATCCTTTGAAACATCCATTTACTGGTCATGGTCACCTCGTCACTGAAAAAAATGCGTACATAACTACACCTCCAGCACGTTTTCGCTGAGAAACATAAACCTAAGGAAAAATAAATTTAAACTATATTTTGTAGGCAACTTACATCGTCCAAAACCTGTGGAATTAGTTTCCAAGAACTTTCAATGTTTGTGGGAATCTTGATCACTCGATGGTTGGATAAAAGCGATTGTGGTCTGTATGTAGTCCATGTAGGAGCAAGCAACAAAACATCTAAAACAACACAATAAATACAAGATTTGAGTGCAATGCATTACACATCCAGAGGTGCAACACAATTGCATGGCATTGGCATATATACCCAACAAATCCCGACAGTGTTTGTTCGATTGGGCATTTTAAACACTTTTTTACAATTACCACGCTGAAATTTTCATAAAAGGGTCAAATCCATCTTTAATTAAACAGCATGTAAACCCACCCTCTCAAAATTTAACCAAATTTGGCATATGAGGAGAACTTGCTGAGAAACTCACAATTCCCAAATTTCAGCTTTTTATCTTTTGTACTTTCCGAGAAAATCAACTTTGAAATTTCTTGACTTTTTCACGCTTCAGTGATTTTTTTCTCCCCGAGTCTTCCCTTCACAGTAGAATGTAGCAAAAAAATGCTACATGTATGTTTTTGGGGGTGTGGAATCCATTTTTTCACTGATCAGTGAATATTGGTGATTGAGTTTACGCACAATTTTCTCAGCTCTCCGGAGATTTACAAAATTTTGAAATGTGTCATTTCATTCATGAATGCACCCACAATCCAGAAATACAAACATAAGTCTTGGCAAAGTTGAATAACACTTTGAACATTCAACTGAATTGTTTTGATTTATTAAAACTTTTTTGCTGTGTGTCTCCAATCTATCTGGCATTAAACTTTAGCATATCCTACTTAAAAACCATTAGAAAAAAAAGAATTTCATATTGTGATGCTGTTAATATAATTTACATATACCTAGTTGTTATACACTGAATACCTGCTGAATTGAGATTAGCCTACTGACTATTATAAAGAGAATGTTTTTCATTTTATGTGCAGCACTCAATATGGTTTCAAACTTTTATTTTTCTGCACAGCTAACCATAATGACAATTTTTGTATAGCAATATATGTATTTTTTAATCACAGCTTAAAAATTTTAATTTTAAAAAATATGTGCCAATGTGGTACAACTTTCTTCAATACACACACTTTCTTCATTACATATAAATATAAGCATAGGCGTCGATTTTTTCTTAAAAAAAGCAAATAGTAGGGGGGCGAGAATTTTTATAAGAAGTTTGTTTTTTGTGTATCGGGTGTCCCAGAAATAATGAACCACTTTTTGTAAAGTATTTTCTTGGTGATGATAAACTCAAAGTTATTGAAATTCTGTAATTACACAGTAATCCAAGTACCAGTATGTTATTTACATTTTTACATTTAATATCTAAAAAATTGGTCGCAAATTATGCGAGTATTGCCAAATTAAAAATGATAATTAAAACAATTCAGTATCACGTGCAAATAGTGGTTTATTTCAGTCTATGCTCCATGTGACCTCCATAATACTTCCACAACTAAACAAAGGTGTTTTCTTTCAACACGAAATGCTCTTGCATTTTTCTTCTATAGATATTATGTTCAGATTTATCATGTCACAAAGCGCAGCAACAAAGCGTTTATTACACCTTCACTCACATAAATTTCCTCTGATACTAAATTTTTTGAAACATCTTTTTCAGTTTGGCAATACTTGCATAACTTGCAACCAAGTTTGTAGATATTATGTAAAAGTGTATCGTAAAGAACATACTTGGATTACTGTGTATAGAGAGTTTCAATGATTTTGAGTCTATAATCACCGAGAAAATACTTAACGAAAAGTGGTTCATTTTTATGGGACATCCGATATAATAAAGTACCAAGCATAATAAAGCGCATTTAGCGCATGAATATATTAGTTGTGTCATAAAAAATATATGGGCAAAGTAACAATATAACTATCGGCTTTCCTAAATTTTCACCGTCGTTTTAGAGTATGTGCAAAGTTATTTTTGTTCAAAATTAGCGAACACAACGGGTCCCCCCAGTCTTCCAAAGTTCTGAAAAAAGCTCAAGCGGAATAGAGTTAAAAACGAGTTTTCAGGGTACCAGTAGCATCGTCGCTGAACACACGATAGTTTTATCGCCTTTTGCATAGCATGAGCGTAGCATTGCGACAAAACCATACCACGATGTTGCGTTGTTGTACCTTGGAACTGTTTTAGCTACTGTGCTTGCATTTAACTTTTAACATAGGTATCAAAACACTGTGAGGGCCAGACGTATATCCCCCTTGTTTGGTGTTAGACCTGAGGGGGCATCGCCCCCTGTCTCCACTGGATTGACGCCCCTGTATATAGGTACTGTAATTTCTTCAACATATACACTTCAAATAAACTTTTGACATTGAAAACTTACTTGGTACAACAGTGTACGGTACACATAATTTCAGTTTTTACTGCCTGTACCTTAACGTTAACACCTAATTTGAGTGTCTTTTTCATATCGGTAGGTCCCCTACCTTTTTTGAAATTCATGATAGCTAAACTACTGATATGTACTACTAATTAAGTTTTGTTTTTGAGACAATAAGACACTTCTTACCTTGATAGACAATTTTTGCGTGATACTTTTTTTCTAAATTTAGCATATGTGTAAAGCAAAGTAATAGCTGTAGATGGATATCACTTGAAAAACATGATATATTGATATACTAGATGTTCACTTGAAGCAAGCATTAAAATTTTCACTGCAGCGATGTCATTTTATGACTAAGTTTTCAACAGTATGTTTACATCCTGACTGTCAAGAAATCTGAGAGTGTGCTCTGTAAGTCTGCATAAATAAAAACGATTTTCTTGCACAGTGAGAAACTTAGTTGGATTTGAAAGTGTTATTCAACTTTGCCAAGACTTACGTTTGCATTTCTAAATTGTGGGTGCATTCATGAATGAAATGACACATTTCAAAATTTTGTAAATCTCTGGAGAGCTGAGAAAATTGTGCGTAAACTCAATCACCAATATTCACTGATAGCGACTTTTCTGATCATTTAACGTTGTTTTTAAGTGAAAAAATGGATTCCACACCCCCCAAAACATACATGTAGCATTTTTTTGCTACATTTTACTGTAAGGGGAAGGCTCAGGGAGAAAAAATCACTGAAGCGTGAAAAAGTCATAATAAATGTATACTGAACAAGAGATAACTGTTTACTGAACAAGAAATGAACAACTGACAAGAAACGCTGAATAAGAAATGGAAGAAAAACATGTCGCTGACAAGAAATGGATTCTGTTAATTTTTGTTTTCAATTTTATAACCACAATGCTTTATAACTTATTGACATTTGCAAATCCTTGGCAATAAATTCAACCAAACTTTCTGATTGCATTCAAATGTTTTTGCTGGATATACAGAAGCATGCATTTCAAAGTGAAGATCTATTCAGTTTGGGAACTCCAATTTCAACGAAGGGGCACTTCACTAAAATCCAAAACACTTCCATCAAAGTGAAAAGAAGCGAACTGACAAAGAAGCAAATGACTGACAATTACGTGCAGAAGCGTTAACACGCTACATTTTCCATGATAATTTTTCCTTGTTTTCAATAGTAGAATAATATTATGCTTCGCTCTAACAAACTGGGAATGATAGTAGCAAGAGTTGCATTGTGTAAAGATTTGCAGCACTTATGATTTCTTCATTTCTCTTATGATGTCCAGTGACTGTTCTTGTCTTTGCATTAAGTTTTCAGTGCACTTTATGGCAAACAGCAAGGTGACTAATCGCCTGGATTCACTTTTTGTTTTTAGGAGAACAAGCGAAAGAACTCAATATTTTCCTCTTTTAATGCAAGCACAAATAGCTCTCTTGATCTTTAAACTACAGCAGAAAAAGTCAAAGCTGAGCCCAAACTACCAAAATCCAAACGTGCTGTTTAGTTTTTGTCTGCTACTCTGCTGAGCAAGTGAAAGTAGCAGATCAAATGCTCATTGATGCTTTAAACAAGTGTCATGCAGCATAAGTTCATAATGGTAAAAGACTTTACGACTTTTCTTACTACTCAGACGTTTGCTCAGTGAAAATTGATGCACTTGATTAACAGATATGAAAGCAAATAACCCACATTTCATTCATAAACACGCATGTTGTTTGGTTCAAAAAATATAGCAAATCATTATAATTAGGCAGCAACTTAGCATACAAAAGCAAATCGAAAATTACGTACAATTAAAATACAACAATTTAAGTAACTATGAGTTTAAAAGTCGCTTTTTTTACAATCACATTGGAACAAAAATTTTTTAATCACATACAAAAGAAAATAATGTCATTTTTCAGAAAGAAAAGCCCATCTTGGTTTTAACCATAGTATATACAACTTCAAGTACCAGCCCAAACGAGGTTCAGGTTTACAGTTTATTTCAACCATTCAATCCAAAATGGCGAGATGTTCAACTACAACACGTGAGATAATAATACTGACATATTGAATTGATACAGGAAGCTGCGAGGGGACCTTGCGGTCATCGAGTCTACAGCTACCTTAAAAAGCTAAAGGGAGTTTTGGACGTACACTACATTGAATTTTGATTCAAATGGCACTCGCAAAAACATTCGTATTAATTTAATAGCCTATGACCAAATATATAGGAAAATTATCAATATTAAGATAGAAGAAGACGAAAGTCGGCTGGGTATCAAAAAGTTGGTGGTCAGGAGTATTTAGATAGCAAATATTTTTTATAGTTTATTTTAAATTCATTGAATGGCAGAACTTTAAGTTTCAGTGGAAACCCGTCAACGGTCATTATGCTCTGTTTATTGATGGTCATAAAGTCGATCCTCCCCGAATTGATTAAAAAGCATTTAATAATAGTACCCTACTACTTTGAATCGGACTATTGTTTCGTAGTCTTACAATCTATATCATGTATTATGCTTTTATTATGCATTATACAAAACAATTTTTTTCTTCTCAAATTTTCTATGATGTATTATTATGCTTTGTAGTACTTAACACTGGTATGATATCTGTCTTCTTTGCTGTGTGCTTACGATTTTTTCTTCTTGTCAGGATTTGTTGAATTGTGTAATAACTTGTAGTTTGTGGAATTCTTAACTTGCGTGTTGCTTGCCTCTTTCAGTTCAATTGTTACTTTGATGGCAAGCCATAAGCTGTGTTGTCACATTGCTTTTGTGCTCATAATGGTGGCAACTTTTAGCTGCGATGCAACCACCACCCTAAATACGGTAGCTATAGATCCTGAAAACCTAACTGATGCCATTTTTCAAAATTTTCAACAAAATCTTAAGCCATGTAAATCATTTGACCTTAGCAATCAAAAACTTAATTTCGATAACACTTCCACAAACTTAATAATTCATCTTAATATAAGCTCCTTACAAGCCCATTTTGATGAACTAAATGATTTTCTTACTCGTTTTTCAAACCCTCCTTCAATTATCCTTCTTTCTGAAACTCATATAAATGTCAACCCGTGCATTAACATCAACATTCCTGGTTATACATTTGTACACCTCCCCTCGCCAGCTAAAGCTGGCGGTGTCGGTGCTTATCTCTCAACCGATTTAATATATACTGAAATTGAATCCTTGCAATTATAAGTTCGGGGTTGTGAAGATCTTTGGTTTGAGGTTGAATTTCCAGGCAAACAAAACAAGTATATAATTGCGGTAATTTACCGTCACCCCTGCAATAACACAAATGCCTTTTTGGCAGCACTTGACGAAAAAATGCAATTTTTAAATACAAATCTTGCTAAAAAAGCTTTGTTATTCGGTGATATGAATTACGATTTGTCCTTAAAACACTGGTATGTTTCTCCAATTTCTGACTATGTCAATATATGTGAAAGCAATGCTTTTTTTAACTTAGTATCCATTCCAACTCGTGTTCCCCTAATTCCCAAACTATTATTGATCATATTCTCACTAATGACAGCGAAAGCATCTTAACACCTGGTGTAATTTTGTATAAAATTTCAGACCATAATGCAATATCGTGTAATATAGCCAACCCGAGATTTAATAACTCCAAAACCAATTCCTCTTTTATGTTTCGCAACACTAAGTCAATTAACAGAGAAAATTTCTGCAAAGATCTTGATTCATCTCTGGCCCGGCTGGTCTATGAACTCACACATAGTTCTGTAACGCGTGAATCCCTAGATGATAGCTTTAGCAGGCTTGTTCAAACTTTATCTAAGGTGATCGAAAAGCATGCTCCTTTACAAAAGGCTTCACGAAAGCAAAAGCGTATTATGCAAAAACCTTGGCTGACCAAAGGATTACTGACCTCAATCAAAAATAAGCAAAAATTGCATAAAAATTTTTATATAAACGGCAATAACTTTGAAAAATCTTTGTATAAACAGTATGCTAATAAATTAAAAAGAGTGATAAATTTTTCAAAAAAATTGAGTTATAATGAGACCATTTCTAAGCACAAAGATAATCCCAAAGAATTATGGAAATTCATTAACTCGTTATTGCCTTCTAAAAACTGTTCTACTTTTCCCTCAACACTTAACACTGATAATTCCACTTTAAACACTCCTAACGAAATTACTCATTGCTTTAATGAATATTTTACACAGATTGGGCAATCAATTGCTGAAAGCGTCCCGCAAACAGGTAAATATGAATTTAAGAATTATCTTACAAAATCTGTACCTCAAACCATAGCTTTGCTCAATCCCGAACCTATCGAAGTTTATAATATAATTAACTCTTTAAACTTGCACGAAGCTAGTGGACATGATGATATACCCTCTTTCTTCTTGCGCCTAGGAAACGAAGTGTTAGCCCCCGTTCTGTCTGTATATTTTGGCCTGGCCTTTGATATTGGCCTTTTTCCTCAAATTTTCAAAACCGCGAAAGTCATACCAATTTTTAAATCTGGGAGTAAACAACAAGCCAACAACTATCGACCCATTTCTCTACTTCCGTGCCTATCTAAAGTCCAAGAAAAACTGATAAAAACCAGACTTGTAAATTTTTTCAAAAATAATAATGTTCTCTACGAGTATCAATATGGTTTTAGAGAAAACCATAGTGTCGTTCATGCCCTCCTTGACGTAACAACTACCTCGTATGATGCGATCCAGAATAAAAATTTTACTGCTCTTCTGTTAATGGACCTTCGAAAAGCGTTTGATACCGTTTCTCATGAAATTCTGCTAAAAAAATTGTCTCATTACGGCATCAGAGGGCGAGCATATGACTTTATCGAAAGTTATCTAAATTCACGTACCCAATTCGTTTCTATTAATAACTTTCAGTCCCAAACAAAACCCATAAATATAGGTGTACCACAGGGTTCTATATTAGGCCCCCTTCTGTTTCTTATTTATATAAATGATCTCCACAATGCCGTAACCAAACCTCGTCTTTTTGCGGATGACACTTGTCTTGTCTTGAGCAATCCTTCTCTAACTGCTTTAGAAACAAACTGCAATTTGGAACTGAAGAAGTTACAAAATTGGTGTAATGCGAACAAACTTCAAATTAATCCGAAAAAATCTGCTTTCATTCCAATTCCCCCAAAATTAAATAACTTAAATCTCGAAATCAAACTTTCCTATGGTGATTCTACAATAACCGGTGTAGACTCTATTAAGTATCTAGGAGTATCTTTAGACAAGAAACTTGATTTCAAGATACACATTGAAAATATGGTCTCAAAACTTTCTAAATCTACAGGAATCTTGAGCAAGCTTCGTTATGTTCTTCCGTCTTCCACTCTGCATCTCCTTTACTTTTCTCTTGTACATCCCCACTTGCTTTACGGTCTCCCGCTTTGGGGTAGCACATTCTCTTCTTACCTTGCTAAACTACAACGACTTCAAAATAAAGCAATCAGAATCATCTCAAACTCATTTTCTTCTTCTACCACGCCGCAATTTCATAAACTGGGCATTTTGAAAATACACAATTTGTATACGTATGAAATTTCTAAATTAATGCACCAACACTCGAAGCAATTACTTCCTTCTGGTCTCCTTTCCTGTTTTAACAGCCTTACAGCAATACACGATCGACATACTCGATCAAAAACGCAAAATAATCTCTATCTTCCTAAATACAGCACAAACCGTAGTCAAAAATCTTTCAAGTTTCAAGGGGCTGAGGTTTGGAATTCTCTCTCATCAGAACTAAAAACTCTATCCTATTCGCGATTTAAAACACTTCTAAAAAACAAATTTTTAGAAAGTTACCGTTAAATATATATTTACAATTTTGCAGCACAATTAAGAGATTGCTTCTAATCTCAATGAACTACGGAAATCTTACCAACTGAAATTTACTGCAGTATGATCCCAGGGTGGCTGCTTGACTTGTAGACCTTAATCGGTTCTTCGCAGTCTCCTTGTTGATGTAAAAAAAATTTTTTTTTCTCGTTAATATTGAACTTTTTTACTTGTCCGTTGTGTTGGCCTAACTTGTGTTTGTTTTCTATTAAGACATCAACTAAATAAATTGCTACTGACTGACTGACTGACTGTGTGGCATGACATTCCAGGTTTTTGGACCCATGAATTTCAGATTCTTTTGTAGTCTCTGGATCTTGTATATTGGTAAGTAAAGGTTCAGATTGGACGAGGAAAGACGCGTTGATCGTGAATGTATGGCGCTGACGGGAGTAATGTGTGAATTAAGCCGTTGAGGAAGATTGTCACAGGAATATTTGTGCATCATTTTAGCTACTTCGTGTGTATATAAATCTTTTAATTTTAATATTTGTAGTTTGTTGTAGAGTGGTGTAATGTGGTCCCAACGTTTGCCCTGTGCGATTATTTTGATTGTTTTGAAGGGAAATCAGTCGTTTTAAATTTTTGTCGGTTGTGTTTCCCCAAATTGTGATACCGTACAATAAATGAGGGTGAACCATAAAGTAATACAAGTTGTGGAGAGTTGTTGGCAGTAATAAGTGTCGAAGTTTAGACAAAATTCCTCCTGATCTTAATAATAAGGAAGCTAAGATGCTGCAGAGTAGTCTAGTTGAGCCAGAGGTAAACAGGACACTTGTCAGGGCCGAACCACTTGGGGTTAGAAAACTGCGTGATCTTCTTCGATATTTGTTTTAGAACAAATTCTTAAAAAAACCTTATTGGACAATGGATACCCTGAAGAATTTGTTCTAAAACAAATATCGAAGAAGATCACGCAGTTTCCTAACCCCAAGCGGTTCGGCCCTGACAAGTGTCCTGTTTACCTCCGGCTCAACTACACTGGAAAGGCGGCACTGACCTTGGAAAAAAACGTCAGAACCGCGTCGAAAATTGCTGTGTTTATTTCTAGACAAATGTTGCCGACCAGTCGGAAAGATGTCTTACCTGCCCTTCAAAAGAGTTCAGTCATCTACGAATGCAAGTGCCACTGTGACAGTCGGTACGTAGGAAGAACATGTCGTCGACTTCAAGATTGTATAAAGCAACATATTCCAAAATGGCTACAACAACAACTTATTGGCGCCAACAAGCGGACACAACTAGGCCGGGCGTGCAAGCAAAGTCAAGCCACTCCAGAATGTGACTCAGCCATTGGACATCTTTTAGAAAACGCCCAATGTGCTGCCAACTACAACGAAGATCAATTTTCCATTCTGGACACTGCACGTAACGGATTCCATCTCAGTGTACTCGAAGCTAGCTGCATCAGAGAACGGCGACCGATTCTTTGCAAACAGAAAGAGTTTGTCTATACTCTTAATCTGTTCAAATAGAATTCGGGCCTGTCGCGACTTGTCCAATGAGAAGTCGCACGCTATTATCTCTTTGATGATTGGCCAATTTTGCTTCATCGTCGCCTCGCTTTGCCCTCGGTTAGTCGACGTCCGAATGTTTTGATTAAAATCTGATCTTGTTTTTCAGTTCTTTCATTGATGCGATTACCTACTGAAGAGTGCGTCATGAAAAGCTTCTGGGACTAAACAGCTTTTTTCAAGGCTACTGAAAGAGTTATGAGAGAATGGTTCTTAAAGCCCAATGCGAAAACAGCTTTTTTCAAAGCTACACTCCAAGTCTTTTCAGGATTGTTTTTATTTTTTTCTAATTCTTCTGCGAACTGTTTCTTTTTTGCCATGGTTTTGATTTTAGTCAATTTATTTGAATACTTTTTGTATTCGAATTTCATAACTTGGTCGCCTTGTATGTAATTAGAGTTGTGCATTTTATTTTTGTGGCGAATAGATGTAAGGATGCCTTTGGTAATTCACGGTTTGTTTTTTAGTTTTCTTTGTTTGCGAGAAAGACGTTTAATTGGGGCTTAACTTTCAGTTACATTTTGAACCACGGTTATAAAGGCGTCGAATGATTCATCGAAGTTAGACTCTGTTAGTTCACCCAAGTTGTCAAAAATTTCGAGTAAAGATCGATTCAGATCAGAACAGTAAGATTCTGGGTTAAAGTTAGATTTATCACGAAAGACACTTACAGGAATGTGTTTTTCCGATTTTGTTGAATAAACGCTAACACTGCAAAGTGTGACCTAATGATCAGAAAGTTTATCGTCGCAACGAATTACTGCCGGACTTAAAAGAGTGATTTGTATCGTTGGTAATAATATGGTCTATGATAGAAGAGGATGTTTCAGTTACTCCAGTTAAAATCGTAATTATGGGAAAGGAAGCACTGCTGATTAAATGGTCAATATAATTTGAACTTCTTACTGTTTTTTTCTGAGGAGAAATGTCAATGTTGAATTCGCCGAGAAGATAAAACGTATTGTCACATTTAGTTATTTTATCAATGGTGTTTTGCAAGGCTTCAGAAAATGCTTCTGTGGATTCGGTGCTAGAATTGGGGTGTCTACAAACGGCACCAAGAATAAATTGCGTCGAGTTTATATCATTTAGTAACAGTTTAACCCATAGTTCTTCACTACCAGTTAATTTCATGTCAAGGTCGTGTTCAATCTCGAATTTGTATTGTGTAGAAATATAAATTGCAACTCCTTCTGCGTTGGTTGGTGAATCAGTGTGGATTAAATCATAATTTGCTATAGAAACATTGATCAACGGTTTAGTTTTTAATCCCGTGTCTGGGGAAAACGGTAGAGAAGTTAAGAATTCGTGAAATGCATGAAAGTTATCAAGTTTATTTAGTGATCGAATATTAACATGAAGAAGAGATATTGTTTTAAGATTGTTGGTAACGTTAGTCATGGTGGAATTAAGACTGAAAGGTATATCAAAATAACAACAGTCGCCAATGTTACTAACCATAGAATTGAACGCAAGATCGCCTGAATGTGAGTTTTCTGTTTCGTGGTTAGAATTTGATTGACTAGTTTCAAGAAGGTCAAGCAGCTTCTTGTCTACTGACAATTCATTGCATGAATTCATGAGATTTCAGCGAGTAATGTGTCAAAAGATAAAATCTCAACAAGCAGCAAGAAAACAAAAACAATAGTACGAGCACTCATAGAAATTCAAAGCTTGAACCTAGAAAAACTGTAAAAACATGGAATTGTTTACAAATGAAATTGCAGTTGCGGAAGCACATTCACAGACCAGGCAAGAAGAAATCTAACAAGACTCAGAACATAACTCAAGCTGTTTGCCCAACCAAGAGACTGATGCTACAAACCATTTGATCAAAAAACCAAAACCACAACATAAAATTTCAATGACATAGCTATTTTGGCACAATCCAATCGAAAACTGTTAATCAAGGAAACTCTGCTAATTCAAATCAATTGCCCAAATATTGATGATGACCAATCTTCTACGCCTTTATACATGTTCAATGCTTAGGTCTTTTTTCTTGTGTAATAATTAGTTTGACGCAAATTGTTTTAGTTGTGATTCAAAATGTTCATTTTGATTTAACATTTATTAATACATTTTTAGTTTGAATATTGTGAGTCACTCTCCTGCTCATTTTACTATTGACAATGGGATGAGTAACATCTTGAAACGTCTAGTACATAGGTTGGCAACCAGCGGCTCCAAAGCCGCATGCGGCTCTTTGATCATTCTGTCGCAGCTCTTTGATCCTTCTGTTGACTGTTGTTAATTTACACTCGTGATTTTCACACAGTGCAGACTATTGTAGAAACTGCGCAAAATAGACAGTGCCTAAGTGTAACCAAGAAAGCAACTTCAGCAGAACCTCACAGTACGAAAAATTTGCTTTGCAAGCGGGCTATTCGCAAAAAATCATTGCTTATAAGAAGAGTAGAAAATTTATAGTAAGAGCAATTTAAAATACATGTAATTTGGTTTTAACTGCATTATAAACAGCTGGTCCGAACCCAATTTATCCACAATCAATGCAGAAAAAGATAAATTCACCGCCGACCGTTACGCACGCTTGAACACATGCGAGATTGCGCAACGATAGGCAAATCTCTGGTGCAATACCAAAGAAAAAAAATCTTGGTGCATTTTCTTCATGTGGAAATGTGTTGAAATTTATTATCGCATTTACAATTCGCTTATTCAATCTCAAATTGTTTTATTGACAGAAACTGCATATTTGATTCTGAGTAACAGTACTGACATTAAGAAGAACAAGTTGTTCTTATTTCAGTGAAATAGAGTACAGTTCTTAGCAGTTAGAGTCGATGGGCTTCGTTCTTCTCGATCGAAGTCATAACAAATTCGACAGTATTGTGCGAAGACGAAAGCGACCCCACTGAGTTTGCTCCATCAGCTATTGTTGCGTCATTTGCTCTAAATTGAAAGGCAATTTCTATTGTACGTACAGTGCAGTATTCTGCTGGAACCTGAAAGGTTGCAGTGCAGTAGTCTACTCCGCAAACAAACACTTTTAGTAGCAGACATTTTGCTGAAATAACTTATAGACCAGGGAGGTACGGTCATGGGAGGCAAGTATAAAGTATCAGTGATAAAAAGAATTTTAAATTATCGAATAAATGTCTATTATAAAAAAATAATTTGACATTTTGGGGCTGAAACAGATCATTTATTTACGTACATATCAATTACACTGCAAGAAATTGCTTTGCAATACGAGTAGGCCTATATCGCAATAGAGCTCGGCCTGAGAACGAATTAAACTTGTACTGCAAGATTCTACTCTATTATACATTCTGCACACTGAATTAGCCAATTTAAAACTATTTTTCAGGTTACTAGTTTTGGAAAAATAATTTTATAATAGCCAACCAACTATGAGTAAATCTAAGAAAAGAAAAGTGTCTGAAGAACACAGAACGTTCAATGCTTCGTGGACAAATTCATTTGCTTTCATTGTTGATAAGACCGGTTTACCAGTGTGCTTAATATGTAGCGAGAAATTAGCAAACAACAAAAAGTCAAATGTTGAAAGACATTTTCAAAATAAGCATTTATCTTTTGTTCAAAAATATTCAGACGGATATGCGAGAAAAAAAGCTGTTTTAGAGCTAATGCAGAATGTTGATCGAAGTAAACAACAATTCAGTAACTGGATCAAGTCTGCAAATTCAACCACGTATGCCAGTTTTGTGGCCGCTCAAGAAATAGTCAAGAGTGAAATCTTGCAAAAAATCCGTGACATGCCACTCTCTGCCAAAACCGTTAAAGATAGAACCTGCAGAATGGCAGATGACATCACCAAAGAGCAAATTAAAGATATAAATTCCGCAGTAGCTTACTCTATTGCCTGTGATGAGTCTAAAGACAAAAGCGATATTGAACAAATAGCTCTATTTTGCCGATATGTAAACTCTGCTGGGCCACAAGAAGAGCTAATTGAGTTAATACCACTGAAAGGCCAAATGCGTGGGAACGACATCTGCGAGGCTGTCTTGGAATGTTTAAGTGCAAAAAGCATAAACACAACCCACCTGGTGTCAGTAGCTACTGATGGGGCACCCAGCATGACAGGTACGCAAAAGGAGTTTGTAGCTTTACTGCAAAAGTCTTTGGACGGAAAGATGTTAAATTTTCATTGCATCTTACATCAAGAGGCACTGTGTGCTCAAACGTTTCCCTCAGAATGCACGCAAGTAATGAACGTTGTCATTGAAATCATCAATAAAATAAAGGCAAAAGCTTTAAATCACCGTCAATGCCGTATGTTATTAGAAGAGATGGATAGCATGTACTCGGATCTTTTGTTGCATAATAAAGTACGGTGGCTATCCAAAGGAGAAGTGTTAAAACGCTTTGCAGCATGTTTGAAAGAAGTTAAAATCTTTTTGGAACCAAAGGGCTTAATTATCCTCAACTGGAACAGGCAGAATGGTTGGAAAAGCTACATTTTATAGTAGACATGACAGCACACCTGAACACGCTGAATACAGCTCTTCAAGGGAGAGGACGCATAGCCTTGCACATGTTGGAAGATAATTTGGCATTCGAGCGAAAGTTAACGGTTTTTGCCTGAGATTTACAGAGAGGTACATTATCTCACTTTAAAAAAAAAAAAAAACATCTAAATTTTTTGTGTGAGAGAGTTCAAACAAACTCGCAGTGACATTAAAATAAATTTGGAATCATTGCAATCTGCAGTCATAGATATGCAAAGTTCATTTGGGAGACGCTTCTGTGATTTCAGAAAAGAAAAAAAGACTTTATGCTTTCCTGTGTCTCCCTTCAGCATCGATCCATCCAAACTAAATATGATTGTATTGAAAGGTGTGAGTCAACCTGACTTTGAAATAGAATTGGCCAACATAGCCGACAAAGACATATGGATATCCAAGATTAGAAGCCTGACAGCTGACCTTGAAAATTTAGCACGGCAGAAGGCCGATCTTGCTCAGAGTCACAATTGGAGCCAGATTGAAAACCTCCCAAAACCAGACCAGTTCATTTTTGAAACATGGAATGCTCTCCCGAACGTGTATAAAAATATGAAAAAGTATGCACTTGCAATCATGTCGATTTTTGGATCCACATATGTATGTGAGCAACTTTCCTCCAACATGAACTACATAAAAAACAGATATCGGACACGTCTCACACATAGAAACTTACAATCCTGTGTGAAGATGAAGGTGACATCCTATAGCCCTGATGTGCAGATGCTTAGCACTGAGATGCAAGAGCAAAAGTCACATTAACTAAAATCTGATTGCATGAAATGCTTTTATAAATGCATCGTATAACAGTAAATAAACATAACGGAGAGTGCCATTTATGTGAAATAACTCACAGTGTTGTTTTTCTTTTATTGTGAAATAGTTTTGCAGCTCCCAGTGGTTTTTATTTTATGAAATATAGGTTAAAATGGCTCTTTATGTGTAAAAGGTTGCCGACCACTGGTCTAGTAATAAAAATGTTTTCCTGGCTGCATGTTTTCTACTGAAGCTAGCAAGAATTTCCGAACATTCTGCTCCAAAACCCAACTAATATCGAACTCTTGCGCTTGCACAAAGTGAAGCTGCGGCATTGAAAAAGATACGCAACTTCGAACAATAAAATTTTCTAACCGTGAAAACGAACGAGGAAAATACTCAGCACGAAAATTTTTAAACGCTTGTTTGCACCTCATTTGGATAAAATCAATTTTCCTTCAAGGCCTATTGTCTGCAGGTTATGTGGCAGCTAATCATAAATATTTTAAAACTAGAAGATCTGCTTAATCTTGAAACTTCTAAATTCATGTTTAAACTTATGAATGGTTCGCAATTGCAACCTGGTATTTTTTCCTCCTTTTTCACCAAAGTGTCTAACATTCATTCTCGTATTACTCGTTCTTCCCTAAATAACTTGCTTTATTTGCCCAATCTTCGCTCTAACCGCCTCCAAAGATCCATCAGATACAGAGGCATTAAGATTTGGAATGATGTCCCTAATGACTTAACATGCTGCACCCTTCCCTACGATTAACCCATATTTTTCTGGTGGCTTCTTTTAAATTTGATCTAACCTCTTGATCTGCACCTTGGTACTTTCCTTGGGATTCTAATTATTTTAAATTGGTATTTTTTTTTTTTTATTTATTTTTGTATTCACTTTAGAGTTTATTTGACTTATGGTTAACACGCTCTGATCATCAATCTTATTAACTGTTTCAATTATTAGGTGGCTGCTTGACTTGAAGACTACTTACAAGTGGTCATTTCGCAGCTTCCTGCACGATTGTATTTTTTTTTTTTTTTGTATCATTGTATTTGCGTTATCGTGTTGTACTTTTGTGTAAAACATAATAAACTAAACTAAACTAATCAAATCTTCCCACCAACGACAGCAATAATAATCGCCAGACTACCCGATAACACCGATCATAAAAAAATTAAAAAGAGGCTATTCACCTAGCGTCTAGAAGAGTGTAAAACTACAGAGGAAGTACGCCTTTTTATACGTTGCACATGACAAGAGGCGCTTGTCATTTGTGGAAGTAAAATTAAAGCTGCAATGATAAGAGTCAAGTCTGCGGGAATCAAAGAGACAGATCCTACAGAAGTTCAAAGTTTATGACAAAATCGGTTAGATCTATGCGTCTTTTCATGGGACTATTAACACCTGTAAGTGGCTTTAATCAAAGTGTTAAAGCGAGCTTTGAAGTTTGAGGTTGCGTGCATTGCTGTAGTTGATTTATTAACACTAATCAAAACGGTAAAGTTGCAGTTACGTCAATGCTACTAGCACGATAATATCGGTGAAGCGAACTTTTAAATATCAACTTTGCATGTGCAAAACGCGAGTTTTAAAGCTAAAACATACACAGTCATTTATTATCATGCGAATAAAGTGTCTTATAAAGTGGAAGCAAATGTCAGTAACATCGGCTGATGTCGATGTCGAAAAAAGCCGATTCTTCGGCATCAGTAACACTGGTGAAAACCGGCATCGGTACAACACTATCCTAGACATACATACCGAATCCTGCTTAACGATGTCGTCACTGCATTGTGTTGTATCAATCGCTTTAATAAATGAAGTTCTGAGATCAATATCATCCAAAGTCAGATCGCATACCGTTACTTTTGGTTAGATCGCGTACCGTTACCCAACATTTGAAATAAAAGTACGAGTTTTCATTTTATAGCAATGTTTGCTTAATGCTTATGACTTCTAGATAAAAAAACACTCTACAAAAAGCTTGTATAAGTCTCATTTACCACTAGTACTAGGCTTACCAATAGAGCACCCAGCATGGCCGCAAAAACAAAAACTTATCCTCTTAATTTCAACCCGGATCAACGAAACCTAAGGTTTGCAGCAAACGTTGCAATTAAACGATGATTGCTCTCTGCTCGATGAACAACAAACCTGCAACAACTTTAAATTATCAGAGCTTTGGAATATTCCTCGAGACGATCGAGATAGATTGGATTTATTGTTGATGACTTGACAGCAAGTGTGGAAACCTGGCTACTTGGCATTAGAGTGTCAGTTTCAGTTTCGATGTGTTAAAACCCAGATGTCAGGTTTCAGTTTTGGTTTGCTTTCCCGGCTGTTGAAAAATAGGTTCCAGTTTTGCTTACGCACAGCTTCGGTTTCTGGGTTTCAGTTTCGGTTTCATCCAAGAAAGCTCTTTTATTTTGAATAGAAATTATTCAATTGCTCTACTTCTTGGCGTTTTTGTTTTATTGCGATGATAAAAAGCAACAGCTCAGATGGCCGAGTGAGGAGAGCAATTGCTTCAGAAGTTGTCGACTTGGGTATAATTTCGGTGAAACCAAAAACTCAAAAATTAGTGTTTTCACAGCTTCTCTATTTGACGCTCAGCGTTAAAAAAACTGCACTGGTAATGTTGGTGATGACAATTTTTAAAACCCAAAACCTTAGAAAATTTTGAACAGGTTTTGGTTTTAGTTTCGGTTTTGACGTTTCAAGAAAAAACGGTTTTGGTTTAAGTTTAGGTTTTCTAAAATTTTGTCAAGTACGTGTCAGTTTCAGTTTTGTTTCCAAAATTTCCTTTAAAACCGGGTTTTCAGGTTTAGGTTTCCACCCTTGCTTAAAAGATAAAACATCTAATAAACTGATGGGACACCCAATTTCAATGGCAGGTGTTGAAGAAGATTGTTCCCACAATTTGAAGTGATTCTTAAAGATCATGTCCCAAAGTGTCTTCCCCCAGACATCGCAGCTAGCAGTGGCACTTGGTCATGCACCACTTTGCTAAGCCTTGCGAAATGCACTACCAAGGCTATGAATGCGACACAACGTTATGGAAAGTCTTAATCAGTTCTTGCTACTGGCAATAAATCAAAAAAAAAAACATTGCATCTTATTCTTCAAAAAAATCCAATAAAAGCTAATTCAGATGAAATGCAGTATAACTGTGTCAATTTTTAAGGGAAAACGGATGGGATAATTTTTCTCAAAACTATGCTTAGTCTGCTGATACTCGCGGAAACTGGCATAGACCAACTCGTGCAGTAAGTTATCAAGCAAATAGCTGGCATCGTTCACAGTTCAACCAAAGTCAGAACCATTATTGCTGCTATCCTGGATGGGTTTGTTATTTTCACCAACGTTTCAAGCAAGCTGTCTATTGATGCAAAGGCCCAACGTGCAAATTCTTTTATCCTCATCGAGCTGAACGTTTAAACTGCAAAGGCCGGCAGACGCTGCGCTACACTGCCAATGGCCAGACTTTACGAAACCATCCAGATTATTACAAGCTTTTGTGTCTATTAATCCAGGGGTGTGCAAAATGCGGCCCGCATTGGAAAATTGTGCAGCCCGCGAATAGTTGCGGTTTTTAAATAGACTGCGGCCAGCAAACGTTTCGCAAGTTTTTTAAAGTGTGTGATAAAATTAATGTCACAAATAAAGCGTTTGAAACACAATACTGCCGTGCAAATCAAAAACATGGTAGGTTAAGTCCACTTTTTTAATTTTTTTTCTTCAGACTTTTTTTATCAATAGACAAAAAAAAAACGATGATGCACCTTCCCACTAACTTTGGAAAGAAAAAGCCACAAGCAAAAACAAATGGCCTACAACAGTCAAAAGTACCTGTCTTCCAAGCTTTTTTTTCGAATTTAAATGAAACAAAGCGCAGTAGGCTACATAGTTGTTAACGAGTCGAAGATGTTGTGCCCGACCCAAACCTGATTTATCTAGCTCGAAGCCAAATCCCAATTTATCGAACCCAATCTGAGCCCGATTTAAACCCGAAATCAAAAATACCACAGTAAATTTTAAGATCTTGTAAGAAAAAAAAGAGAACCAGGTTTACCCATTTACAGTCACACTAGTTACGGACAGCAATGATTATTACAGTCAAGAATACCAAATTAAGCATTATACGCACTGAATAATACCCTTAACTTTTTTATATTTAAGATTTAACTGTGGTGTCCAGCTCGATTGAAGCCCGACAACTTTTCAAAATCCAAGCTCGACCCGAAAAGCCCAAGCTCAATTGACAACTATGGCGCAGTATGTCCGTTGACTTACAAAAAAATTAATTTTCTTCTTCATGCCAACTTACTGTTTGCTAAAAAGTAAAAAAATATGACTTAAAAATTTGCACCAACTTGAAGCGTTAGTATTTCCCAAAAAATTGAGTAAAATCCGTTGAGATTCTTGTTTTAATTTAAAAAAGTTAGCTTACCTGCAAGCCCTTTTCTAGAAAAATTGAATTTTCATTATCATCGCGATATTACGCCGAAGCTTGTAAAGAGTGGCGGGTACCCATCTCCACGGTTGAGCGCTTGGGAAACACAGAAACTCTGAAGAAGCGTTGACGTTGCTTTGTTCAATTTATCTGGCTCGAGGATCGAACCCCAAACCTTCCGCACAGACGACAATGTCTTTTACCACTGAGCCAAATTCTGAAAACTTTCTTTTTGGACTTTGTGCGGTTTGCCAAAGCTAGAGTAATTTTCTTCATAGTTCCTAGAAGTTTTGACAGCATGCAGTAGATTCAGCTTTCATTATCAGCAGTACATTCAGCTGTCATGATCCCTTACTCTTACTGCGTAGGTTTTTCACTGCTATTTTAGCATACACTGCTGATGATGACAGCTGAAGTTCTGTTGTCAAACATCCAGTTACTGCTATGAAAAAAATTACTATGAAGACAATTAAGGTGCGGCCCGCAGAATATTGCGCTAATTGCTATTTGGCCCGGTTTCAAAAAAGTTTACACACCTCTGTACTAATCACATTTCCTTTTTAATTGATACCGGCTCTGTTGTTTCTATCATCAAAGCAATGCCTCGAGAAAGCACATACAGCAGTTTTTAACTGTCGAGTTGCATTATGTCCAAAGTGGGTGTAAATGGGAATACTTTCCACAAGAATTACCAGTAAAAAAATGCATAGAATGTACAAATAGTATTAAGATGAAAAAGCATGTAACAAATTGGAAACGTATCACTTTAACCTTCAAACATTCAACTCTCAGGGTCAATTTGAAATTCCACAAACCCAAAAAAGATGCCTGTCACATGTGTTTAAAGCATGGAAAACACGCCAGAAGAAAAGCGAAGTGAAGAACAAATCATTGCTTACAAAAACCACTTGGATGAAAAAGAAACAGCTAGAAAATTTAAATGCGATGCAAAAACGAGAGGAGCGGAAGACAGTCAAACAGTAGTTGCAGCTTTTGATTTTCAGAAAATTTTGTTATGCCCATATGGCCAAAGTTCTTCATTTTACTACTCTCAAAGGCTTAGAAACTACAACTTCACTATATAACTAACATCAATTCAATGGCCAGCAGTTGCTTTCTTTGCAATGAAACGAGAGCTCGAAAGGGATCGTGCGAAGTAGCAACTGCAGTTCTTAAATATCTTATGGGTCATTCCATGCCAAACGCCCTGGACCCTCCAGCTTGTCCCCCATCAAATTTGCCCAAAATTTGTCAAAACGTTGTGTATCATGATTGACCAGCACACTGAAAATTTTTTCTTAATATCTTTTGTACTTCTCAAAATACAGCCTGTTGAAATTTGCCGTACCCTTGCATGGCCGGTCATTTTTGGTCATTTTCAAACTATCCTTTCTTCAAAGCTAAAGGAAGTAGAAAGCTGATTTTTGGTAAATTGATCAACTTTCAGCTACCGTATATTACAAGAATCAATTGTCAGAATAATTTTAATTTACGTCATAATGAAACTAAAGGGCGCCAAAGTATTGACATTTTGATCGAAAACCAAATTTTTTGCAATCTTTGAAAGCTTGTATCTGCCACGTCCAACATACTAGCGCTTTTGTTTTTTTTATGGTTGTAACTTACCTACTGGACTACAACTTCACAAAATTTGAAGAAAAACCTTGCGCTAAAATAAAAGTTAATTCACTTCAAAAGTAGTCCAGCTGCAATATTTCAAAAAATGCGCCATCTTGTGCTGCCAAAATGAGCCCAGCCCGTCAGACATTGTTTTCAAAAACTGTTTTTTTTTACATGTGAAAAAGATTTTCCTGAGGAACGTACATACCAAGTTTCAATTTTGTTCCGAAGCTATAAAGGGGTGAGATGCAATTACGGTAGTTTGCGCCGCAATATTTCATGAGCCATTCCATTCACTATTTTGAAAAAAAATGTTTTAAGACAAACTTGTGTTTTTTAATGTGTCTGAAACTTAGTAAAAATAGATCTCATGAGAAGAATAAATTTGGAAAAAATTTGAGCTTTCCGGCTCAGGTGGTTGCTGAGTTACCACATTTTGTAATTTTCGTTACGCTTCACTGATTTTTGTCCTAAATTTTGTTTGCTTTGGAGTAAAACAATGAAGAAAATTGCTCTTCCCCAATTTTTGGGAAGCCGAGTTCCTAACTGATGAATTGTTTACTTAATTCAGTTGCTCCATTCTGAAAATTGCCAAAACTGCATATGTAGTGATTTCCCCAACGTACGAATTTTTTCCTGGTTGTCCACAATTTTTTCTCCCCTACAAAATATTTTTGTGTACTTTTTTTTTGCAAAATCATTTCTAGATACCTATGTGAAATTTAAGCTGATAGCTTAAACAACTCCTTGCTTTGTAACGAAATGCAGACTTTGGGGAAAAAATTCAGACAGCGGGAAATTTCTTCGATATCCGTATGAATGTTGGGAAAATTCGTTCACCTTTAAGATCTCTAATTGTCTTTATAATTTCAAATATTTTTTTGATTTACTCGCATGATAGTAATTTCCTTGCTATCTCTAAACAATTAGAAAAGGTTCAAATGAAAACATCAAAGTCTAATAATGTCTTTTATTCTCTAAAATTATGTTACATTTATATGATCAATAGGGCGATTTTTGGTTATAAAAGTTACTTTTTGTTTTGCTAACTCCAATTAATGTAAAAAGCATTCAACCAAAATTTCAAAGCTATAAGATCAGTATTTAAAAAGTTATAATGTTACAAAAAATTACTTTTTGTCTTTTAGGTTACATTTTGGTTTTCGTGCTATTTTGCATAATTTTTCTAGTTTTTTGTCTTGGATTGATGCAAGAAAGATAAATTTACAATCTACAAACACTAAGGTGCCTCTTTGGTGCCAGCCAACAACTGCTTCTGTGGAAAGAAGTTTTTCTATGCTAACAAATTACTTGCAACGGACAGAAACTTTCTATTACAAAATGTAAAACACTACATGTGTGTTCACTATAACTTAAGCACGAGGTAGAATTGGGCCTTCTTCACGTTTTTTCATGTTTGGCTGCAATTATTTTCGTTTTACTTTTATTCGTTTAATAAAGTTACTTTTTGGTTACTTTCTTACAAAAACAAAGCTACATTTTTAAGTTTTTTAGGTTACAAAAAAATCGCCCTAATAATCAAGTATATATCCGTAAGTTTGCACTTTCTGAGTAACTGCACACTACACCCTGCACATTTCCTCAAGCTTTTGATTTTCTGATCAAACTAGATAAAACTGAAGCCCTCTGCTTGAATTATGAAGCTAAACACAATCAGTTTATTTTCGCTGGCGAGGCTAATGCTATTTTCGCATGCTGAATAATTCCCCTAATGTCCGAATTTTTGTATTTATCCAACAGCTTACTGTTAAGAAAAAAGTACTTAGTATATGTTGCTAGAGAACTGATTCCTGAATCTATAGACATTTAAATCGTTGCTATAAGTGTACAGTAAGAGAAGTTACAGGGATGTTAGCAGAGGCGCTATAGAAGTTTTTTAATATAATTAGGGACAGGATTTTCACTCGATGATCGTAACAATTGGAAAGGGAGCTTACACCTAATTTTTGGTACCTGAGTTTGACATAGCTTTTTTTTACTACCGCACGTTCATTTTTTTCAGTTTAGACTGATATCAAGCACTCAATTTCAAAAGTTTCAAAATTTTTGAACGTTAGGAAAACTCAGACGTTAGGGAAATCACTCGTTTTTTTTTTTTTTATAGCACTTGCAATATTCACTTTTTTTGGTCAACGTTTGATCATATTTTGAATTCCAAATGAAGAGTGTTTTAAACAGCATTGAAAAAGTACATTAGTTTGTAGAGCTATTCGACTATGTTGCATCCATTTTGCTAAGTCAGGCATCATTTCAATTTTGAAAGAGATATTAAAATCAAACATCCTGGTCAAGTAAGTTTTGAGTACCAGCATGTGTCTGTGGATATTAGCACACAAGATGGCATGCTAAGTAACCGAAAGCAATTTTAAGACACAAAAATATCTTTAAAACATGTTCTAACAGTTAGATTTGCAAAACAGTGCGTTTCAGACTGCAAAAATTGCTTTCAAAATGGCATAGTAATATTTTTGTAAAATAATGCAGAGTTGATGGATTCCTGCCCTTTATTATTTTGTAACGTTATTGGAAAAACTGCCTACATTAATTTTTGGCAAAAATGAGATTTTTAAATAAAGTTATTCCGCTGGATCAGGGCTATTGGCTGATGTAATTTCAGAAAAAAATATCCACTGCTTCGCGAGTTATGCCCCAGAATTTAAACTGCGGGAGTCGTAGTGTTATCTCTGCTCATTGTTGTTTCATAAAACATGAATATGGCAGATGATTTCAATGTCTTTTGATCTTTGCTTATGCTAACTGAATGCAATTCCTGCACAATTCATTGGAGCGTAACATTCACATTAAAGTGTTTTGCAGTACGAACTGTACGGCAAAAAAGTTTCAATAATTATTGGTTGAATCTTAGTGAAGCTTAAGGTATTGTTATAGTTAGTTAATTAAAACTTCTTTTTGGGCATCAGCAATATTTCATCAAAACAAACTGACTTGACCAAACAACCTGTTAGATTAGTACATACAGACCAGCCTAAATGCCTTTTGCTTTCTGAGAGCTGATGTTCTATAAATTGTTGCTGGTACTCTATTAACCCTTTCAGCGGTGGTGGTTAGCGGTATTAGCCTCTTGCTTAAATTTGAAAACTACCTTAAGTGGCAGTGTGCACCAAAACTAACCATTTCACTTCACAAAACTAACCATTTCACTTCACAGTCTGGTAGTCAGCAAACATTTTCGCACACGTTTTTCTAAGTTTAGAAGGTTAGCCTTATTTCAGCAGGAGAAGTTAATGCAAGGCAAGTCAATTTTTGATTCTTAGGCTATGTTCACATGATGCTTCATTTCGCCCGCAACAAAAAAAATTCATATCGGTAAAGTCTACAGACAATGGAAGAGTTCACATGAGCGTGCTGCAATAAAATCGCCTTTTTTCCAATTTCCATTTCTGTCTTTAGGACAGAAATCAATTATTATTTCTGTCTTCTGGACAGAAATGAAAATTCATTTCGGGGGTGTGATAAGCGTGTGAACGCTAGCGACTTGAAAGTAACCAAAAAGAAAGTTGGCCAGCTTTATAAAGATTGCCAGTTAACGTAATGCTATTGTGTACGCTTATTTGTTAAGCATATTGTTCCACCACAAAGATGTTCTTTCCGGCTTCTTCCAAATATTTCGTTTTACATTCAATCTCGAAAAGCAATTGCGTTTACTTTATATAATTGCTGCCATTTTCTTTTCAGGTATGGAGGGTGAAAGTGGTTATAAATAGGGGGATAAAAATCATTAAAGTTATATTTTTTTTGGTAGCGCAAAAACTTATAAAACCGATAATCGCAAAAAAACTAGGCCTACGTAGATACAAGGTCCATTTATAAAAAGTCATATATTCTTTTTTAGGTCATAAAATATGACCATTGATTTTTGTTATGAAATACAAATTATTAATTCCCGGTACCACCGAAGATACAGTTCCTGTAGACTTTAAACTTGATAATTTCATGTTAAGAGAAGAAATGAGAATTTCAAGTTTTCACGCCAACTTTCACGAAGCATTTGAAGCAACTTTCTTATTATTAGTTTAGAAAAAATTTATACAAAAATCATTCTGGAGATGAGTAGACCAGATATTTCTCCAGCAATGTATGCGAAGTTGTTAACATACCGTCTTACACCTGCATCATTCTGTAGAACTGTCAGTTTCAATGTCAAAATACATGATTCACGAAAACCGAAATTTTACCAATGCACACGTCGCATTTTATTATAAAATCGTGTTCAACAGTTAAATATCTTAATTGTAGTAAGATGCACATTTGAATTTTTTTTACTGATTTTCAAGTGAATTCTTTGTTCTTTTAAGTATGTTCTGGTTCAACATACGTGTTTAGACTTACCATTAGAGATGATAATTACAGAATACAGCACAAATTTGCTGTTCTAAAAATAAAGTCATATGTTTCAAAAAATAAAGTCATATTTTTTCGATTTTATAGGTCATAAAAAATTGCCCTAGTTATAAATTATAGTTACAAACTAACGCATTTTCGGTATAGTTTTTTCCAAAAACCTTTCTGGTAAGAAAAACGCTGAAGTTATGACTATTTGGCAATAAAAATTGAACAAGAACACAGGTAAGAGAATCCAATTAATTGCAATAATTCAGGCTAACATTTTACATTTGCTAGCGCAATTTTTGCAGTAAATTAGAGTGACTGTCGTGGCAGTCGCGCCAGAATTCGACTGCGGTAAGTAAATACCGAAACGATGACGTCATACATTAAACCACAGTGTTTATAGTTTTGTAGCTTTCGTGACAAAATGAAAACCAAGTAAAAGTGCGACATAAACCGGTTCAAACCAGTATTTTCGTTTCGCTTTATTTTCATTGCGGGTCTCATGTGAACGTAGCCTTAGCTTATACTACTTTCTAGTGCACTAGTTTCGGTAGATTTTGTAAAGTTGGAAACTTTTCTGTGTTGCCTAAACATTAGATTAGTTTAGTAAGAAGCAGGTAGAGCGCTAGCTAGTACAGTTATGAGTTTACAGAGCATTATGTGGTGGTTAGCTGTGCTAACCACGTGCTAACCATTGCGCCTTAGCGTTTTTCTCTTTTGTGTAAACTTGGACACAGTTACGCGAATTATTGTAAATTGCACTGGAATAACTACGGTAAACAATAGCAGTTTACTTATACTATAGCTAAGAACTATTGCATATAAATGCTTAATACTTATCTTAATTGTTTATAGCTGTGTAATGTATGACATATCATTTTCTGTTGAAATGTTTTTTATCCATTAGTGTATTTGTACTGGGGGGTTGTTATTTGACCTAGCTTGATTCGAAATTATATCAACGTGAATAACTTTGATGACCAACTGTTCACTCTCCTTAAAGAAGCTATTGTAACTTTTCCTGATGATTCTGAAGACAAAGAAATTTCTCTTGGTGAAAATGAAGATTTGTCTTGCGCAAATCCATCAACTGGTGAGTATTAGTGATCACACGTAAATAGGAATAGCATACATACCGATACTAGATTTCTATAAATTATTGTTTATGACTCATGAAGCTTATTTTAAAAAGTGCTGAAATACTAAACTAGGGTTTTTTAAATTATAACTAGACACTGGATTAGTGAATGTTGTTTGTGGCAGATGACTTTGACACAACCAATAATCCAGACGGTACTAGCATACAATCAAATGATGATGGGGTGGATAATACAACTGGCAATGAGGGTGATGAGCAAGAATCAGAATCTGCTTTTCTCCAACAAACATCGATGAAATCATGGCATTTATTGCCCTAAATTTTGTAATGGGAGTCAGGAAATTGCCATCTTACAAAGATTGTTGGTCTTCTCATCCCATGCTCCGAGACCCACACATTTCCGATGTAATGTTCCTGAAAAAGTTTCAGTGGCTTTTGGCAAATTTTCATCTCAACGACAACAATCAAATGCCTTCTAGAGGAGATAAAAATTTTGATAAGCTTTACAAAGTGCGACCTTTTCATAATTTAAATGAGCAATTTCTAAAAAGTTACAAACCAACAGAGTGCCAATCGATTGATGAATCGATGATCAAATTTAAAGGTCGTTCTTCTTTTAAACAATGTATTCCAAAAAAGCCGATAAAAAGAGAATACAAAGTTTGAGTCAGGGCAGATTACGAAGGCAATTACGTACGAAAGTTTACACTAGAAAAGGAAAAGAGCAGGGAATGAGTTTGGGTGAAAGCGCCGTGGAAAGACTGAGCCGACCGCTGATAGGAAAACATAACAAAGTTTTTGCTGACAATTTTTTTCAAGCATTCCGTTAGCATTATTCGTCGACGAAGAAAAAAATTGGATATTGTGGAACGATTAGAACTTTGAGAAAATCTGTTATAGAATTAGGAAAGATAAAACCATGAAAAGAGGTGACTTCGACTAGAGAATGGTGTATCCATAACAAAATGGATGGACAACAAACCCGTCCATTTTGTGTCCAACATGCACAACCCCAGCAAAGGTGAAAAAGGAACAAGAAAAAACAAGGACGGGACTGAGCTGGTGATTGGAGGCAACCGAGTCAACAAGGATTACAATAAACATATGGGCTATGTGGACAAAGCCGATATGTTGTAGTCCATATTGGGATTAGACTGGAAAAGCAAAAAGTGGTGGCATCAAATAGCGTTTCATTTTTTGGACGTTGCCCTTGTAAATGCATATATATTGTTCAAACAGTTGGTTGGTGGTACAGAACTTGAAGATAGCCAGAAGCAGAGGTTTCATATTTCCCGAAGCTTTTCGTCTGACACTTGTCAAGGGAATCGTCAGAATAAAGAATGTAGAGCTGAGACCACGGTCTGATGCCGATTCTCAAAAAATTGCCGATAATTACTGATGCTGATTCCGAGTAATCGACACATCCCTAGTCCGAACCGACCCATAAGAGTTCAGACAGGAAACCAAATGTTGTGCAGACTCACAGTAAAAAAGCAAATGAAGTGGGTAATGAGAATTGCTGGTGATTAAAGGAAATGCAATTAGACGTCTAAGGAAAAGAAATATGAAATAATCTTCGAAAAAAAAATATCAAATCGAATCTTCATTATACTTGCAGTATTACGCCGAAGTGTGTAACGAGTGGAGGGGCCCATCTCCGCGGCTTAGCGCCTGGGCTACACAACTCCGAAGAAACGTCGCAGCGGTGGCGAGCCATTGGCGACACTGTGCCGATTTGACCGGTCCGGGAATCGAACCCCAGACCTCCCACACCAAGAGCGTGCGCTTAGCAACTGAGATAACGGCCGGTGAAAAAAAAATCAAAGTCCACAAAAAGTTTTTTCTGAAGAATGGATCAGGTATCAGCCATTTCTCACTGATGCCGAATAATCGGCACATCCCTAAACGTTAGAGTTATAGTAGTTGCTTTTTAATGTAAAATCTGCAAGTATTACTTGCTTAACATAGTCATTTTATCAATATACAGTTGTCCGTAATTGCTAGTTAATGGGTTGAGGCTATTTCTGGTACTATTCGACACGTAAATACTTTCATAGTGACGGCGGCCTTCGCATTTGTGTACTAAATATGCAGAAATATTATGATGATGATTCCAAAATGTTTGTTTATTACACTAGACCATTGCACAAGCACTTGAACGTGCTTTATGTGCTATTTAGACTTAAAGAAGGCGCTTGTGCCGTTTTAGGTCATAGCCCTACTATTGGAAGACAAAAAAAAAGTTGTAAAATATCCCTGCGTTTACCAGACATAACTCTGTTGCTGTGGCAACTTGTCTGGTTTAGACCAGCCTGAGAATCGAACTCAGTAACTATGCGAGTACGATTACTTAACAATACTGTTGTGGTATGTAGCAATAAATAGCGTATAAAAATATCTGACTATATACGCAATTTTTAAGAGCAAATACGAAGATTTTTGTGTGACCCTACTTTTGCATACAGTCAATAGGAGTTGTCCATCCCGTAGTTTTTTGATATCCCTATCGAAGAAGTTTAAAATTATGGAAAAATTGTATACATCAAAAACATCTTTGAAAGTGGCTGGTGGAAGGATGCATGCCCCTCATTCTAAATTTCAGTCACTTGGCACCATCAATTTTGTTCTTTTTTACAAAAAGCAGAGTCAAAAGGGTGTAGGGCCATGGCACAATAACCCCCTCCCCTAAATGCGCTCCTGCAAACCGATTAAGATGTGCATTGTGTCGCACCTTTTTTTGATGTTTGATTAACGGACGAATTATATCAGACGAGAATGTGTATTCTTTGATTTCGTAGTTCTTTAACTTTTACACCAATTATACAGTTACACATGGTAACACCGTCACAGCTGGTGCTCGCTCCGAATGGCAGATGTTTTCCCGTAACCCAGGACGTTACTCTGTCTACGCTATTCAAATCTGGCTGACAGAAACCGAATCTGCCTTAACAGCAGGACACCTAACAATGTTCAAGCTGGGCAATGGCAAACATCCTTTTCAGGATGGGGCGATGCGCATCTTTGGCGCACCCTCAACAAGTTCCAAAGGCTTAGCATTCTCCAACTGAACATTGAAGGCCTCACTGCAAGCAAGATGAGCGTGTTGCATCAGCTTGCGTTACAGTATGAGGCACTCGTCATTCTCTTACAGGAAAAACATTGCACCTTGGTAGAAAGGTTGGTTCTTTCGAGCTACCATCTAGCTGGGTTTTCCTTGAGCAGGAAGCATGGTCTTGCTACGTTTGTCCATGAGGGTTTGAAGTGGATCCAAATCGACCAGTCTCCACCAACATCGGAGATCGAGTGGGTGTGCGTGGATGTTGATCACCATAAAATAGTCAACGTCTACAAACCCCCTCCAACACGGATGAAAGCATCTCATCTTCCAGCATTCCCACATCCCTGCCTTTATGCTGGCGACTTCAACTGCCACCATGTTGACTGGGGCTATGATAATAGCAATCCAGATGGTGAATGCCTGGCTGGCTGGGCCAGTGCCAACAACTTCACCCTGCTATACAGCCCCAAGGAGGCCGCCAGTTTCCACTCTGGCCGCTGGAAAACAGACACCAACCCAGATCTTGCATTTGCCAGTGTCGATTTGGACAGCCGCTTACCTGACAGACATATCTTAGGAAAGTTCCCAAGGTCACAACACCGACCCTCGCTTATAAGTCCACCCAAACTTGCTCATCCAAAACCGAGCAAGCCTGTAAAGCGATGGAACTTCCGCAAGGCCAACTGGGACCACTATTCTAACCTAACCAACAAACTGGCCAAGAGTATACCGCCACCTGAATCTCAGAATATCGATCAGGCTTACCAGTGCTTTTGCAAGGTAATAAGCACTGCGGCGAAGAAATGCATCCCTCGTGGTCGACGATCAAACCACATACCTTGCTGAATGCGGAGTGTGAAGACCTCTATCAGCATTTCCTGCAGTCACCTGGGGGCCCTGATTCGGATAGGGCTGCCACAGCCCTACTCACAAGGCTCGACGGGAAGCGAAGGAATCGCTGGTCAGAGACGATCCGCAGCATTGACTTTTTGCACTCCAGCTGGCTGGCATAGCATACTACAAACAGCTTGACTGGTAGGTCACGACAATCCCCTCGTCAATGTCCTGTTTCAGCTGATGCTATTGCTTCTCAGCTGGTTAAAAACGGGAAATACGAAGGTGTGAATCGGCGCTCATCTCGGCTCGTTTTCAGGAAGTGTCTGTCCTTTGGAGAGCTGATCCATTACATCCTGCGAATGTCTCCAGGAGTTTCTCCCATCAAGAGTTCGCTGCTGCCCTCCAACATTTGACACCTGGCAAAGCTCCGGGACCTGATTCCATTTGCTCGGAGCTAATAATCCATGCTGGAGCCGGCTTAAAATCTTGGCTACGTGGCTTCCTATCTTCCTGCCTGCACCACCTCAAAATTCCCAAGATCTGGAGAAGAGCGCTAGTAGTAGCGGTCCCAACAGGAAGATCAATGTAACCCAGTGATTTGTTAATGTTAAGTCTCGAGATTATTTCCATAATTTCATGTTCATCAGTTGGTCGCAGAGCAACAGAAGAAACGTGTCACTTACCAAGACACTTGTACCCTGGTCGAAGGCTGCCAAAACGTTGGTTTTTATCAGTGTTTTTAGTGTCAGACTAGCAAATTAACCGTTTTTACACTGTTGGTAATTTTGACCCTTTTGATCAGATGACTTAGATTCTAATTTTTCGCCAATTGTAACAAAGTGCTCATTTAACTTGTTGCATATTTTTGTTTGATCTGTTATGGCTTCGTCGCCAATTTTAACAAAGCTCGGCACCATCGACTAGGGTTTGTTTTTTCTAAGAAGTTGGTTTATATTCTTCCATGTGTCTGCTGGATTCTCTGAACTGCAGAACAAATTTTGAAAGTGAATTCGTTTCGCAGCTTCTTTGATGTGTGTCAGCTTGTTTCGATATTTTTTATAGTTAGCATATGCGGTAGAACTTTTATCTTTCAGATATTTTGCATACATCCTGTTTTTATGCTTTATGGATGTGAGAATGCCTGAGGTAATTCAAAGATTTTTCGACGTTTTAGACTGCCTTCTACTTAAAGTTCTTTTGGGAAAATAAACAAAAGATATTACAACAAAAAAAAGAATTCGGACATAAATTTACATCTAAGCAAGCTCCTAAGTACTGAACATCCAGTCCAAGTTTTACCAGTTTAAGTCTTAAGAGTTTCTCAAATTCTAGCCCCACAAATTTGAGCATCTGCAGAGATGGTACCAGCAAAAAATTGTTTGAAGTTGTAGTGAAAAAGAAATCAAAGGAGGTTGATAAAAGTAAGAAGGCAGCAGAAGTACGTTTCAATAAACAAAAAATAGTCATTTTATCTCAACTGAGTTTTCTAGAAAGAACTTGTTCCATATCTTTGAATCAAACAAGGAGTTCAAGCACGCCACCACACCTCAAAGAAAACTTTGTAATTTGTGGATGAAGCAATCAGATAAATGCCCAGATTGCATAATGGATTTAAGTGAAAGAAAACTAAGTCCCTACAAACGGAATGTGCTAAAATTTGGCTTGAATCACCCCGTTCTACAAAAAAAAACTTCAAAAAGGACAAGATTAAATTTAGCATTAAAAAGCCAGTTTATACCTCATCGCATAACACAGGAATAAACATTGATGAGTAAGTTTATTTTTTGTTTGACGCATAAAGCTAACATAAGAAATATAATAATGGTAATAAGTAAGGTCATAATTGTCAATTGAGAGAGCGCGAAAGACCTTATGCTGCATGTGCAGGCTGGTCGCCAAGTCTGCACTCTCCCATTAATGATACACGGGAAAAAAAAGCAAGATAAAGAATAACACACACACACAGACACAAAAAAAAAACACCAGAGTCAAAAAAGCGATAACAGCGTCACAAGATGCAGCATTAAACAAAAACAGTACACTTACATTATTGTTTTGCAGTAACTTTACCTCTAATTTTATTTTCAGGTGAAATTAGGTATGTTTTACAATTCTTGCTAAATAAGTTTAGCGAGTTGCTTTGCTGGATTTCAGTTTGGTATATTTTTCCAAATTTTTACCCCAGCAAACTTAATAGACTTTTGAGTTTTCTTTTTGGTAACTCTACTTAAAAAGAAGCACTGGGATTGAACTTGTCGGGTATTGTAATTGTGAGTTTGAGAAATTTCATGGAAGAAGTTTCCAAAGCCTTCAGGTAGTTTTTTGTGATAAAATTTATACATAAATTCAGCTATTTCAAGTTTGTAAATCGAAACGATGTTTAAGAATTCAAGCTTATTATACAAAGAAACTAGTTTATTTTTTTCCTACTGTACAGGTGATAATTTTTACAATTTTATTCTGAGAAACTTGCAACCTGTTCAAATAGGTTGCTGCCGCACTTCCCCAGTTAATAATTCCATATTGAACGTGTGAGTAGACTATACTGTAGTATATAGTGATTAGCAGTGGCGATTCCGGCACTCGGGCTACTCCGGCTGAGCCCGAGTTACAAAATGATGCAGAGGCGACTCCGGCTCTCGGGCTACTCGGGCTGAGCCTAACTTACGAAATGATGGAAGGCTTGTTATTATTTAAATTTTAAAAAGTAAGCTTAAAGCTTTTTTTAACTTAATTCGTATCAAGTTCGTTGAAAGAAACAGTCATCGTAAAAAACAACGAAGTGTGCGGTGGCAGTTGCGTTTTTCGCTCCAACAATTTGTCTAGCCATAAGCTCTGGCTAGAGGAAAATAGCCCGAGCCGCATTGCGGAGAAAAGAAAGAGACAAACGAGACAAAAGCTTTTTTCCTTATTACATCTTACTCGGGCTCGATCGCATTTGCCTGAGTCAGACAATGCAAACGTTTGTTACGTTGTTTCACACAATTCTTTTCTTAACTTGTTTGTGGAACTCGGGCCCTCGAGAAATAGCCCGAGCTACAATTGGAGAGAGGAATAGAAAAAAGATTTCGTAAGACGCCTGCCATCATGCTGCCATGTAGTAAATACAGGCTTTTTGTTTGGTCATAAATGTCTGTTCCTCTGTGGCTCACAATGGATAGCTGTTAACAAAGAGCTACACAACAAACTCAGTATGAGTTTGCCATCAAATTAAGAAGATTAAACTTTAAGTATGAATGAAAGTATTTTGCAACAATTTAACTGTTGTGTAAGTTGCTATTTTATTGCTTTTTTTACCGTTTTTTTAACACTGTTTATGTAGAGCCCGAGTAGCCATAAAAAGCTAGAGTCGCCACTGGTGATTAGTAATTTTTGAGATAAGTATGGTCGTAATTTATAAATCATACCAGCTGCAATTGAGAGCTTTTTTACAAGGTAATCTACATGTTTAAGCCAATATAATTTGTCATCTAAAATAACACCTAGATAGCAGACATTGTTTTCTTGGTTTATTGTCTTCGAGTTAATCGTTATCTCAAATTTTCCCTTTTGTTGTCCCATTAACATGTAGTTGGTTTTGCTAAAATTTAAAGTCAGTTGATTTCCATCCAGCCAGTGTGCAACTTTTTCTAGTTCGATGTTAACAACGGTTTCCAAATGCTTGGTGTAGCGATGAGACATGGTCAATACAGTGTCATCTCCATGCAGAAAGGTTTTAAAGCTTGAGCATTTAGTGATGTCATTTATGTAGGCAGCAAAAAAGAACGAGCCAAGCACGCTCCCTTGTGGAACATCTATGGTTATTGGCAATAATGATGAAGAAATATTGTTACCCATTACATACTGTTTCCTATTAGTTAGGTAGGATCTAAATAACGTAATAACTATTCCCCTAACTCCATAATATTCGAGTTTTTTTAGCAAGATGTCGTGGTTAACGGTGTCGAACACTTTACTGAGATCGATAAATATTGCACAAGTAGTTTCACTTTTATCAGCATTGTCTAAAAATATTTCGTAAAGTTGGTTAATTGCTAAAGTGGTTGAGTGCTCTGAGCGAAATCCAAATTGAGAAGGAGCGTATATTTTGTATTTGTCCCAGAATTTTGTGAGTCTCCTACACAGTATTGTTTCGAAGATTTTGTTGAAAGGGCTTTAACATTGAAATAGGTCGATAATTATTTACTTCTTCAGTAGAGCCACGCTTGTGTATTGCAGAAACTTTCGCAATTTTTAGGACGTCTGGGTAAACTCCCGTTGTCATGCAGTGGTTGTAGGATCGACTCAGGTAGTTGGCTATGATATATTTGGAATGTAAGATTAAAATGAGCGGTATGCCATCATGACCTGAGGATTTTTTGTGATTTAGTTTGCTTATTATTCCAATTAATAGTATGAGGTTTATTTTTGCCATTTTGTGTCCGACATTTACGAAAAAACTATTCATCTCTTCACATATATTTTTAGGATGTATTATCATTTCACCATTAATCTTAATTTTCTGAGGCGTATTATTTGTATTGATTGATTTACAAAGAATTTTATTGATGTTTTTCCAGGATTCTCCAGAGTTTTTACTAGTTCCTAGCAGCGTGCGATAGTATTGCACCTTTGCATTTTCTTTTAGTCGAGTAACATGATTTCTGAATTGCTTATACGCAGAATATGCAACAGGGTCAACGTGTTCTAAGAAATCTTTTATGTAGTTTATTTTGTTGCACCATTTGACGAAGTATGTCTTTAGTAATCCAAGGTTTTGGGCATTTTTGTATTATTTCCTTGATTGATTGACTTTGGGGAAATATTGATTTGTAAGGTGGCTCATTAGATTTATTAACTTTTCAATTTCAGTTGAGTTTCTCATTTCAGGTGAGACTAGTATTTCTTCGAATTCATTAACAAATCATTCAATAAGCTTAGGTGTTATGTTTCTGATCTTGGGCCTATTCCACTTATTACTTTTCAGAGAGGTCAGTTTGATTTGAACAGAAATATGTAAGTGATCAGTTATATCGTACATAAGTACACAAGGCACCATCCTATTTACGTCTAAGCTGTAAGCATAAATATGATCAATTATTGTGTTAGAACTCTCGCTTACTCTAGTGGGGATATTTATTAATTGAGTACACCCACAGCTGTATATTTGGCTAAAATATTGTTTGATTATACTGTTAGTTGAGTATTTATTTAGGTCTGCATTGAAATCACCAAGAATTGCATAGCTTTGGTGGGTTCCAAACGAATAAAGACGTGCTGTAAACGCCTCTCCAAATTCAGTTAAGTCACTGCGCAGGTGTCGATATATTGACCCAACTATCAAACTTTTTTGATGCGGCAATTCAATTTCAGCCCAAATGTCTTCGAGTCGATTTTGTTGAACACCAATGCACTGGAGATTAAAATTGCAGCACCATCTGCTCGAGTTTTCGAATTGTTGTGAATTAGGGTATACCCATCAATATTGGCCCAGTAAGGATTTTTGTCTTTCAGTCTGGTTTCAGTTAAGCAAATGACATTGAAACGATTAGGGCACAAATTTAGGAATTCCTCAAGCTTTGCAATGTTTTTGTTGAGACTAACTACATTTAGGTAACAGATCGTAATGCACGCCTTCTCATTATATACACTATTTAGCGAATCAGGCGCAACATATCGGCAATCTGGTGGATCAGGGAAGGCGCCAGTTACCTCAGCAGTATCAGAGACAGTGAATGGTATTGATTAAGGCTAAATAAATGCAGTAATTGCAATAGAGATGTACCATCTTATATTTTTTCGATGTCACCTGGATTATTTACGATGATTGCTTTAGAGTCATCCTCTTTTCGAAGGTAGATCTGATCATTATTCGTCCAGATGTAGCGATATCCCAAATCTTTCGCTTTTTGTTTGGTTTGCCAAAACAGTTCTTTTCTAGGTTGCGTTAAATTTTCATTGATGAACAATTGATGCATCCCATTAACCGGAAACTTCGTAATTGCTTTAAATGCTGTGCGTCGACGGTATACATTATTTCTCACGCTTCTGTTAGTGAAGCAAACGATTACAGTTGGGGGCTTCCATGTCGTAGTTTTGTTACGATGGATCTTTTGTGGCAATCGGTGGGCGATAGAGATGTCACTGTTTTTTAGTTCAATGCCAACGGATTTAGTTAAATCCATGATAATATTGTTAATGTTTTCACTTGGTTGATAAGGTATCCCCTCAAGTTCTAGGTTTTGCCTTCTTCCATACATTTCAAGATTATCCAGCTTTACACTATCATCAGTAACCTTTTTTTTGCTGTAGCTCGGCATTTTCTTTCAACAAACACAATTCCTTTTCTTGTTTAGTATTGGTAGCGTGCAAAACCTCATGGTCTTTTTTCAGCGTTTCGTATTTGGAACAGATATAATCTTGACTATCTTTTAACTGCAATATTTCGTGTTTTAAAGTTGCAACTACCTCTGCATGAGCTTTGGTGAGACCCTCAAACATCCCTGTAACAGTTGCTTCAATTTTAGATGCAAATTTTTCAGTCAGCTTTGCCATGCATTCTTGAACTATTTTTGCTTGCTGCTGCGACATTGTTAAAATCAGAATTGTTAAGAAAGAGAAAAACAGACACGTCAGCTCGCTAGCTCGACTCAGCTTGAATCCGATGAAAGTATGAAAGACGACATAAAGTTTTTGCTTTCAGAAATTCACTGACGGTGCCAACCGTGCACGCATGAGCCAAGTTGATCAATCAGTGCACAACACCCTCAAAAAATGTTTCGCTAGCCAAAACCATTTCAAGAGTGAAATATAGATCGCATGTATGATGATGACTATAATTGCAATGCCGCTCTGATAAAGAAAAGTGCATTTCGCTAATTAATGTTCATAACCACCATAGGTGGGCAGTACCGCGGTACTTTAGTACTTTTTTAGTACCAATATCGTCGGTACTTTGGAAAAAAAGTACTGGTACTGCAGTGCCGGTACTTTTTATTTCTCAATTTTTGGGCGGTACTCGATGCTTTTGCAAAATCTTCTACAGTATGATAAAAAAAAGTTTGAGTTAGTGTGAAAATAAGATTTTGCGAAATTGACTAGCAGTTTTGAGATCGGAGACTAATCAGTTTGAAAGATTTGTTTTTAAAATGATTACTGCCATCCCGTCAAGCACGGCAATAGAAAGATTCTTTTCCACAGGAAAAGATATTTTGAAGCCAAAAAGGAATGGTTGTTCTGACGACCACTTCCAAATGATTTTGTTTTTGAAAAGCAATTCAGAGTAAAAGTTTTTCAATAATTTCTTCGTCTGTTCTTTTTTGCGTCATTGTCTGTTGATAAGGTTGTAAGCGTGAGAAAAAGTCTCAAAGTCTGGGTAGATTTTTCAACAGCCTGCGTGCAACGTGGCTTAAGTACTGTTAAACAGAGTCGCGCAAAGCGTAGTCTTAGTGAAATAGATGCGCTCTCTGAAATGTTTTTCTTCTTGTTCGATACAACTCCGAGATATTTGCTTTATCTCAGTAGGCTTACGGATTTGATTGGTTGATTTTTACGTATTTCAATGCAACTTAAAACCTAAACTTAACTTTGAGAACAAGAATGACAAATGATTTACAGTAGTTTTAAGAAGTCTTTTTTGCAGATTTCAAAGTTCATCTTCGACTTTCATTCGTAAGTGTGCTTTTTTAGACATTCCACCGACTTACAACTCTCTTTGATACGGCTTGTTTCTTAAGTAAACCTTGAAAAGATGCAAAAATACTTATTATTAGCAAGCGGAAATCAATTTCGTTTTTCAAAGGCCCACATCCTAAACATTACTGGCCTGAGGCCTACTTTAATAACAAACTACATTTGCGATATGGGTAGGCTATTCATAATGTTTAAATTAATTGTTGCTGAATATGACCGTCTATTGCGGCAGTTTTTCCCGTCATATTTTGTAGCTTATTCGCTATCTGTCAGTTCCGTTATGACAATTATTTCTAACTCCTAACACGCAGCATGTGCATTTTCGCTCCAACAAACTTAGTCATTTGCTATTAAACAAACGTGAAAGGTTGTTTGCATATCCAAGTACAGTGCTCAACGTTTCGAGAAACACTTGTAGTAGTCGCTTGCTATATATCTTGATTTATACAGATACTACACCGACAAAGCAAAACGTGTTGTCGCACCAAGGGTGGAAACCTAAACCGAAACCTAAAAACTTACAAATTGTTATCACCAACATTTACCAGTACAGTTCTTTTAATGTTGAGCGTCAAATAGAGAAGCTGTTAATACTAATTTTTGAATCTTTGGTTTCACTGTACGTGGAATTATACCTAAGTCGACAAGCAATTGCTCTCCTCACTCAGCCATCAGAGCTGCTACGTATCGTCGTAATAAAACAAAAACGCCAAGAAGTAGAGCAGTGGTTCCCAACCAGGAGTCCACGGACCCCCAAGGGGTTCGTGAAAAGCTTGCTGGGGGGCCGCGAGTGCATTGACATTTGACAAAATTAATCTACAACCTTCAAGAAATATCTTGGTGATGTAGGCACAAGGCAGCAACTTTTACGTGCGAAAATAATGTAGGACAGGTAGGCCATATAGGTGGCGGAACCGGGGGGGGCCGAGGGGCCCTGGCCCTCCCACTTTTTTTCAGGGGGGGGCTTTAATTTACGCGTTTATTTCTACATGTTGCCTCTGCATGAATGTATTTGAAACTTAACAGGCCTACCATCGAAATTGAAACCCAGAAAAGAGCTTAAATCCAGGAATGCCTTCTTTGAATTTTTGTTTGTGCGGTGGGGTAACGGAAGCTAGAAGCAAGAACCGTGGGTCTGAAGCCCACATAAATTGGATATGTCACATGTGGACAGGCTAAATATGGATTGTAGGCATAGGGCCGGATTTACGTATAGGCTAAGCAGGCTGAAACCTAGGGCCTCGGAGAAAATGGGGGGCCTCATCACGAACAATCAAGACCATTTTGTGTTCTCTTCACCGATACTTTTATGGGAAAACAGAACATCCAAGTACGTGCATACCTTTTTTTTGCTCTTCACTAAACCGATATTTTCAGTGAAAAAAAGAACATCTGAGGACGTGAAGACCTTTTTTTGCTCTTCCAGTCAGTGTGATCAAATAGCCTAGGGCCTCTCATTGTCTAAATCCGGTCCTAAAGAACGTATTTAGGGGCAGGGCCATTGTGCCATGCCTCCCCCCCCCCTATTTGACTCTGTCTTTTAGTAAAAAAGAACAATACTAATGGTGCCAAGTGACTGAAATATGCCAAGTTCTTTTGGTGGTTTTTGTAGCTTATGGCCAGGGGCAAATCCAAAGGGGTAAGATAAGGAATATGCATCCTCCCACCAGACATTTTCAAAAATGTTTTCGATGCATACAATGTTTTTATAATTTCGAATCCCTTCAATAGCAATAAGCCTTAAGAACGCATAATTAAAAATGTGTGAACAAAATGCATCATATTTGGCGAAGCACCCAGAATTAGGGTCAAAAAATTTAAACACAATTTGGCTGAAAATCACTCAAAATACACTAAAATAGCCATTTCAACATGTGAATTTTCAAAAATTTCCTAGGGGAACATGCCCCTGAACTCCCCTAGAACTTTCCTGGTTTCTTAATCAGCTTCAAAAAATACGCTGGGAAAAATGGGGAAATTATGCCCCCCCCCCCCTTTTAAAATTTCTCGCTACGCCACTGCCGTCCTTGGTTGTAGATGAAGAAAATCTGGTCATTGGTTTTGGGCCCCCCACTTTAGAAATGCTTCCGCCATCACTGAGGTAGGCTAATTGGTTTCTTTATTTGGCTAAATATTGCGTAATCGCTAACCACCCAACTACAGTTCAATGTCTTGGTGCGAAAAAGACAATAACAGACTTCTCATTAAATTGCATGAGGGTATCTCTATTCTTCCAAATTACTTTTCTGATGGTTTTTAAATGTAACATGTTATGATTTGAGAAATTTGTAATTAATTTTGCCTACAATATCACATTTAAAGTTCGCTAGCATTTGTAAAAGTGAGCGTAGTTCACCAAATTATTTGTTTAGGGTTGACCATAAAAATGTAAGGGTCCGTAAGTTTAAGAATAAATTGAAATGGGTCGATGACTAAAAAAAGGTTGGGAACCACTGAAGTAGAGCATTTGAATAATTCCTATTCAAAATAAAAGAGCTTTCTTGAATGAAACTAAAACTGAAACTGAAACCCAGAAACCGAAGCTGTGCGTAGGCAAAACTGAAACCGAAACTAGAACCTATTTTTCAACAGCCGTGAAACCAAACCAAAACTGAAACCTGACATCTGGGTTTTAACACATTGAAACTGAGACTGACACCCTAATGCTAAGTAGCCAGGTTTTCACTCTTGCTTCGCACTTACACAACCCCATCTTAAAAAATGTCTACGTACGACAAATACGCCCCTCT
Source organism: Trididemnum miniatum (assembly GCA_964006365.1). Taxonomy (NCBI): domain Eukaryota; kingdom Metazoa; phylum Chordata; class Ascidiacea; order Aplousobranchia; family Didemnidae; genus Trididemnum; species Trididemnum miniatum. Next base: position 21,776,098 of record OZ023246.1, read on the forward strand.
TAAAACTTGTTTCCTGATAAGGGGGTGATGAAAGTCTTCTACTTCCAAAGGAAGTGGCAGAACAAAATGTTTAAGAATCACTGCTGTACACCCAGGGTCACCAGTTTTGCGATAAGTTTTCATATTGTCCTCGTCCGTGGTTGCGCAAAGTATTGTTTATATTGTTATGATCACATGTATTGTATCTAACATACAGCTGTGAGTGCTTTCTGATAATTACAGACACGAAAATTAAGCGCCATGAAGAAGTTAAAATTAGGGAGCGCCCAGGGTCCCAAGTTTGGGTAGGCTTTTGGTCAAGATAGACTCTTCTGCATCGATTCCGCGATAATGATACGTCACTTAAATCCTTGAAGCGAGAATATCTTGCCTTCCCACGATGCATCGCAAAAAATAGCAATGCAGGGAATAGAGTAGCAACCCACGACCTACGTGATGAAAAAGTTGGAACGATTTATCCGACGCGATGATCCGGAGAGCAACAAATTTCAAAAAATAGCGAAGCATACCATTGAATGCTATTGGGCCTCGACTCCTCGAGCACTTTTACATGGTAATTCTGAAAAAAAAATTGGGTAACCCTACTCTACACCCTTCGATGTTATAAATTCTGTTTTTATTTCAATAACTTTACTAAAAGATTTGACGTCATTATGATTTATGACGAACTCCTTCCATTGAAAACTTCAGCGTAAGCCACTTCTGGTTCTGGGGTCCCCATTCATTCAAAATCCTTAAACAATCTTCTTGTCACATTCTCTGCAAAAAGTGGTCTCCAATAAACAAGGTTTTCACTTATGCGTTGCGCCCCATACCTATATGGGCGAGGAAAATGGTCACATTTCTTCTAATTTTTGTTACACTCACTACTAACTATACTGTAGCTTACTTTGCACTGTTTTTGAGAGAGAGAGAGATTTATTTCGCCATTCATTCACTACATGATATACTAAAATATAAAAAAGGAAAAAATTCCACTAAACAAATGGCCAGGAAGCATCGACTAACCGCAAGGTTTTCAAATCAAAATGCTCCCTGACAGTCGCAGAATGTACATCACACATAGAAAAAGAAAATCACAGAGTAAAAAAACGATTATTAATATTTTTAGGTGCCAATAATCAAATTTTTGATGGTTGGTGCAAAGCTGGTAATTCGTGAATTGTGCCGTACGGAGTACTACCAGTAACACTACAATATTGAGTAATTTGGTATTTGGCTAACTAATAGCTAATAGGCCCAATTATTATGAAACTGCACCGCTTCTGATTTTCAAGCACTGAGTATCAGTATCGCCGATTCTTTAAAAAAGTGCCGTGCCCACCTATGATATTATTATTAGTTTTTATTATTAAAGGGCGGTGGTGCCAGAGAAGACTGACCAGGTTTAATCCTCACTGGCACATTGTGTAGGCCATTATTTAAGCCCATTACAACTTTCACCGCTTTCTTGTTTATTCAATATTTCAATGCACTACTGGCCGTATTCAGCAAGTCTTCCGGCCTGCTGTAAATACTTTGCCAGTAGGTTTATATTTAGTGTTTCGACCACCAACTTTATTGTGGTTTTGTCTTTACCAAAAACCTTCTTTCATAGTGCTTGGTAGTAAGTGCATTCTCCAACATGGTGATTTGGAGTTTCTTCTTCCAGGTTACATTTCGGACATGTCCATGATACGTCATGTCCCATGGTGCACCTGTGTTTCTGTAAGTTGCAGTGACCTGTGAGGACTTGCAACACTTCATTTATTCTAAGGTCTTTTGAGCCTCAAAAGTCGTTGAGTTAACTGGGGCGAAGCCCATTCTACATTTTCTTTTGTTCTCAAGCAGTCCTTTCGTTCTATCCAAGATGTTTTGCATCTTTTGACACTCCAATCCTTTATTGCAGCGCGACAACTAGCACATGGGATGGAAATGAAAGGTTCAGGCCCCAAGCAGTTTAATGCTGATCCTGATTTAGCTAAGATATCTGCCTTCTCATTTCCTTGGATGCCGATGTGGCCCGGCGTCCAAGCAATAGTGACGTCATTGTCTTTACCCAGTATATTCAGGTTTTTGATGCACGTTAATACTGTGTTAGATTTCACAATATTATTTTGGATTGCTGCTTGGCTATCCACTAAAATTATAATTTTTTTCATTTACAATTCTATCCATGATCAGTTTCTTTGCTACTTCAGCTATAGCAAAGACTTCTGCCTGGAACACAGTACTATATCTTCCCAGATGGAAAAGATTTTGATCTGTTTGAGGGCCTGATGCATGTTCTATGCAAAAACTCGCACCAGCTCTTCCATTTAACTTGGATCCGTCAGTGTAGCATCTGATCATGCTTGGTTCTAAAGCATTCTCATACTGCACTGCGTCCTTGCGTTCCATAACGAGGCATTTGTACTGTTTTCCAAATACCTTTGTTTTATTTATTAGGTCTGCTGGCATACTCTGCCAAGGCAAGTTTTGCTTTGCTTCATTGCATACGTCTACGTGACTTTTGGTTTTTCTTGTTGAACTAATTGTCTTGGCAGGCCAAAAGCTCACACGGGATAACCGATATGATTCTTTTACTGCCTCTGACAGTATGAATTCATTAATTGGCATGATATTCAGCAGCATCTCCAAAGCTCATGTGGGGCTGCTGGAAAAAGCTGAAGAAATCATAAGTTACACGCTAGTCTTTGTACTATTAAAAGTTTTTTCTCTAGATATATTTTATTTACTCTACCAACCCAGGATGTACACGTGTATGTGATGACGGGTCGTATCATTGCAGTGTATATCCATCGCATGCTAGTTGGATTTAACCCCCACGCTCTGCCAACAATTTGTCTGCATTGTAATAACGCAGCAGTCGCTTTACGAGCAATTCGTGTTTATGTGAGGTTTCCAAGTACGCTTACCATCAATGGTTACACCTAGTAGTGTTGCTTCTTTGGAAACTTCTAGCTGGTGTCCGTTTAACCGCAAGGTTTCAAAATCCGGCTTCCTTTTGTTAGTAAACAGAACTATATCAGTCTTTTTACTGCTGAATTAAAACTCTTGATTATGAGCCCAATTACTTGCAATATTTAGAGCTTTTTGAGCCCTACCTTTGATCCACTGCATGTTGGTGCCAGTGACCAAAATTGCTACATCATTGACATAGGCTTGTACATAAAAACCCCTGTTGCGTAGGTCTACCAACAAGGAGTTTAATACAGTTCCATAGAAAAGGGTTCAAAATACCACTTTGGGGACTCCCCCTTGCTACTTCTCTTTTAATCTTCTCACCATTTAGCTCTACTTGAACTGTGCAGTGTCTCAATAAGTTCTCAATCCAGCGAACGAGAAAAGGCGACACCTTCAATTCTCGTAGAGCATCGGCAATGCCACTATGTGTGATATTACCAAAAGCACCAACAATATCCAGAAATATTCCTAGTGCTGTTCTTTTCTTTGCTAGGCTAAGTTCGATTCGTCGTACAAATTTGTGCAGTGCAGTTTCAGTTGCAACTCCTGCTCTGAATCCATACTGGAACGCAGAAAACCTTGCTTGCAAATCAGCATCATCATTAAAATGATACAGTAATAAGTCTTTCCGGATGGTTAACTTCGTGATAGTTTTCTTTACAGGGTTTAGGTATGACGATACCAGTCCCTTCCTTCCATACTTTCGGCACATAGCTGTACTTCAAGCACATTTGGAAAATGGTTTGGTATATATTTCTAATACCATTCCAGCCTTTTTGTAGTAGCACCGGGTAAATACCGTCTGGTCCCAGCGTCTTAAATGGCAGAAATTCGTTTATTGCTCTTTCCATCTTTCCAAGTGAACAGATGGAGCTAACAATTTCGTCGTGCGTTGGTTACACAGCAGTGTTATCATTTGGTTCTTCTGCTGCTTTACTATAGTTTACCTCTCGACTTCCCGGTGCTAGGGTGTCTAAGAGGCAATTCATAGTCTCAACAGAAGATTCAGTGAATTCACCATTAAGTCTTAAAACGTTGCTTACTTGCACCGTTTCGTTTCGACGCATAATTTTAGCCAGCTGAGCGGTTGCACAGTGGCTATTCATCGATTCCGTAAAAAGACGCCAGGAATCTCTCCCGGCTTTTCTTACGGCATTTTTAAAAATCAATTGGGCCTGCTCAAAAGCTTCCCAATTGTTTCCAAGTTTTGATTTGATGGCTTTATGCTGAGCTTTATGAGCCTCTCTGCAGAGGCAGATTGGCTCTGTATTCCACCAAATATTGTCAGTATTATGACGGATCTTACGCTGAGGGCAAGATACATTGTAAGATTTTATCATCTGTGATTGAACAGTTAATGCCAGTTTTTCTATATCATCTACTGATGATATGCTAACTGGTGCACTATTCAAATCATGTAACCTGTGATCAAGCTCGTTTGCATACTTATTCCAGCAAGTACGTCTACCGTTCCTGATCATTTTTGTTCTTTTGGTGCCACTTTGAACTCTAAACCTAATATACACGTGATCTGAAAAGGATGGCACATCACTGACATGCCAGTCACTTATACAGTTCTCAGCATTTCGGTTTATTAGAGTCAGATCTAGTACTTCTCTTTTTCTCGTTCTGAAAGTGGGTTTATTGCCCACATTACAGAAATGCAAGTTCGCACTAGCACAGTGCATAGGCCAATCCATACCTCTTGTATTGACGTTGGAGGAGCCCATACTGTTTGGTGTGCGTTTGCATTAGTTCCTATAACAGTAGGAATATTATCTCTGTCACTGAATGATCGCAGCTCTTTCAGAATTACGGTGGAGCTGGTTCTTCCAAAGCCATGTAAGCCGATACAAAGACAAAACTATCTCCTTCTCGTCTTACATTTTTAACTCTCACTGCTACCACATCTTCGCAAGAAAATTGTGGTATGAGAGAGCATGTCATATCAGAAGTGACATGAATACATGCTCGGGGACGTTTATCTTTTTTATTACCTTGAAAAAGTTTCCCTTCCCTGAGTTTACTTCTGATTGCGCTTCCGTAGGTTCAGGATTCCTGAATTAGGGCCACACCTGAGCGAATGTTTTTTGTTACTTCACATGAGTTATAGCTAACGACCTTACTTCTGTGAAGATTAATCTGCCAGCATTCAAATCCATTCGACTTGGTTTTTCCTGCTGGGATTTGTTTTTGATTAATTAAAGCGTTTGTTGCAGATCTATTTACTCATACATGGTATGAATTTTGAAAATACAATTTTGCTCTAAGGTATTGATTGTCAGTCTACTTCAGTTGGAACTGGTTGCCTTCGAACTCTGAACAGGGTTCTCAGGCTCCTCAGCTCCTTCCAAAGCAGCTCTGACGTTCTCGATTGAGTACTAGAAGACTTCATCCACCTTTTCGTTGATGCAGAGTTGCAGGCAGTTTGAAGATTATCTTTAGGGTTAGTGAGGATTGGGATTTATTTTATCGTAGTTTTTGGATTTAATTATTTGGATTTGGATCAGATTAGGATTTTCATAAAAGTAAATCCGCTACTCTCTGTTACACAATCAGATCTGGATTTACATATGACACAGATGCAACAGAAGTCCGAGGTCTCATAGGAGTTTTGCTATTCTTGGGTGTTACAAAGAGTTCCAAAGAAAGTACTGCAAGCATTTGGTCAACTGATGGTACTGGAAAACCAATATGCATCGCAGCCATGAGCCAAAAGCGTTTTTTGTTTCTTCTATATTGTCTATGCTTTGACAATTCCACCACGAGAGACCAGCGAAGAGGCATTGACTAACTAGCACCAATTCGTAGTGTCTATGACATATTTGTTACAGCCTGTGAAGGCAACTATACACCAGGAATTGGTTGCACAGTTGATGAGAGTCTGCTTGAATTTCGAGGAAGGTGTGCTTTCAAGCAATATATACCCAACAAACCAAGTAAATACGGGATCAAAGTGTATGTTTTGGCTGACAGTGAATCATTTTACTCGGTTAGTTCCAAGATATACGTAGGAGTCGGCACCCATACACCAAGATCAGAATTACCTGTACCTACGCAAGCTGTCCTGGACTTGATTACAATAATCTCAGGAACAAACGGAAATATTACGACTGACAATTACTATACCTCTATTCCTCTAGCCCATGAACTGAAATCTAGGCAACTTACTCTAGTAGGAACAATGAAAAAGAACAAACGATGCATTCCTCCCAGTTTTTTGACCAAAGCAGATGCAGGCACATGTCAGTATGCATTTGACCATGCCAACAATTTTACTTTGTTGTCAATTGCTCCAAAGAAAACAAAAGAGTAGTGTTTTTGTCCACTATGCTCGCAACTAGAAGCCATGACTCTGTTTCCGGGAAAGAAGAAATTAATGTCCTTTACAACCATGAAAAAGGCAGTGTTGACAGTCATGATCAGATATGCGCTCAGTATATAACAGCAAGAAAGACAAATCGTTGGCCAATGAGGGTTTTCTATGGGATTGTTGATAGCTCTGCTCTAAATGCGTATGTTATTTTCACTCATAATACACCTGGCTTTGGGGGAAATAAGACAAATAAGACAATAAATAAATAACGACAGAAATTTTTAAAAGAATTATCCAAATCATTGATAATTCCTCAAGCTAAGAGAAGATTGATAACACCTTAAACACCTCAAGCTGTGAAACAAATCATTTGCAGCTGCGGGATTTTACCAGAAGAACGTACATCTGTCCAAAACATCAACCAGTATCGTAGATCAGGACGCAAGAGATGCTTCCTTTGTCCAAGATCAAAGGACAAAAAGTACAGATTCGCATGCAGTAGATGTCACAACAACATCTGCGAAGAACACAGCAAGATGATCTGTAATCAATGCCAGGAGTAAAACATTAATGTATTGTGCACTCAATTTGATTGTTGAAACAATAAAAAGTGCTTGATAACAACTTAATTTTGTTTTTGATGTTTATTTGACATAATTTTGACATTTTTAGTAATGGGGTCATATTGACCCCAAGGTACTGTTGACGTAACTTTTTTCATGGTACCACAGCAGGGTTAAAAAACGTGCCATTTTGGAGAAGTCGTTGCTTTAAAATTGCATGTTGCCAGTTGCCACCCTACTTTTTTAAACTTAACCTTCTTGGATATCTCAGAAGCATCGACCTTGCAAAGCTTCATACGAAGCTGCACCATACAGATCAGAATACACGTCATTGCTGTTTTATTCTTAAGGGAGGTCTTGAGGGAATACCCTCATGAATGCGTGTTTTTGTGTTGCAAAATAAACTGCTTTAGTTCTTCCAAACAAAAGATAACAAAATTCAGAAGATTTTAGAAAACAGAAACTTCATTCTTCACCTTTTCGGTTTGTCAAATCTTTTGGGAGTAATGAATCACTCACTGGCGCCGACTTGCGGGGAGATGGGTAGGTTTAACCTCCCCATAGCTTGCAGCGTGGTGAGAAACCTCCTCGTAAAAATCTCTCCCATTAAATGTTAAAGAATGATATCTTGTTAATGAAATATTATAACCTAAAATCCACTGTTTGTGCTAAGTACGCCTGACACTGAGCGTAATTACCTGTTATTTCAATGTGTCTTCGATAAAATTTTTTTATAATTTTGTTTGTATTAATGCGCCATGAGCAAGCCCGAAACGCGTTGCAATCGTTTATTCAGAAACGCGCTTATTATTTGTTGCGTTGAAATAAAAATAACGTATGAGAAATGTGATGATTCTTCTTAAATCTTAGGGATTGTTCAACTTGCTAACTCGCTCGTCTCTGGTTGAATTAGATGCTGATCGCAAAACTCAAAAGTTTCAAAAAGGCTTTGCATAGCACAACGGTTTTCTTTAACAGTGATTTGATTTGAGCGTTACAAACATTACAATATAACGAATATAGGCAAATCAAGCGAAACGTATCAATTGAAGACAAGGCAAAAACGTCAACAGCTGATTCTGATCCCAAAATGCAATTTGGAATGTAAGACCATGAAAACACGCGTTCATATAAAGGCAGTGAAACAGATCGAAAAACAAGAAATGCCAAGTCAAAGATCTTTTTTTCGTCGTGAGCAAAAGTCAAGTGCTATGCAGGATAAAAGACTTAATGGCACTCGCAATCAACACATTAGCAAGTTAAAGCTTAATGTGTCCTGAAAATATAAGAACGACAAAACTAGGAACGACAAAGGGCTTAAAATTAGCTACTAAACACCGCAAAGAACAACAAAGGACTTGGACAAAGAACAACAAAGGACTTGGAATCATAATCTTGAACATAACAAGGAACGACAAAGGACTTTAAATTAATTACTAAACACCGCAAAGAATGACAAAGGACTTGCAATTATAATCTCGCACTCAACAAGGAACGACAAAAAACTTTAAATTAGTTACTAAACACTGCAAAGAACGACAAAGGACTTGGAATCATAATCTCGAACATAGCAAGGAACGACAAAGAACTTTAAATTAGTTACTAAACACCACAAAGAATGACAAAGGACTTTAAATTAATTACTAAACACCGCAAAAAACGACAAAGGACTTGGAATCCAGTGATGGGCACGATAAACCTTTCTGTACTAAAGCGACAACGATAATTGATAACTTCAAAAAAGCCCTGGGCAATACCGATAATTGATAAATCTCAATTTCTTCAAGCGATATCAATAATCGATAAATTATCGCCGGTAAATTTTTTCGATAAATGTTGCGATAAATTTTCGATGTGTTTGACGAAGTTTTTTTTTGTAAGTCCAATTGCAAAAATGTTTTTTCTACATTTTTCGAGAAAAGAGAGCAGTTCACGGACTCTGCTGTGAAATTAAGCCAAACAAAGAAATAATTTTTAAAAATTACAAGTCTTAATGGACACCGTATTTTTTCCATAGCGCCAAATCACTAACTTTGAAGTTTAAACACTGCGTGCATAAAAAATCATTTATTGCAATAATTATCAGCGATAACAAAATATACAACAAAAGGGATAACAGTAATCGATAAATCCAAACTATTTTGAGCAATAGTGATAATCGATAAAAAGTTATCACCGATAAATTATCGCAATAAATGCCCATCTCTGTTGGAATCATAATCTCGAACTTAACAAAAAACGACAAAAAACTTTAAATGAATTACTAAACACTGCGAAGAACGACAAAGAACTTAAAATCATGATCTTGAATTGAACATAACAAAGAACGAAAAAGGACTTTAAATTACAGTAATTACTAAACACCTCAAAAAACTTTTAAATCAATTAGGCTAGTGATTGGGGTCAGGGGGGGTTGGAGTCATGGGGAGGTTGGGGTCGGGGGTTGGAGTGGGGTCGAAGGGGTTCGCGTTGGAGTCGGAGGAAATGAAGTTGGGTTTGGAGGAGTTCAAGTCAGGGGGTTGGGGTCGGGGAGGTCAGAGGGGTTAGGCGAGTTTGGGTCGAGTTGGGACTGGGGAACTTGGAAGGTTGGAGCATTGGGATTGGGGTGTCGGGTTGGTTGGGGTTACCTAGGAAAATTGGGATCAGAGGAGTTGGGGTCGGGGGGATTGGGGTTAGGGAAGTTATAATCGGGGAAGTTGGGGTTAGGGAGGTTAGAATCAGGGGAGTTGGGGTCAAAGAAGTTGGAAACGTCATCAACCCCCCTGATCTCGACCCCAACTCCCTTGATTCCAACTTCCCTAACCCCAATCCCCTCGATCCCAACCCCTCCTGACCCCACCCCCCCAACCCCAACTTCCCAAACCCAACCCCTGACCCCAACCCCTTCGACCTACCTGATTCCAACCCGACCCCTCGACCCAAACTCCTCCGACCCCAATTCCAACCGCTTCGACACCAACCTCCCAACTCCTCTCACCACCTCGACCCCAACCCCTAACTTGAACCCCTCCGAACCCAACTCCATCCTTTGCTTTCAGATCACACGTGTAAACATTGGTTTTAATTGCGATGTTTTTATTAGCGCACTATACATTATTATGGTGTTTGATGCTACATCATAAATGTTTTTGTTGGGAACTTTTTAAATCATGATTTGATGTATTTTTCGATTGTCAGTACTATCAATCAGTTACATTATACGTGGCAATAATGATACAGGCACGTAATACTTTAATCTTAGATGTGGATCGCAATTTCCTTAATTCTACACCGAATTACACTCATATTATGGAATATATCATATTTTTGTTGGTAGGCATTGTAGCATTGCTCTGCCTGTTCGCTTGCAATCACATTTGAAGAGTTCAATCGCTTCTTACCGAATCATTGCGGGCGAGATCTTGCTCAAGGAAAGGCATACAATAGCAATGCCCATTAGGCTTATGATTTCATGAACTTTTTTAAAAAATTCAAAACCCTGGGTATGCAACTGATGAACTTTCTAATACTACTTACTTTTATGCAAATATTCTGTTTCTAGGCAAGAAAAACTTAACGCACCCATTACTCTGAAAATTTTCAGCTTTTTGGGCGTTTTTAAACGAATCCATGCTAAACGAGTCCTTTATGCTTTGAAAGGAGGATAGCACCTACGCTGCCAGATAAATCTTTTTAGTTTGTAATTGTAATAGCAGTTTACTGTACCAGTGTGCATCTGGAAAAGCTGTTGAAGGAAAAAGAAAGTAAGCCTATTGGCAGTGCAGTTCAATACTTAAGCGGTTTAAATTGTGGGAAGAGTTTCAAACGCTCAACTTTTAAGCTGTATGGTAGATATATCAGATGTACGAGGTTCTGCCAGCAGGGTGATGGTTCTGCTGGAACGCAGACGGCTAAGTTTAAGCTATGTAGATTTAAACACAAAGTTCTGCAGCATTAGATTTGATTTTACAAAAACGCGGTGTTTTTAGTTTAGAAACAAATCTGGCTCTGCAGTTAACTTACTGAATCTTTGTTTTACAATAAATTTGTTCAATTATATTGCAGATATTTTGTAAAGTTATCATTATCACCATATTTGCGTCCACTATAAGCTCAGTTATTATATTGTACAAGCTAGTTACGTGAGATTTACTTCCTAATATGTCAAAACTATCAAAAACTGTGACAAAAGTTCCAGTAAATGGACATCAAATTTGAACAATAAAGTAAAAAGGGAAGAAATTCTATTGATGAGTGCTCTGGTTGAACTATGCAGAATGCCAAAGAAAAAGCAAGTCATTGGAAAATATTTGGGGCTATTTCAGGATGGAATGAAAGATAAAACCAAAAGAATAGCAGAAACTGTGGGTGAATTGTTAAGTCTATGGCAAAAGCTAAATTTTCCGAATGTTTCAAAGCAACAAATCCGTGCTAAAGTATCCCAGTTGGTCAATGAGTACATCAGCTATCGAAAAAAGAAAGCCAAAAAATTTGAAGAAGATCTTGAAAATGTGTTTGATATTATGAAAATTGACGGATTTTGGTTATGAAAAGAAGATAAAGATCTCTACAAAGTGTAAGTGGAATCGCAAGGTAGCATTGGTTACATAACATCAAAAATTGCACCCAAATCTTCTATTCATCCATCAAAACGGCCTAGATTGGCTGCAGAAGTAAGTCTCGGTAGCACAACTACTGATTTTAAATCTGTTTTTCGATGACTCTACTTCTGAATGTACTGATAGTTTCAGTTCTGAGTATGCTGTTGAAGATCCAATCCAAAAACGAAAATTTGAAAGTGCCAAATCTGCATCCGGTCTGGTTTCGAAATTTTCATTATCTGCAAGACAAGCTTCTCGAGTTTGCACAAGCTTAGCAGATGACGGTGTGGAATTGCCAACTCCATCGCAGACTGCAATATGGAGGAGAGTCATTGAGAATGGGAAAAACAAAACAAAAACTAGTAAGCATGTTTTACAGAACGAACATAACTTTTGTATACACTTTGATGGAAAAAGAATTGAGAAAAAAGAGTATCAAGTAATATGTCTTACAAGCCCCACCAGAAGCACAAACTTATCAGCTGTCTGCTGTGCTGGTGGCTCTTCAGAATGCATTTTTAATGCTATCAAGAAAACTCTTGATGAATTTGAAGCTTGGTCCAGCATAAAAATGATTGTCTGTGATACTACATCGGTCAATACAGGAAGAAAAAACGGAGTTGTTGTTCGGCTGCAAAGGGAATTTGAAGATAAAGGATTTCAGAAGCCTCAATATATTGGATGCCAAAACCATGAGTTAGACCTCATTCTTCGTCATGTTCTTGATTGGTATTTTCCAACGACATCCAAAAAACCAGAAATCAACTACGATTTTGTTGAAGCCATTCTAAGCGACTATGAAAAGTTGCAAGTTGACTGCAGTGGGGTGAAAGAGACGCCTGAAGTTGAAAACCTGACATGGAGAGATGACTACAAGTTCCTGCTTGAACTGTGCTAAGCATATAAAGTTTTCAAAGCGTCGGAATTACCCCCAAAGATCAGGTGGCGAAAACTTCCATCACTTCACAATGTAAGGTGGAATTCGAGAGCAACTTTTGCACTCATAGCCTATTTCTTGCTTCCAGATCAGCGACAGAAGATGGAAAAAATCTGTGATTTCATAGCTGCTGAGTGGGCAGAAGCTTGGTTTAGCAACCAGCATCACAAAATGTCAAGATACCAAGATCTTTTAAGTGCTATCACTCAACTAGCATGTCCCAAGGCACTAAAATGTTTTCAGATGCATTGGGTTGATGCCCCATCTGTAATTGAAGTAGCATGATCAAATGTGGTAGCCGAACGAGGAGTCAAAACTATGGAAGATATTATCAACAAGTCACAACATGACAAATATCTAAGCATGAAGTTCATAAACAGTAAATTAAATATCTGAATAAAATCATGCATTTTCGCAAATTGTACAATTTTTTCTACATAAGGTGCGCCAGGTTTTCGCAAAGTTAGGCAAAATGAAAATGATATTCATTACTAATATATAAAAAGTTGATCATTTAAGACACCAGGCATTTAAAAAGAAAAAAAAATCATAACCCTAATGCCCATGCAATATATTTGGGTTTCTAATTCAGCTACCTCAAACAACATTGTTTGGGTAGTATTCTCTAAAGCCAAATGCTTGTTTTGGGAAAGTTAAGGTAAATGGGAACATTGCCCACAGTATACATTTAGGGTTTTTGATCCAACTACCTTAGCAATCTTACCTTGAGCGTTTGGGTAGTTTTTTAACAAACCCAATCATGTTAAATGGGTAATGTATTAAAATTTTGGGTTAAAAAACTATCTACCTAATTTGGGTATTGGCCTAAAATACCTTAAATGTTATTGGGTAACAGAATCCAAGCTCTTGACTTTGGGTGTACCCACGAGTAAGCCCAACGTTTTTGGGTAGAAATTACCCAGTTTGGTTAACTGTGTAAAGTGGACGCATTAGCTTTGGAAAAGCTTATTTCAGATCTGAATGATTGCGAGCTTTACGCTAGAGCTCATAATCAAGAATCTTCTTTAGACAGTTCATTTATTTTGAATGTAGGTGAACGTCTGCTGTCATACTTTAAAAATCCAAGTTTTGAAACGTCTGTTGGGGCAGAGTTAAATGGTGACCAGCAGAAGGAATTTAGGGAAGTATGAGGAAATCTTTACGAAAATCCCAGGAAAGACCAGCATGATTGAGCATAAGATTGATCTTACTGACGATCGCCCGATTAGGCGCAAGCCTTATGCCAAGAGAGGTGAGATTTGGGAGGAGATGAAGAACAAGATGGACACCGGAATCGTGAGGGAATCAAGCTCGCCTTGTGCTTCTTCGCTGGTTGTTATCACGAAGAAAGATGGTTCTAACAGGATGTGTGTTGACTATCAAAAGCTCAACCTAGTTACGGTCGCAGATCCAGCGCCAATGACTACGGCCGAGAACTTGTTTGGGAAGTTAGAAAAGTGCCAATATTATTCAACAATAGATCTGAGTAAAGGATACTGGCAAATACCACTCACTCAGGAAGATATACACAGGACCGCGTTCGTAACTCCGAATGGCTGTTATGAGTTTCTGCGTATGCCTTTTGGAATAAAGAACTCTTGAGCAATGTTGGTTCATGGCATGAGGAAGCTACTTCAAGACATGGACAATGTCGAGTGCTATACAGACGATCTGATTGTCTACACGAGGACTGGGCTACTCATCTGCAGGTGCTTGATAAACTTTTGGAAAAAGTAAGACAAGCAGGCTTAGTTATTCGACCTACTAAGTGCGTATTTGGCTCGAAATCTGTCGAGTTTTTGGGACATTCCATCGCAGAAAATTGCATTTCCATCAATGAAGAGAATTTGGAAAAGATACGCGGTGCGAAGAGACCCACAACAAAAAAGGAGGTTCGATCGTTCTTAGGTCTTGCCACCTATTACCGCGACCACATACCATCATTCGCGGCAATTGCGGCGCCATTAAGTTATTTCACAAAAAAGGGACTGCCGGAAAGTGTGAGATAGGAAGACGCTGAAGAAAAGGCATTTGTGACCCTACGCGAAAGCCTGGTGCGTAGGCCCATTCTGCATCTCCCAGATCACAACAAGACTTTTATTTTGCGCACCGATGCGTCGAACTATGGACTTGGGACTGCGCTTATGCAGGAACACTAAGGAAGATTTTTTCAATCACGTACCGAAGCAAGAAGCTGACATCTGCAGAGCAGAAGTATTTCACCTTCGAGAAAGAGTGTTTGGCCATTGTGTGGGGAGTATCAAAATTTCGTCTGTATCTGGCCGGTAAGCCATTCGTTTTACAGACTGACCATCAACCCCTAACTTTTCCAAAGGATGCCAAGTTTCAAAACGATCGAATTATGCGATGGGCATTGACACTACAAGGGTATGACTATACCGTGAAGGACATTCCTGGCAAAGACAACGTTGTAGTGGACTATTTAAGCCGCTTAGTGGTTGATTCTGAAAATTGTTAATTGTGCTGTGTTTGAAATTTCTTGGGTGAAGTAATTATGTAAATAAGTGATATTGTTTTTTTGTGTGTGTATTATATTTTCCCTTGGATTACATTGTTATCAAGGGGGGAGCATAACGATATAACTGTTTGTTATGGTTTTGTTTTAAATGCTTTGTCTACAAAAAGGTTTTAGACCGATGCGATGTTTTCCGAAGTTTTATTCGTGGGATTGTTTCGTAAGGTTGCATTATGAAGGCATAATTGTCTACTTTCGTAATTGTTTCGTGAATATTCTGGACAGATTTCTCTGTCACGTAATTTTACTGAGTCAAAATTTGTGCTTGTAACGTCACAATTGTGTTTACTGCGGTATGGTGTGAATTTTTGCATGTCATATGATTTCTCTTGACGTCACAATCGTATTTACCGTGGTTTGGTGTGAGTTTTGCATGTCATGTGATTTCTCTTCTTGTTTCTTTTTGAGAATGTCGTAAAACTTTCTCGAAACTGAATTTAGAGTATAAATAGGCATGAATTTTTGAGCGTTATTATTCGAGTGTAGATTTAGTGTGTGTAGAGTAAGCAATATTGTTGTATGCTGAAGGGTATAGCCCTTGTCGTATGGTGTTACTGAAGTGAGCAGAGCTGCTTGTGTTTATTGAAAAGTAGTACAGTGAGTACCGTGGCTAAGTGAGTTAAGTTGGGTTAATTATTATATTCGTTTGATGAAAAAGGTCTTGGTTTATTTGTGAGGTCAGATCTGAATTAATTCCTAAGGTTTGTCATACAATTCTTACCAATCGTCCTGTTAGCGAAGTAATACCATTTCCTATTTCGCGACAATCGCTAAGTGGATTTTTTGTAAGATCATTGCAACAATCCCGATCAACCAACGTTTAAATCCTTTAAGTTATTCTTAAATAAGGAACTTAGTAGGAAAAGTACTATCTTAGCTCAAAGATTCTTAGGTTTATCGCACTATAAAGCAGAAAAGGCATGGCCACCTTCGATGGGGTGCGTTCATCATGCAAATGCAGACGCTAAGACTAGCATGAACAATCAAGAATCACAACGACCTAATAATGTTGATTGCGGTACAACCCATTGTTAGGTACCAGTTTGCTTGATTTGTTCTACGCAAAGCACTGAATACAGTCACCTTCTGCATAACTGCAAAACTTACAAAAATTTGTTGTCTTTGCAGCGTTGAGTAGTGATTGTACAAGCCGGACAATGTATTATTTGCTAGCAAAGTCGTCTTGTAAATGACTGCACAGTTTTTTGCAAGTGCAAATATGTGACAGAAACCAAACAGTAAAACAAACGATGCCCTTATGTGATCTGTTTTCTTAGGTTTCTCAGACAGCCAAAACTGGTAGAGATGTCAGGGACACTTCACCCCAAACTACAAATAATTTGGCTAAACAATGTGTGAATGCCAACGTAAAAAAGTGCACATTCAAAAAACTGGTACTTTTACTAGCATTTCTGCTGTTCACACTGTTAATCTGAAGACTGGTGCTAGTGCCTTAGTCTATGCGCAACACGATCCAGGGTCACAGATCATCCTGATGTCTGCTTCATGAATTAAGGAACATGACTATGTCGAGAAAGCTCACTTGACTCTACACACCCTGTGAAGCAGTCAATGACGTCAGTTTTTTTGTACCATCTTGAGGCCCTTCATGCAAACGAGCGCTTCTGTTCCCGAGAAGCAGTGGTTACACCCTCATGCTCAGATGATGGTTACGTACAACCACATAACCAAGATTTATCCCAACTACCACATTTTGAAAACATTACTAGCCATTCCCTGCCAGATCGCTCCAGTGTTGATATTCCCATAGCACTGGATAATTCGCTCTTGATGAAATTTAGTCATGAAAAAAGATTTGATTTGTATGAATGCGAATGCTTGTAACTGAATGTGACTCAACCTGAAGCTAAAAAAGCTTTGAATTGGCACCATTTATCGACACCCCAACGAAAATATTTAGGTATTTACTGACGAATTCTGCCAATGCCTTGAACCACTGACAAATGAAAAAAAGACCTATTATATTCTAGGTGATTTCAATATAAATACCGACAAATCTAATCGATCTTCTCAAGCTGCAAATTTTCTAATGCAGCTGAATGTAACGAAGCCTTCCACCTTATCACCAAACCAACGAGAGTCACTGATAGTTCTGCCACTGTAAGTGACCATGTGATTACTAATGATACTGTGCACCTCCTTAATCCTTTCATTATCTCAAGTAGTTTTGACAAATCACTATCCAATTATATGCATGATTAATATATTTCAGACGAGGAAAAAAATAGAAACATGTGGCATTATACAGAGATAGAAATTCGTTTATTCCTGAAAAATTTTGTGACAAATTTAATACTAAGTTAGGTGAAATTGTACTCAACCAGTTTCCCCTTACTCTTAATAACTTCAACCATACTTTTGATCAATTTGTAAGCACAATTGCAGAAGCAATAAACAAACATGCGCCGTTAAAACGCCTGAGTCGTAAGCAGCAAAGGCTGGCAAAAAAACCTGGATCACCAAAGGAATTTTCATTTCCATTCAAAGAAAAAACTCTATGCTCTTCTCTCGTTTCAAAAAATTGTTTTCGACAATTTTCAAACATGCTCACCAAAGTCAAGGCACTGCCAAAAAACTGCATTTCAAAATTGAGCTTGAACAAAGCAAAAATAATCCTTGTCGAGCATGGGAGATTATTCAATCTGTCTTACCATGTAAAACTAACAGTCACCCCCCAATTTCATTACAGGTCCAAGGTGCTGCCACAGATGATCCTACTATAATCGTCAATGAGTTAAATAAACTTTTTTGTTCAACTGGTGTTAAATTGGCAAATAATATTAAAAGTGATAAGACTAAAAGTCCTATAACGTGTTTAACAAAAAATGTCTCAAAATCTATTTACTTAAATAATTCCCCTACCCATAACGAAATCTTAAACCTTATAATGTCACTCAATGACAACAAAGCAGTAGAGCACGACAACATTCCAGCTTTTTTCCTAAAAACAAGCAGACATGTAATTAGGACGTATTTCAAATTTTCCTTGAACTTTATCTTTCAAAATGGCATTTTTCCGAGTAACTGTAAAACAGCAAAGGTTGTCCCAATATACAAAAGTGGTAGAAATGAAGAAGCTATTAATTATCGTCTCATCTCTATTTTGACCTGTTTCTTAAGAATAATAGAAAAGCTTAAACTCCTATCTCAAAGATCGAAAACAATATGTTTCTATTAAGCAAACTCGTTTAGAGCTGAAAAAATTCAGTATGGGGTACCACCGGGACCATCTCTTGGCTCATTTTTTTTCTCAATGATATAAATGACTTATCAAACGCCTTAAACTACAAACAAAGACTTTTTGTTAATGACACCTGCTTAACAGAAAATGCACCTAACGTTAATACCCTTGAAACAGAAATGAACAAAGAATTAGAGAAACTTCAACAATGGTGTTGTCTGAATAAACTAACAATTAATCCTACAAAATCTTACGCTTTAATGATTTCTCCAACATAACGAAGAGGAAGTGAATGGCACCTTAAGATTTTAAAAACTGGCACATCGGTTAAAGTTGTGGACCCCGCAAAATACTTAGAAGTCATCATTGACAACAATCTAGATTTCAAACAGCACTAAACCATTCTGGAATGTAAAGTTGCTCGGGCTGTAGATAATATGTCCAAACTAAAAAGTGTATTCCTCCAAACTAACCTATTACAATCACACTATTCACTGGTGCATCCACTATTACTGTATGGTTTAATAATTTGGGGGCCAACATATATCAGCTACTTTAACAAATTCAACATTTTGCAAAACAAAGCAAATAGAATTGTTTCCAGTGCCCATCACCGTGACACGACAAAGCCTATCTATGCAAAGCTTAAAATACCGCAACTTGAAGGCCTATATAAATTCGAAACAGGAAAATTCGTATACAAATAGAAGCAAAAAGCATTCCCTAGACCTTTTGATGATTACTTCACTACAGTTAATCTAATATCAACTAAAAGTACCACACAATCTAATAATAAAAACATGTTATATATTCTCCGGTATCTATCAAACAGACTCCAAAGGAGTATCAAGTATCAAGGGGTTAGATCTGGAACTCTGCGTCAAAACCCATATTTAGTTCAATTTTTTCCTCCATTTCTTCTAAAATTTGAAAAAATGGAGGAAAAAATTGAACTAAATACGAGTTTTGATGCAAAGAAGCAAGCTGATTTATTGACCAGAATTGCATACCTTGAGGTTGAAAATTTAATGCGTGAATCGTACGATAAACAGTTAAATTTCCTTGTTCACGGCCTGGAAGAAACAGAAGGTAATGAAACTAAAAATCAAACTAAAACCATTTGTGATAAAATCTTGGCTAAAGTACTGGGATTGGCACCTGATGATATCGATATAATGGACTTGCATCGCCTCCCCCAACACTCGATTCGAAGAGGGCAAAAAAATCAACACACCAATTATTTTTAAAGTCTTGACTACTTTCGATAAAGAACTTATTTATCAAAACATTGCCAAACTGAAGAAATTTAATGAAGATAGAGATTCTAAAGTATTCGTTACTGACCACTTACCAAAGGTCTTTTATAATCAAAAAAAGGTATTATTACCAGAGTTTCATGCTGCCAAACCTGATAAAAAATCGATTTGTTGGGGCGCTTTTGAAGGTGAATACTGTCTGTACGTCAACAATAAACGCATTCGTCCTCCCCATTCCCAAAAATTAGGCATGTAACTTGCCAACTGCTAAGGTGACTTGACATTGTTGTTGTGAAAATCATATTGAATCATTTTTCTTCTTTCTGACAATATTGGTTCCTCTATTTCACGATTATGCCAACCTAATGTCGAAGTCGTTTTAATTAGACTTATAGCAGCGTGCGTAAGTATTGAATCTGAATGCGCTTGTGCTTCTGGGTTGCCTGTGACTTGATTCTGTTTTGCGTAAATTGAAATAATGGCTACTACTGACAACAGGAAGTTGCTCGATTCTCTCGCGAGTCCAGTGGCCACTGATAACACTGAGAATTTCTGCGATGTAAATGAATCTAGCTTTGTTGCAATGTTTGGAAACGTCATTGAGTGCAAATACTTAAAGAGCACCAAATGTTGAATTACCTTTCGTTCGTGAACAACTTTAACCCTATTACATGTTAACATTAGATCTTTAAACAAAAATTTTGATGAACTACACTGCTTTTTAACTTCACTACCCCACCTTCCAGACATCGTGTGTGTATCAGAAACCCGACTGAAGGGAGAACCCTTACCAAATATCACCATCCCTGACTACAATTTCGCACAAACTGATTCAGTTACAAATGCAGGTGGAGTAGCGATTTACATTTCCTCTAAGTACAAGTTTGATTTAGTCCAATCCTATAACATGAACTTAAATGGATGTGAAGATCTATGGTTAGAAGTAACTGTTCCTACTAATCAAACTAGTTTTATAATAGGTGCCGTATATCGTCACCCGTCAAGCAAAATTGAAACTTTTTGCGAAGCCTTTATTAATACCATTAACTTAGTGTCAAAAAAAATATTTTACGTCCTTGGTGATATAAACATTGACATATCTGCAAAAGCAAGAACACCCTCTTCGGCCCATTACATAAACAGTTTAATTAGCTGCGGTTCCGTGCCCATTATCACAATTCCTACCCGAGTCATTGATACTTCATCCACAGTAATAGATCATGTAATTACTAATGACACTTCTCATTGCATTAGACCTGGGGTTATTCAAACTGCTAATATTTCTGATCATTACCCTATATTTTGTGAAGTCCTTGGGTACGCAATTCCTACCAACAAGAAAATGCATTACACATTTAGAGATAAGTCAACTTCGATGCTGATAGGTACTGTACCGACTTAAGTGATTCCATATTTAATTTCATGCTAGATTCAGAAGAGATCACTGAAACTAATTTTGACGATAGCTTTGAGGCATTTGTGTCAATCATTCAACACACAATAGAAAAACACGCACCACAGAAACGCATGTCTCGAAAGCAAAAAAAAATTGGAAGGAAGCCATGGATCACTTGGAACATCTACCAATTAATTTGTCTCAAAAACAAGATGCATAGAACTCACTACATTAAGGGTGATGCAGCCATGAAGTTAAAATACAAAAAGTTTTCTAACCAATTAACGAAAATTAAAACTAATGCCAAAAAGAAGTACTTTGCGGAAGAACTTGAAAAAAATCAATCTAATCCTCGCAAAACGTGGGAATTTCTTCGCTCGTTCATTCCTTCTACTACGTCTAACTCTAATAACAATTTACCCTCGCAGATACTTGTTAATAATTGCAAAATCACTGATAAACAAAAAATCTTAAATGAATTTAATCAGTTTGTCTTGACGATCGGAGAGAAATTGGCTGAGAATTTTGATTCGAACGACAGTGGATTTGCGCACTTTTTACGCAACAAGGTAAAATCCTCAATATACTTTGATCCTCCTAGAATCAATGAAGTGATAAATTTGATTAATTCCCTGAATTTAAGTAAAGCTGTAGGCCATGACAATATTGCTCCTTATTTTTTACGCGTTGCATCAAAGATTTTAGCTCCAGCACTCTACTATTTTTTTGACACTGCCATACAATTTGGTGTATTCCCGCGAAATTGTAACATAGCAAAAATCATTCCCTTATTTAAAGCAGGGAAAAAAGAAGTAAATAATTATCGTCCAAAATCTATACTAACCTGTCTTTCAAAAATAATTGAAAAGTTAATTTATATGCGCTTGGTCTCGTTCTTTCAAAAACATTCTGTCATAGCCGAAACACAATATGGCTTTCAAAATAACAAATCTACTTCTCATGCTATATTAGATGTTCTTACGAACGCCTATGATACCATTGAGAGTAATGATTACACTGCCATAGTTTTGTTAGATTTTAAAAAAGCTTTCGATATCGTGTGTCATTCCATATTACTGAATAAACTAGAGCACCACGGAATTCGTAGAATTGCTCTAAAGCTGTTAAAATCATTTTTAACTAATCGTTCACAATTCGTTGCCGACCAAATTTTACGCACCATCAACGCAGTTAATAGATTTGGTGTTCCGCAAGGGAGTAACCTTGGCCCTTCATTATTCCTTATCTACATCAACGACATTCCCAACGCATTGTTCTCTAAACCCAGATTATTTGCCGATGACACGTGCCTGGTGATTCAAGCACCTAACCCATCGTTACTGGAGAATAGCGTAAACCGAGAACTAGTAAATGTCTACGAATGGACTAAAGCTAATAAAATAACGGTTAATCCTAAAAAAACGTCAGTTTTAATAATACCACCCAAGGCTACCAGTCCCCCACCTAACATACACCTAGTTTTTAATGGATCCATAATTCCAATCAATGAGTCGGTTAAATATCTGGGTATCACGATTGATAAAAAATTAAATTTTGAAATCCACATCAAACAGTTAAAATCAAAAATTTCTGAAAAAATCGGAATAATGACTTAACTTAGACAAGTTTTACCTGCAAAAGCATTGTGCACCTTATATTACTCCATGATACACCCTCACTTGCTTCATGGCATCGCAATATGGGGTACGACATTCAAATCTTACTTAAGGCATCTTTCCAGCCTTCAAAATCGAGCCATTAAACAAATTGTGGATTGTCATTGGCAGAGCAACGCTAATCCCTGTTATGCTTAGCTTAACGTATGTCACGTTAGTGGAAAAACTGCGTAAGTCATTTTTTGGCGAAATTGAGTTTTTAGCACCAAGTTGTTCCTCAGGGTCAGCGCTAACGCCTGACACACTTTTTGAAAAAATTTATTGACGCATTCGCGAAATATGCTCCCGTTTCTAAATTGCCTACGTTAGTTAGTTAGTTAGTTGCATATTTATCCTCCTATCACGAGAAAGCGGTCAATGCGCTATACGAGCTTGCTTAGGAGTTGCCAGCCATCTGTCTACCACACCAAGATGGGGGAATCCCGCTAAGTGCCTTTCCCAATGGCACAACAAGTAAACTTGTCGGCTTGTTCTTCACACTGTCCCTTTAATGCTGAGCGTCAAGCAGGGAAGCTGCAAATTCCAATTTTAAAGTCATTGGTTTGACCCGACTCGGAATCAAACCCGAGTCTACAGCTCAAGAGACGGACGCTCTATACCACTCGGCCATCTGAGCTGTAAATCAGCACAACTATTAAATCATAACAACGCATTGTATACCATGAAACCATATTTTATTCTTCTATTGTTATTTTGCTTGTGACGCAATAGTGGATACATACAATCACATGTTTTTTGCGTTTTTCTCAAAACACAAAAAAAATGACTTACGCAGTTTTTGCACTAACGTGACGATATTAAAGTTAAATGACCTATATACCCACGAAATTGCTAAACTAATGTTCAAATATGCTCATAAAACCACTTCTATTGCATTTTCCTCCTTCTTTACTCCAGTCATTTCGATACACACACGAACAACACGGTTGGCCTCATATAGCAACAACCTGTATTTGCCAAGATACAAAACAAACAAAATGCAAAGAAGTTTCAAATTTCAAGGGGTTAAAATTTGGAACTCTATACCCAATGACCTAAGAAAGCTCTCTTTCAATCAGTTTAAAATGAAATATAAAAAAATCTTACTTTTTAACTATTGAAGTTTCGCGCTTACAAAAATTTTTTTTTCTAATCTATTCAAGATTGCATAATATTGGTGACAAATATGTAAATAAAAACCACTCAACACTCACAATAGATCGATGCGATATTAATATATCCACACTTCATTAAATTTTATAAATTAGCCAAGAGATGCAGTAAATTCGTCTAGCACCCTACAAATGACTGAGGTGGCTGCTCGACTCGATGACTGAAAGGTCCCCTCGCAGCTTCCTGTTACAGTTTCAACAACACTGCACATAACTTAACGATGTGCCTTTATGTTGTCTTGTTTTTTTGTGATTGAATTAACTTATGTAACGAAATAAACTTGAACTTGAAACTATAAAAAATCTCTTATTTCAACAATTCAAAAAGCAACAAAAAAAACTTTGCTGTCACACTATTGAACTAATAACCTTGTCGCTAGACTTGATGACCAAAAGGTCTATTTGCAGCTTCCCGGTCTGTGCTAATAAATTTGTTTTGTTTTTGTGTCAATCGTCATTTATCATGTAACTCGAAGACCAAAATAAACTTGTTGTTGTTGATGAGAGTCATCGAAGAAAGAACAGGCAAGGAAGAAGATCCACATGCGATCAAGACACCTCATGGATCAATTTTTTGCTGGTTGCGTATTATTTATAGCCTTTTGCCTGTGAAAGCAAATTGTTATTAACAGTTTCCTGTTACTGCCTCATATAAGTTCGTTTTTCTTTCTTTACACCAGTTTATTTTAAAAGACATTCTTATTTGGTCGTGAGCTGGCAACTTCCTTTCAAAAT
Source organism: Trididemnum miniatum (assembly GCA_964006365.1). Lineage (NCBI taxonomy): Eukaryota > Metazoa > Chordata > Ascidiacea > Aplousobranchia > Didemnidae > Trididemnum > Trididemnum miniatum. The sequence goes on from OZ023246.1 coordinate 21,800,392, forward strand.
TGGGCGTTTCCTTGGTATAAACATTTTGGGTTTGATTTCTAAGTCTGTTAGATTATTTATTTGCAGGAGTGCAGAGTTGAGTGTTGACGGATCACTTTAGGTAAAGTGCTTTTGTTCTTTTTTAGATCCAAACATCAGGTTTTTTGAATTACCTTTTTTTATGCGTGGAAATAACATTGATGTTTTGGCATACCTTGCATTTGTATGCTATTAATAAATTGTATTTCACTTATTCGGCCTGAAATCTTATGATTGTTAGCAGAGCTGGGCACCGCACACGAATTTGGTGTTCCGCACAGCGCACCTCCACTCCATCTGGAGGTGAGTTCCGCACTCCGCACCTCCGCTCCATTTTTGGGATTTGGTGTTCCGCTCCTTCAATTCCGCTCCTCCGCACCATAATTTAAATAAATAAATGATTTCTTAAAAAAATTTTTTCAAGCGTTACCACATTCGCCTATTTGGCCTGGATGTACGGACAGTAGTTACTATTCATATTCTTAAGTAACATTGTAGCAAAACATACACGAAGAAAAAGGTGCTGATACAGCCGTTTGTTTTCTATTTTGTTTTACTTTGTTTTTATTTTGTTTTCTTCGGGACTGCAGCACAAATTTGTCCATCGACTTCGAGGTACTGATAGGTCAGGTATTACGCTACCGAATTGCTGTGATACCGTACGCTATAATAAAATTACGCTAGTTTTTTTATACTTTCGAGACTGCAAAATATTGTCTTTCAGAGATGCAACACATACAACTGCAGCCAACTTTACTTTACAAAACTAGAATGAGAAGCCTATCCTATAGTTTGAATTTGAAGGAACTCAGATTAGACCCAAAGTTATTTCTTGAACTTATCGATTATCGTGTCCTATTTAATTTTATATTTATCGTAAAAAGTCATAAAATTGCGTCCTATTTATCGTAAAAAGTTAAATTTAAAAACAGTAATATGCTACCTATCTTCCATTCGTAGTCCTGACTCCTTAGTGTTGCTTTTGGCGCACTAAACTGTGGTTAAAATTAAAACATTTTACTAGGAATTAACTGTCTAACTCGCTTTTTAGTAACAGTTCACCACTCTCTATACCTTAAAAATTAAAACTAAACTAACGAAGCTTTATCGCGAGCAAGCGATCTTGCAATCCATCTGCACTCTGCAGTTTTGCGCAGTGTCAGTGAATTGGCGAGTCGGCGACGTCGAAAAGCGTAGCGAAATCGCGATATTCCGTGCGACAGCGGATTTCGCACGTCTGGAAACAATAGAACACAACATCACACCATAGATTATTCTATGATCACACCTTCAACAGAGATAAACAATTAGCTTTTATTGATTGAAATGCAAGATTCGAAAACCGAGATGGCCATTTTCTCGAATTGCTTCGAACACAAAGTTGTATTTGTTGAATAGCTGTACACAAAGTAACCTGCCGCAGTTTTGTGGTGCGGAGGAGCGGAAGTTATTTTTTGCTGTTCTGCACCTTTCATTCCGCTCCATTTTTTTAGCATGTTCCGCTCTTTGCATTCCGCTCCGAAACTGATGTTCCGCTCGGAGCGGAGGTGCGGACTCAGGTGCGGAAGTGCCCACCTCTGATTGTTAGAATCAACATTCTTCAAAAAAATCGTTTGAATTTGTGGTCGAAATTCTAATGTCTACATTACGGCATCCATAAGTCGAGATTTTTAAAGCGCTAAACGCGATTTGTCTAAAGTGATGGGAAATGGTGATGTTTCTTGAGAAGAATTGAACAAATTAGAAAAAGAAGCAGATTTATGTTTCCAAGTTTTCATGGAGAAAGGGGAGAATTTACTTAAAGAAAAAGGAGAATGTGATGAAGCTGACAACATTAAAGAAACAATAGAAGATATCCTTCAGAATTATCAATCTTTTGTCAAGGAATTTAATTCTATGAACAGCAACTTCAGTTTGAAAAAAATTAAAATCGCTCTTGATAACCAAAATCAAGGTACTTTTGAGCGCTTCGACGAATTTTCTCATTCTACTCTAAATTTAAAGGAGCCTGTTGATGAGATTGAAACACCTGAATCTTTTGTTTCCGCTGCCAAACTAAACCCTAGCTGTCAATTACTCCACAGCTGAATACCGTGCTCCAGTCTGGGCAAGGTCCTGCCACACCTCAAAGATAGATGCAGAACTTAATAAAGCATGTCGCATCATAACAGGAACACTGAAATCAACCCCACTCCAAGCATTGCATAGACTTTACGATATTGCCCCCCAGCGATCAGACGAGATACTGACTCTTAAGAGAAAAATGTAAACGACAGCACGATTCCAGACACCGATTCCAGACATTGAATCCTCTAAACAACGACTTAATTCGCAACATAGTTTCTCAAAAGTCCAGTCTCTCATTGGATTCTCTAAATCACAACACAGATTGGAAAGATGGAAAAACCAAGAAATTGATAGTCACCCCACAGTATCTGATCCTGGTGAAACACTTGCAAATGGAAAAAACTCAAAAAGGTCTGACTGGGTTGCTCTCTACAGGGCAAGAGTGAAGGTTGGAAGAACAGGCTATCATATGCAAAAATGGGGTCTAAGCAAAAATGCATCATGTATCTGAGGGGAGAAATCTCAAACGATCAATCACCTCATGCAATGTCCCATGGGCCCACCTTGCACTCACAACGACAAAAACCTAAAATTACATATATTTTTTTATCTTGCTAGTTTGTGGTAATGCAATAAATAACTGATCAAATACCTTGCAAAGGCCGATTTATTGCTATTTACAAATTTTGGTGTTGCAGGTCAGTAGAAAATCTCACTGCATGTGAAGGAACAGTGGAAGCTGAAAGTGAGTTTGAAATTATTTTGTCTAAACATGCTGTAATTTATCTGTGGATTCGTTAGATGTACAGCCAAATAGTACCTCATCTGCAAGCAAAATTTCTGGTGAATCTACTCCTTCTGCAAGTACCAGTAACTTTTCATCGCCAAATCTGGAAATGATTCAAACGAGTAAGAAAAAAAGTCAATAAATTGTACAGATAACTTATAGTGAATGAATAGTAAAACGTTTTATGTTGGTAATGCTAGAAATTGAAGTGTTGCATACTATAAAGGTATTGTATGCGTAAAGTGTTACATTTATTCCAGTGAGAAGACCCTCATAAAAGTCCATAGCCTTAGAACATATTGCAACGCATTGTTACTATTTTAATAGCATACTGCTAGCTCAGATGGTCGAATGGATATAATCTGCTACTAGTTCTTGTAGAGTGTAGTATGTAGACTCATAGTTTTACTCCGGATCAGGTCAAACCAAAAACCTGATTAATGGTATTCACAGCAACCCTGTTTGGCGTTGCTCCGCATTAAAAGTACTGTGTGGAGAACAAGCTAGTCAGTTTACTCACTGTAACGTTGGAAAAGACACTTAGCAGGATTCCTCCATCTTATAGGGTAAACGTTGCACCTAAAGTATAACAGGTGGCAATTGGCAGCAGATGGCAAGTAGCAGCTTGACTTCAAAAATTCGATTTTTTAAGTACTTAGGACAAACTCGTTTTCAAATTTTGAAATTTTTGTTTAAAGTGGTTACAGTACTGCATGCTACATCTATTGTTTTGTCGGAGTAATCCTTTTTTCGACCACCTTTGTGACTCTCACAAAATCATAATAGGTGAATATTTTTTACAGCAAGAAATGGTCAGCTTTCTCTGGCACAGTTAAAAGCAAGTGGATGAGCTGAAGATGGAAGTACCACAAAGTGATTGATTTGATTACTTTGTCATTTTTGTGGCACCGCAATTGCCATCAAACCCACCAGAAGTTGCTACATTTATGATGTGAGAAATCATAATTGTTGTGTCCGATTACTCCATTGAACTCACTATTGTAGCTCCTTTGTTTTGCTTCTCACTGTTTGTTTATTCATTCATTCATTTTCTAGACTCGCCTATCCTTGGGGGGGTCGCGAGGGTAGCAGCTCGAGTTGGAGCCTCCAAGCATCTCGATTCTCTGCAACATAGGATAGATGCTCTGCTGGGATGCCAAGGCGAGACCAACTAAGATCTTCTACGTAATCTCGCCATGAGTTCTGGGACAGCCTCTAGACCTTCGGCCAATTGGTGTTGAACAGAGCAGTTTGTGTCATTTATTTTTGTCCATACCAACTCATGTGCAATCTTTCCAGTCGGAGAAGCAGCAATGCGATGTTTAGAGTTTCACCAATATCAGCACTTTTACCTTTGTCCAACAAGGTCTTTTTGCCATAATTTTTTTTTTCAGTGTAAGCAAACAAATTGCCGTAAACTCAAGCAGTAGTCGGTACGCCGAGACAGCCAGCTGAATCAGGCAGGAGTTAAGATTTTTAAAGTCTGATACTCATTGATAACCAGTCATTTAAACATGGTTCTGTTGCCATTATGATTCTATTTTAAGAAGTAATGTTACGAAAAAAGCAAGTGACAATAGATGAAAAAGATAAAATCTGATTACTTGATTTGCAGTTTTTCTCTATTTTATTTCGTCATATAGAAAAATTGACAGCAGCCCTAATGGGGAGAATAAAAAATTATTTATGATAGGAATTTATTGTTTCCAAGCTTACAATTGACTTTCTGGTTTTCAATGAGTGGTTTGTTTGTTTGTTCATGAAAATCTCTATAAAGCATTCAAAGAATAGCTAATTATCGTAAAACAGCACGATTGTTTTCTGAAGGCAGGACTGCCGGTGCATGCAGAATTTTAGTGTGCAAGCTTGATTGCAAAATTTTTGAATGCAAAGAGATACCCCATTGTATCATATGTATATGAAGTAAGTTTTATTTCGTGATTGGGCAATGTTCTAACTTTTATATTTTAAAAAAGTTAGAAAGCGCCATAGTGAACTTACGCTTCTGTGTTAATTCTTTGGGCTAGTTTGGTATATGCTTCACATTTTTCAAGTAAAAAAACCTAACATTGTTTTAGATCATCCTCAACTTTTCTGTAGAAGCCTTGTGAAATAAGTTACTTAAAAGCTTTTACAGCTTCCATCTTACTGCTATAACTAGAACCATCAATGACATTGCAGTGGCGGCACCAGGAGCTTGGACCCCACAGTATATTTCACACTATTGTTTGGAAAAGAGCAAAATAAGCACATCATCGATGGGTGAGAACATAACTATGTTATGTCCAAATTTTCAACAATCGTTTTTTTTTTCATATTATGATATGTTGGATATTTTTAAGCTAAAAGTTTGTAGTCAATACAACAAACCTTTTTTTTCTGTTGTGGACATAATACAATCTTTTTAGAAGTTGAATGTGGACATAGCATAGAAATTGATAGTTGTATTTTATTTTAATCCAAGTAAAAACATCTGTAAGTGTTGAACTGCTGTTGTTGAGCGGTTTGATAAACGCTTTAAAGCAGGTTATCTTAAAATGTATAGCTTTTGAAGCCAGGATGCATTGAGTGACATTTCTTTTACGTTTCCAGATATTGCTTTATAATTACTTTATAATAGTTATAAGTTCTAATGGTAGTAAGTTAAAATGGCTGGTTGTTCTAGTGACCTTGTGCCTAGGTCACTTCTATTGTCACAGAAAGCAAAGTTCTGTGTTAATTCTAAGGTATCTGTACCCTGGGATTACTTTGACAATGACTCTTCATCTGACAAGCAAAAACTGTATGGAACTATAAAATTGAAATTAAGTGATTATGCTCAAGTAGTGTTTGACAGTGATGGGGGCAAAGCGAATATTTTATTCACTGATCATATAACTTAAGAAGATAATGATGCAGGTCTGGCACTGTTACCAAGTGACAATGAAGAATCTGACAAAGATGAAAACTTGGATGATGTATTACAAGACTGGAGTGACGATAATGACGCCGAATATGCTCCAGCTGAACCAAGCAGGAAGAAAATTGTATATTAGGAGTCAAGACTCATCAAGCTGCTCTTCATTTTTTGAATTCGACAAACAAGAATTTGCAAACAAAGAACAAGTCGACAAACGACAAACAAGAATTTGCAAACAAAGAACAAACAACAAGCAGGAAGAAAATTGTATATTAGGAGTCAAGACTCATCAAGCTGCTCTTCATTTTTTGAATTCGACAAACAAGAATTTGCAAATGAAGAACAAGTCTTCTTGTTTCACCAATCCCAGATTATATTTAAAGGAATGTTTTTTAAAGAGCTCAATGAAAGTGCAAGAGATGAAAGGCTGACCAGGCATGCATAGGGGTCGATTTTTTGTTGAAATGAATCAATTCCAGGGGGGCAAGAATTTTTAGCGTAATTTATTCATTTAGGTGCTTTTGAAAATCATTTTGCAGCCTGTTTCTACATGAAGTTCATGGGCCATGATAGTTTGTGGTTGCAAGTTGGCAAGAATTTGTGGCTTTTGTACAAGTGGTGCTGTCGCTAACATCTCGCGATGGTTAATTTTTACAGCATGTGGCGTTGCGCTCTCATCGACATAACGTGGTATAAATTTGAGTTGACGCATCGCTTATTTTAGCAAGAACAATACAAAAAAATGCATTGCGGTTATCACCTTCACGATTTAAAAAGTCAGTCAGTTAATTAATTAACAATGAATCAAACAAAAAGTGTGAACGCTAAAAAAAACATGTTAGGTTATTTATACGGCATTTAAACTCCCAAGAACATCGAATGAAAGCTTGAACGAAGAACAGTTATCAATTGGCAATTGCAGCTTTATAGTATATTTATTGCCCGCAACAAGCGATAAAACAAAGTGCGTCACGCAACAGTTTGTTTTGCAACCGGTTCATTTTCTCAGTTTGTGAACTACACGAAACTATGTCACGGCTCATGAAATAACAGAGCGTTGCATTACTGCATGTTGCGTGTTTGTAAAGCACTTAGTTATACACTAGGCTAAAGAAGTCGCATAGCTCAAGCAGTGAAAAGTGGCATTGCATTTACGAACTCATATCAAACTTGCTGCGGCGAGTTTGAGTTCTGCACACAATTCACTGATGGCAACATTGAGATCAAGAGTGTTAGCGTCATCACGGTGTGTGTTCAAAATAGTATAGCGCAAATATGTTTCCAACCTGAGCAGTGTGGAAACAACTGTTTAGCTTTGCATTTAGAACTGAGAAGGACAATTTAAGTCTTCAAAGCACAGATAAAATTTGGTGCAATGTCTGCAAATGCTTGATTTTGTGGTATATCTTCGATGATTTCGGTACTGAAATCGAAAGACTCAATCTCTTTAACTGAGCAAATAGCCTAAGAGTTGATGTTCGCGCACAATATCCGCAGAATTCCAATCACCGTCAAACTCACAACTTTTATGTCGTTACATAACATAGTTTCATCTTTCAAAAAGCGTTGCAAAAAATTTTGATATTTTCAGATGTCGTGATTGGTAGCGTTGTAAGAGAGAATTCGCAGCAGCCTGAAAAACTTTTTTGCATAAAGTGAAGTAAAATTATTCAACCTCATCATCCGTAACGACACGACGAAGTCTTGGACTAACCGGAAAACTTATCTTCACATCCAATGCTTGTACTTTACTTTCTAAAAATAGTTGCTTGCTGAAAGTGTTCAGATCAGATGTCAAGGCATTAGCAAGTTTTTGAATCCACCCATTTCAATTTTCAACCTCTGGTAGGAGCTTAGCATGACTGGCATTGGACATGAATGGGATGAATAATGCCAAAAAGTCCTTGCAGCAAACAAAGAATAACTTACGTTTCGTGCTTTTCAAGATTGAGAAAGTGGGGGAAATGTTGACGAACGAACAGATCCCAAAACAGTTGTATCTTCGTTCATTTCTTCCATCATATTCATCAAATTAACATAATTCGCGAAGAATGCTTCAATGCAATCTTTGTTTTGTGAGTTTAATCAGTGCCGACTTATCATATTTGACTGTTATACTCCAATTGATAATGAATGTTTTTGTACTTATATTGTGATCTATTAAGATAGTCGGCTTACGGCTGCCTTCACAACAAAGTTTGCAGAAAATCACAAATCTGCAATATAACTGTCAAAGAATTTTAATAGTGTGGCTACTTGTATCAGCAAGCTTTTATAATTTAACGTGATCATTTTGTCAATGTAAAGCTGCTTCTACTGACAAGCGACGATTTTTTGCCCCTGTTTTGTTATACTGTAATGTTTCTTGACCATGCTAAGCCATCTCGCAACTTCTTGGAATATAATCAAGTGCCGTGGACAGCACCTAAAAATGTTTAATGACTACAACAGTTAAATGCAATGGCAGCGCAATTTGTGAAGATCTGAAAAAGTTTGTCAATGCATCAGTTTTCTAACTTTCTTCGTTGTATTTTTTCTTGATATTTTATTGGCACAAGTGAATGTGACAAAAATTGTTTTGGTAATTACCGGTTTTGTGTCAACCTCCATTTGTTTTGTAAGGTTTCTTCATTCTTGACAACCCTGACAACTTTTGCTATTGCGCACATTTATATACTTGTTATAACGAAATTGTTAAGCTTAAGCATGGTAATTTTCTGACAAAACTAGTGATGCAATTTGAAAGACAACTAGAGCAAGCGTTGGTGCTCAACTTCCATACTTCCTACCACGCTAGCAGTTGCACTGCCTCGTTCAATTTTATGCCAAGTCGCCAGCTACAGTAGTTGGCATTAGCACATTACAAATTGTTTTTGATGCGTACTCAGTGCTGTAGTAAAATTTAATTCATGATCTTATCTTAACAAGCTTCCACTTGACGCAGTGCTTGATGAAAAACCGAGGGGGGCAGAGATATTTCGCCCCCTCCAGTGGTAGACCCGAGGGGGTGACGTGACGCCCCTGCCCCCGCCTGATCAACGCCTATGCACGCATAGAATATCCTTGTAAAAAGAGTTTGATGAAGACAAGCACACCAAAGGTTCCTTCATTCGATGGCCCAAAAACGAGTTGCAAAAGGTTACAAGTAGAGAAGAAGCTGTTAATGAATCGCAAGGCTCAGAAGCAAACTATCCAACACCAACACAATAAAAAAAGAAGCGAAGAAATCAACATGGATAAAAAGTGTAACTAAAAAGAAAAGAAACCTGGAACATTAATACAAATACAAAGTAAAAAGCAGCGAAATTGAAGTAGAACTAAAGAAACGCGTTAAAGAAGGATGTGCAGCAACATGCAGAAAAAAGTGCAACCAAAACTTTTCTGAGGAAGAACGTACACTCATTTATGATAGTTTTTGGAAACTTAAAAACATATCAGAAAAAAGATTGTTTATCACTAAACTGGTGAAAGTGTTGAAAGTAGCCAGGTCAAGAAAACGTCTCGAAACTGCATCTGGTAAGAGAAGAGAAAGAACAATGACACGAAAGTACATTTTACAGAAACCTGAGGGTGGAGAAAAGTTTGAAGTTTGTTCAATATTTTTCATAAGGACTTTAAATATATCAATGCAAATGATTGCAACAGCTGTTCCAAAAAGTCTTGATACAGGAGCATTACAGACGGACATGAGAGGAACCAACAGCAAGTATAATCGCATAATAGAATGACCTAGATGTAGCTTTGAATGAATATTTTACCCATCTTCCCCCCTTATATAACCAGAATTGCAATGAAATTTTTAACAATTTTACCCTCACGGTCTCAATCATCAACAAACATGCCCCTCTTGCAAGTCTTTCTAGGAGGTAGAGAAAACTTAAATCCAAACCTTGGATAACTAAAGGTATACTAGTGTCCATTGAAAATAAAAATTCCATGTTTAAATCCCATTTTATAAACGGCAACAAAGAGCAGTTGTCATATTTCAAGTCATATTCCAATAAGCTGACCAAAATAAAAGCAAATGCTAAAAAAATTTACTTCTTTAATGAATTAAACAAGCATTATGGTAATCCTAAAAAAACATGGGACACACTTCGCTCCTTGCTTCCTCCTTCTAGAAAAACTTCAATGCATGTACCACACCAACATAATAACAGTTCAATCGATACTGTTAATCAGGCAGAAAATTTTAACATGTTTTTTTGTTCTGTAGGTGAAGAACTGGCTAACGCGGCCTCTTCTCATTCTGATCATGACTTTCGCTTGTACACGAAAAACCTTGTAATTGATACCATCTACCTAGAACCACCCAATACCAATAAAATTGCAAACGCTCTCCTAACACTCAGTGTGAACAAAGCTGTGGGCCATGATAATATTCCTGCCTTCTTTCTTGGTTGCCCCATATGTTCTTGCACCTTATTTATCCTACCTACTTGACTATGCTTTTAACAATGGTATATTTCCTGATAATTGTAAAATTGCCTAAATAATTCCAATTCACAAAAATGGTGACCAATCTAACCCTTCCAACTATAGACCAATTTCAATTCTCACATGTTTTTCAAAAATAATTGAAAAGCTTATTTACAAGCGTCTTTTTCTTTTATAAGCAAGAATAAAATCTTATCATCGCACCAATATGGATTTCAAAAAAAAAACTTCTACAGCCCATGCCATTCTTGACTTAGTGACGGCTTCTTACAATAACATTCATAACCATCATTATACAGGAATATTTTTTTTTAATTTAAAAAAGGCCTTTGACACTGTCTGTCATCAGTCTTTAATCACAAAATTAGATCATTACGGAATACGGGGACCAACGTTGTCACTTTTAATTTCCTTTCTAAAAAGACAACAATTCGTGTCTCTACAAAACGTAAACTTACAGGTTCGGCCTAATGATTACAGGGTACCTCAGGGCTCTATACTTGGGCCACTGTTACTTCTACTTTATATTAACGATCTTCCTGATACTGTCCAAAGTACGCCGATATTGTTTGCTGATGACACTTGTCTACACCTTCATGGTTCGAAACCTGAATTACTCCAAATTAAGCGAAGTCGCGAAATTTCTCTTGCACAGGAATAGTGCCATGTGAACACTCTATTAACTCGCAGAAGTGTCATATGCTTTTTATTTCACCTAAAACGAACGATTGTATTCAAGAATTTGCTGTATCTTTAAACGATACTTTGATTTCAACAGAAAAAAGTGCCAAATATTTAGGAGTTATAATTGATACAAACTTGAATTTCTCTGATTATATAAAAGCTGTTGAGCTCAAAATCTCTAGGGCAGTGGGAATTCTATATAAATTAAAATTTGTTCTACCCTCCAAATCTCTTGTTACCTTGTATTATTCTTTCATTCATTCTCACCTCCTGTATGGCCTAGTTGTCTGGGATCAACGTTTCCAACTTACTTAAATAGACTTGCCGCTCTTCAAAACAAGGCGATCAGGGTGATAGGTGGATGTAACTACAATGACAGCGCCATGCCTCTTTATCTAGAATTTGAAGTATTGAAGTTTGCAGAATTATACCAATTAGAGGTTGCAAAATTGGTCTATGACTGTATTCACAACAATATTCCTTATTCCCTCTCTAATATGTTCATCAAAACATCTCAAATTTCCGCACGCGCAACAAGATCCTCTATCAATACAAATAACCTATATATTCCTAGATATTGTACTAATAAATTACAACGTAGTATAAGGTATCAGGGTGTCAAAATCTGGAACTCAATTCCCTCAGATATCCAGAAATTGCCTAAAAGGCATTTTATTCGCAAACTAAAATCGCATCTTCTTCAAACATATAATTAATCTAGTAATAATCTCGTATTTACCTCTTTCAGTTACTATACGTCTCCTGATATCACTCTCATAAACTTTAATACTACATCCACTACTGTTACCTTCAGTAGTGAGGAGTGGCTGCTCGACTCTATGACTGTTGAGGTCTGCTCGCAGTGTCCCAGTTGCTAATCAATCATGTTCCTTTTTCACTGATATTGTAGAAGTATGTGCTTCTTTTGCTGTCGTTGGAGACAAAAATAAAGTACTACTACTACTATAGAAGAAACAATTAACGAAGTGGTTCTTCACATTAAAATGTTTAAAACCGTTCCAAGTCATTACTCTCGAAAAGATATGCAGTATGAGTTTCTCCCCAGAAATTTGAATGTAAGCAAGATGCATCGATTGTATGTATCATAGTGTGATAAGAAAGGCCTTAGACCTGTCAACATAGACACATACCAAACAATTTTAGGGACATTTGCCTCAATTTTTCAGTAACTGCTCATAGTCAAAATCTAAATCACAATACACATGCTTTGATTGAAAAGCAAGCTAGAAATGCTCAAATTTTTACCACTGCCTAGTATGAAACCTTGATTTATCAATCATTCACAAGCGATAGTGTCATAGTGACAATGCTATGCTTTGACAATGTGATTGATTTCAAAAATTTTGCGAATAAGCGCCCACTCTATTCACATCTCATGAAATGTTCCAATTACGATGCAAACCATGAAAAAATTCAGTGGACCAGATTATGCAGCTAAAGTTCAGTGATGAGCATCCACACAAGTTGTGCTTCAAGAATCAATATTCTGCTCAACACTTTAGTGAAGTTTCTTTCCTAAAAGTAAATCGCAAAAGCAGCAGAAGACAAATTTCTGAATCTGAATTACCATCGGTTTCAGAACAGCCATCCTTGTATGCTTCAAGGTTGAGTGTTACAAAAGACAAAAAGGTTGAGTTGATGAAACTCTGCAAAAAAGTGCTGATTTCTCCTCACCATCACAGCTTTTATGAAGAGATTCCTGTTAATGATGCACGAGATGGTTGTGAAAAATAACTGCATGCAGTAGTTAGCATTTGCACATTGCAAATTATTTTTGATACGTACTCAATGCTGTTGTAAAATTTAATTCATGATTTTATCTTAACACGCTTTCACTCAAGGCAATGCTTGATGAACAACTGAGAGGGCTCAGACACATTTCGTCCCCTCCAGTGGCAGATCCGAGGGGGCGATGCCCACCTATTTTGTAAGCTTTTTGGTGCTCTAATTTGAATAAAAGTTACCTGAAAAAAAGCATTAGCTAAAAAAGGTTATTTTTATTTTTCAAAATTATTTTCTTAACCTGTGTGCAAATCAAACGCCAAAAACTTTGCTACTTTCTACATCACTTCAACGCAAAGCCTTTCTCGGCAGCGCAAATAAAAACAAAACGTAGACAGGGACGCTTCAGTCAGCTGCGAGCCGCATTGCATCGCACTGCTTAGCTCTGTGTCGCTCAAGTGTAGATCAGGCCTAACACTACAAAAAAACTTATTTTTTCTTAGCATTGACTTGCATGAAAAACAACAAAGCGCAAACAATAAAAGGCAATAATACATTGTAGCTATACATGTAACTCTATGAATTATTATCAAACATCATGATCACTTATAGATTAATGCAAATACCTCCTGTTGTAACAGTCAATAGAAGAAAAATGAGTTCTTTCGATCCGGGACCAACAATAACATTTGAAGGCTTAAAATGGTGAAGATCGTCTTCTTTTTGATGTAACTGGCAAATCAACTCTCTTACTTCAAAAAGACCTAAACATTCAGTTTCAATCATAATATTATTTTGTGTTGCCAACTGCCTACTTAATATAACCAATTGAGAGAAATAAAAGCACAGGTATTTGGTTTACTCAGCTTTGATGGTCGAGTGGTAAGAGCATCTGCCTCTGGAGCTGTAACCTTGGGTTTGATTCCAAGTCCAGTCAGAAGACTTCATAATCGATATTCACATCTTTCCCACTTAATGTTCAGCACTAAAAGGACAGTGAGTAGAAAAAGCCAGCAAGATTACTTGTGCCGTTTGGAGAAGCACCTAGCACGATCTCCCCATCTTGGTGTGGTAGACAGATGTCTGGCAACTCCTAAGCAAGCTTGTTCAGAATTAATGAAAAAACGAACTCTAAAATCAATCAATCATCAATCAATTCAACTTTCATTCCCGTACACTAAAAACATTAAAAATACACTTGAACACTAAAATGAATAAATATTGGTATGGAAAACGAAACATGCAGCAAAACGAATTAGCATTGAGGCACGCCAGTCAAAACTGGCTGAACATGGCTGCATGACCGGTAGCATCACATTAACACACACAAAATAGAAAACATCAACAAAACACTAGAAGCACAACTCTAGCAGGTAAAATTAAATTAAATAACGAAAAAAATCAACGAACTACAATGCTGAGCACTTCTTTGACAAACCACTTTCTGACTCCGTACCCCTCGAACAAGCAAATCTTACTGACGTCTTTGACGAGATCATGTCCCTTAAGGACAAGGCTGAAGGTCACAATAACATCTTTGCTTTTTTCCTTAAAGCTGCTCGACACAAAATTACCCCCTCAGGGTTCCCACACAATTTTTAAAATCAAATTCCAGGACTTTCCAGGACTTTTCTCATGACTTTTTTATGACTTTCCATGACTTTTTAGAACAATATTATTGCACCTTTTTGACGTTATTTTATGTAAGCTACACTCTACGTATGCGGATTCTGTGGAAGTAATTATTTTTTAGCGGAAACAAAACCAAACTAGGGTGTTGTGTCTTCAAAGAAAGCTGGAAGCCGAAGAAATAAAAATTTGACTGCTTTCACATCCCTGATGTATATGTCTCACATTTGCATACAAAAACTTGTGCAATTAGCCATGATTAAACTTCTGCAAACTTGCTCATTGAGCATTGGCGGTGTAGCAAGTCAACCAAACCAACATTACTAGCTACATTTATCCGAATTACATCAAATTTATCGTTCCACTATCGCACCAAAATAGGAAACACCATGTATTGTATACAACCATAAAACCAGGTCATAAAAACTGCAAAAAGCAATAGAGGGTCGGTTAATTATGTTATTCAGTTATTTTCAACCACTGTGCAGCGGTACAGTTGAACACGGACAACTGACCGCCGCAAACTGACCACCAAAAACAGCTTCAATAATTGGTTGGCAATACAGAACTTGAGAATAGCTTTAAAAAAAGCTGTTTTCGCGTTAGGTTTCAAGAAACCCTCTGTCATAACTCTTTGAGAGCTTTGAGAAAAGCTGATTGTCCCAGTAACTCTTTTTGAGTAGCTTTGAGAAAAGCTGTTGTCCCAGAAGCTTTTCGTGGCACACTCTTCAGTGGGTAATCACGTCAAAGTGGAAACAAGAAAGCAAGGTCTGGAGATTCATGAATATCAGTTTTGGACGGCAGCGAAGCGGTAGTTACTGGGACAAACAGCTTTTTTCAAAGTTATTCTCAAAAACAGCTTCATGTGCTGTGTTGTAGCGAAAACGCGCGTGGTGCGCTGCATAATTTTAAGGCTCAAAAACAGGCTCACAACGGGGCTTGAAAAAGCTCAAGGCTCGAGAGACTATCACAGCTTCGTGTGCTGCATAATTTGACAAGGCTATTACAGTACCAGCAAATTTCTTAATCAATTTCGATGTTTAAGTAAAGGTCGATATTTGAAGCCTCAATTCTGAGGTTAGGGACAGGCTAGGGTCCGGTTAGGGTCAGGCTCGGTCAGTTAGAGTTAAGTTCGGTTAGGGTTAGGTTCAGTTAGTTAGAGTTAGGTTCAGTTAGTTGAGTAAGGTTCAGTTAGAGTTGGGTTCAGTTAGGGTTAGATTCGACTAGGGTTTGGTTCGATTAGGGTTAGGTCAGGGTTATGCTTGGTTTGGGTTAGGTCAGGAATTGTTGTAGTTCCACGTGACGAAAGTTCTCGTTAATAAATTGGGCGTTTTTGCAGATCAGTTGTGGTCAGTTTACATGGCGGTCAGTTGTTGTGTACCACGATACAGTAGTGTTAGAATGTCATTGGTGTGCCGCAGGATTTTGCTCTTAAAAAAAGGTTGAAAAGCACCCGGTTTTGTGACTGCAAACTTTGCGTTTACAAGTATGTATAGAATGATTCCGTCTCATAGCGTGACGTGCTGAGTAAACTATGCAAGGTCATTATGCATAAAACAAAAAAAAAACATATTAATGCAAAGATGTCAAAAATATGTAAATATTATCGCCATGCTATTGTTGCGGTTGCAACACAGTAACTAAAATCCAAACTTTGCTCTTAATTACTAGGCTGTCATTGTCACCAATAAGCATTGACAAAAAGCAATAGCAGTTAGTAAGCTACACCACCCTATGTAAATTATACATGCGAATGCAATCAAAACTTCACTTTCACAAGAAACAACAACTCCAGTACTTAATATTAATCCATTTTGGATTTTTGCTTAGGCTCTTAATTATTGGAATAATATAGGAATGAGGGGTATCAGTAGCTATAACACTCACGGATATTGGCAAGGCGAAACTCTTGTCTGACAAAGCAATTCTGTTTCCCTTTTAGCCTCCAATAAAACTAACTACATATAGCCTATGACTTACTAAGGGCATAACACAAAATTTAATCATCTAAATTCACCAATAAATCAAGGAATCCTAACTAATAAATTATGGAATAGGCAACACCAAAAAGGTTTAACTGTATGATATTCGGTACAAGGATAGCTAATGTTATTGTAGTTTAGGATTGCTTATTAGCATCAGAGAGTGGATTCAGAGACTTGTTCCAGTTTTGTGGTCTTACAGCACCAGCAGTAAAAACAGAAAAATCAAAACTGCCATAACAGAAACAACTCTTTAATCTCAGCGATGAAAACATAGTATGATAATTTGTTTACCGCGTATCGCTCGAGAAAGCGCAGTCATCAATGAAGGTATCTAGATTCTAGAGTGCAGTAGAACGTGATGCACAGTACCACTGTTCCCTCTGAGATTTTGGCAAGAGCAAATTTGCCCAAATATAAATTTCAAAAACAAATTGCCCAAAGATCTAGAGGGAAGAAAGTTTGATCCAATTTTTTGCTTCGAAGTTGAGTTTCCAGATTATAAAACTTTCGTTTTGCACCAAAATATTGAACACTTTGATTTAAATTCGGTCAAATACCAACATTTCAGTTGGCAAGCAGGAAAAATGAAAAAATTTTGCCCAAAAATTCTCATTTTTTTCAAATCGCTCCTTAAAGGGAACAGTGCACGGTACTCAAGAACGTATGAAACAGTTCAATCCTTGATGCATGCCTAATTTGCCAGTATTAATATCTGAAAAAGTAAGAAAAAACAATCCACTAAAAGTTAATGCTTCATACTGGCTATCAGTACTGCACACCGCTATCTAATGATAGGAAGGCGAGCATTATCAGATGGTTAATAAATCTTGAATCTACCAATTGAGTTTATGCATTAAATTTCGACTTCCAACCTAAAAATGAAATTGATGAATTCAAACCCGACACTGAACAACAACACACAATGGCCACAAAACAAACTCTCAATAATCAACCAGGAAATTGAATCAATCAATAAGTATATTTTACCACGACACAACATTCTACCATTACGCAAAAGAGAAGCAGCCAAAATTATCGAGTCCAAGGAACGAGGCCCATGCATGGAGGTGACAATGGTCAGCGTGTACAAAATCAAAATTAAGCAAGATAAAAAAATTCATTTATCAAATTATTTCAAAGTTTGGAGAAGAACGAAGAAGAATACAGTGTTATTGTTTCAGGATGATCCATGTTCTTAAACACCAACCCTCGCCTTTCAGATAGCTGCTTGAGAGCAGGTTCATCTTAATACAAAGCAAAATCATGTTTCTGCGCAACGATTTATCCAGCAGTATAACATTTTTTTTTTTTTGTTTCGTAAAACTTTAGTTACTAGCTAATACAATTTGAATAGCCTACTGTTATACAGCATCGCACTGTGTTGAAATAGCGCTTGATTTTGAATGCACTGAACACTCTCTTTGTTCCTGGTATAATTATAACAATACTCATGGGAGTACTGGTTTTGCCTATGCTCTGCATTGTGTTCGTTTGTAAGCGTGTTCTTACGTGGCACGGCATATGAACCCAGACTTTAACAATCAAATATCTCTATCCTACTTCGAGCGTCTTTCTTCCAACAGTAGTATAATCATCAAAGACCATGTTCTCACTGCAAAACGTCAGCGTGACTGCTGTGACAGCTTCCTCCATGTAAACTACCGCTCGGTGTCGCTGCTATGCCTCCAGCAATCGCTTGCCTCTCCCCCTTCCCTGCAAGCATCTGGTCCAAACCGAGGAGCAGAAAACTCAAAGAGCTAAAAATTATCTCAGATTACCTCAGTCCAGAGATGACAAGGCCTATCAGCTAATGCGAAAAACCTTACAAATACGATAACTTGTAGTGTCTTTAGAATGAAGGAAATATTTTTAAAAAGTCCTTTGGCAAAATTTTTTGACAATTTTTGTATTTTTTTCCATGACCTTCAACTTTGCGCAAGTTTTTCATGACTTTTCCAAGATTTTTCCAGGAAAATTTATTTTTCCAGGATTTTCCATGACCGTGGAAACCGTGCCCCTTTTTAAAATTTTTTATTGATTTCGTATTTTATAAAGGTACTTTTCTTAATAGCTGGTTAATTTCCAGAATTGTCCCATTCATAAAAACCGCGCAAAAGATGAGATTAACAAATACAGCCCCATATCCATTTTGAGGACGAGATGCCATGTAAGGTTTTAAGTAAAAATGGCAACATACAATGCAAGATACAACTGGATAACAAAGCAATTGAACAAGTTGAATCCTTCAACTTACTTGACGTCTACATTACATCAGATGGTAGATGTGCGAGAGATTCGACGCAAAATACACTTGACTCGCTATACTTTTGACAAAATGGAAAAACTTTTCAAACCCCTCAAAATTAGCATAAAAACCAAACTGAGACTTCTCAACTGTTATGTACACCCTATATTAACATGATGGTAGTGAGTGTTGCAATATGCTAGCACAAGATGAAAATTGAATAAAAACTGCAGAAATTTGGTTTTTATTCACAACTAATGAGGAAGCATTGACAAAAACAGGAACAAAAAGAAGACTTACGAATGACATCCGGAAGCAACTAAGTGAATTTCTAGGTCACATAATTTGGAAGAGTCAACTGGAACATTTATCGATCACAGGCAAAATACATGAAAATAAAGCAAGAGGACAACAACGAATAAACTATATATCAAGTTTACAAGAATGGTTGAAACCCACCATCAACTATGCAAAGTTAATTCAGCAAGCATATGACAGAACTTGCTGGTATCATACGATCGCCGACGCTCTCAATTCACGCATAGCACATGATGATGATCTATATTGACATGTTTCTCTAAAACTATCGAAAAACTTAATTACAGGCGACTAATCAATTTCTTTTAAAAATATGATATAATTTATCCTAACCAATTCCAAAACCCGACATTTGTGAGACATCTGGGCGCAGACATTTGGGTGCAAGAACATTTGGGCGCGATGTCATATGGGCGCAGGGACATTTGGGCACAAAATACGTTCAAACGTATTTTTAATCAACTTTTTGTTCGTTTTTTTTTTAATAAATAAAAACTTTTCTGTCGGCAACAATCTCATAGAAGAAACAAAGATAACGAAAAATCTAAAAGTTGAAACATTTTTGTTGCAACGTTCTCGAACAACGAAAACGCGTGAAACGGCAATGCGTGATTATTACGTGGCAAATTTTTAATGAAAACATAAGAAAAGTAAGTTCTCGTTTAAAAAAATAACATGATTTTGAAAAGGTACTTGATCAATCTAATATACACGAATGAAATGGATCATAATTTTTGTGTCTAAATAACAGCTGACTCATAATTTATTTTATCAAACATGATTCCATTTCAAAGTATTTACAAATCACAACTGCGTTAAGCATCTTCGTGATTTTTTTTATTTCGCTGTCCTATATTGCGTGGACATTTTCCTTGATCTAAAACTTTTAATCACTCTCTTAAATTGCTAAACAATTGATTGTAAAAAAGAGTCTTTATCTATTGCGAACTTAACCTTTACTTAGCTCCATCTTTTTTGATATACGTTACCATTAATTAACACATCCTAATTTCTTCTATGAAATCGTTGCAAACAGAAAATATAAGTAAGATTGGATAAGATCGTTGCAGACACAAAATAGTTTTAATTAATTAAAAAAAAACTCACAAAAAGTTGATTAAACATGTATTTGAAAGTATTTTGCGCCCAAATGTCCTTGCGCCCAAAATGTCTGCGCCCAGATGTCTCGCGCCCAAATGTCATGTAGCCTACCAACCAATTCCATTTTTAAAGCAAAACTTTGACAGCACATGCTATGTTTGATGTTGTTACTTCCCTACATGATTCATTAATCGTAATCAGTTTTCGTGACTAGTTTTGATAGTTCTGCAAAAGCCTTTGATACCGTATCTCATACCATCCTTTCCAAAAAATTACATATTTACGACATACGTGGATTATATACACGGTCCAAAATGATGAATACAGCGGACGGCGTACCCCAGGGTTCTACTTCAGGTCCCTTGTTTTCTCTTATTTATATAAATGACCTTAAGAATGCATTGCATAGTAAACCTACTCTATTTGCTGACGATACCTGCTTACAAATTACAGAAGATAACCCACAAGGCTTGAGAAATAAAATTACCGTATTTTACAGACCAAAAGATGCACTATCAATAAATTGCTCTGATTCGTTTTTTTTTTTCATATATAAGGTGCACCTTAAGGAGCATCGGGTTACCATTTAAAGCTAATTTAGTAATGGTAAGGTACCAGTACTGGTTTTGAGTGTAGGCAATAAAGCATAAACTTATTGCTTTATTTTGCCTAATTCAGTCTATATACTCCTCGCTAATCGCTATCCCACAAACAGATTACAGAGAAGCATAAAGTATCAAGGAGTGAAAATATGGAATTCCATTCCAAAGGATATCAAGTCACTTAAATTTTAGCCGTTCAGGATATCAGGGGTAGAGATTAAACGAGTCCCTTCCTGCCCCTTCATCACACAGTTTCAATTTATGCAAATACTTTAGTGATGTGTCCTTTTTTTATGCGCGGTGTTGTGTGATGTAAATAAATGCTTCTGTTCTGTTCAAACCTCATTTAAAAACTTTCTTCATATCCAAGTATGACCAATATATAAATATTTTATCGAACTCGCTTGTAATGCGATCAGGATATTACAAATAATAGCGATTTGTTACCTGCTGTTGGTATGCTGATTTGCCTCTCTTCAGCAATGTGGTCGCTCGCTCCACTAAACATTTAACCAGATGCGGGAATTAAGTTCTATAAAATTATACTAATTGACAATAGTTGATGTTTAACTTGATGACCACAAAGTCTTTTCGCAACTTCCCTGTCGCATTTCGTGCATTTTTTCCTAGTGTTTCCAAGTTTCGCAGTATTTTAATCAAGTTGGTCAACAAGCGACTAAAATAATTTTGTTTTTTTGTTCTGTTTTGACACTACACAGATAACTTTCTCATGACAAAAAGATGAATATACTACTCAATATAAAAATACAAGCTTTAAAGTAATATTCTCATTATGGCTCAATAAAGAATGAAAAAATGATCACTAAATTTATAAAACCTCAAAGCTTAGTTAATTAACCTTGTGAGATAGTTCCATCCTAATGTAACACGCTAAACTGCCCTATAGAAATGTGCCAGATAGCAAATTTGCTGAATAGCCAGATACCGGATATCAGGTAAATCTCACTTACCAGATATCCAGTATCTGGCTGGATGTGCGTCAATATCCAGCCGGATACCAGAAAGTAGCACTAAACTAAAATTAATATTTTAATGGTTTTTGTCCATGTTATCTTCTTGCTCGACTAGCGAGCCATGAAACTATTGCATGAGATCATGTGACACACAGGTAACTTCAAGTTCAAGTTTATTTCGTTACATAAGTTAAATCAATGGCAAAAAAAACAAGACAACATAAAGGCACACCATTAAGTTATGTGCAGTGTTGTTGAAACTGTAACAGGAAGCTGCGAGGGGACCTTTCAGTCATCGAGTCGAGCAGCCACCTCAGTCATTTGTAGGGTGCTAGACGAATTTACTGCATCTCTTGGCTAATTTATAAAATTTAATGAAGTGTGGATATATTAATATCGCATCGATCTATTGTGAGTGTTGAGTAATTTTTATTTACATATTTGTCACCAATATTATGCAATCTTGAATAGATTAGAAAAAAAAAATTTTTGTAAGCGCGAAACTTCAATAGTTAAAAAGTAAGATTTTTTTATATTTCATTTTAAACTGATTGAAAGAGAGCTTTCTTAGGTCATTGGGTATAGAGTTCCAAATTTTAACCCCTTGAAATTTGAAACTTCTTTGCATTTTGTTTGTTTTGTATCTTGGCAAATACAGGTTGTTGCTATATGAGGCCAACCGTGTTGTTCGTGTGTGTATCGAAATGACTGGAGTAAAGAAGGAGGAAAATGCAATAGAAGTGGTTTTATGAGCATATTTGAACATTAGTTTAGCAATTTCGTGGGTATAGGTCATTTAACTTTAATATGTTAAGCTGAGCATAACAGGGATTAGCGTTGCTCTGCCAATGACAATCCACAATTTGTTTAATGGCTCGATTTTGAAGGCTGGAAAGATGCCTTAAGTAAGATTTGAATGTCGTACCCCATATTGCGATGCCATAAAGCAAGTGAGGGTGTATCATGGAGTAATATAAGGTGCACAATGCTTTTGCAGGTAAAACTTGTCTAAGTTAAGTCATTATTCCGATTTTTTCAGAAATTTTTGATTTTAACTGTTTGATGTGGATTTCAAAATTTAATTTTTTATCAATCGTGATACCCAGATATTTAACCGACTCATTGATTGGAATTATGGATCCATTAAAAACTAGGTGTATGTTAGGTGGGGGACTGGTAGCCTTGGGTGGTATTATTAAAACTGACGTTTTTTTAGGATTAACCGTTATTTTATTAGCTTTAGTCCATTCGTAGACATTTACTAGTTCTCGGTTTACGGGTTAGGTGCTTGAATCACCAGGCACGTGTCATGGGCAAATAATCTGGGTTTAGAGAACATTGCATAGCGAATGTCGTTGATGTAGATAAGGAATAATAAAGGGCCAAGGTTACTCCCTTGCGGAACACCAAATCTATTAACTGCGTTGTTGGTGCGTAAATTTTGGTCGGCAACGAATTGTGAACGATTAGTTAAAGATTTTAACAGCTTTAGAGCAATTGAGATATACACTCATGTTACAGGTAGTACTGCTAAATATTTTTGTTGTAATACACCTGCATATGCTTATCCGCTCTTTAAGACACATAAGCTTTCTGAAGATCAGCTACAATGTGCTTCTATTTTTGATATACCTGTTTGCTTATTACAATCCGCTGGACATATTCCTACATCTAGGATTACGGTATTTCTTGAACTTATGCTGCAACCAGTGAGTAAAACGTTTTGTCAGATGGAAATTAATGAATACTGCAGGGATAGTCAACATTACCTTAGTGAATTGGTTGCTTGGAAGAATGAGGTCTATAACAATATAAAAGATACACTTTCATCCGACCCATTATTTATTGTTGCTGCTGATGTCACAGGACTATATCCTAATTTGAAAAGAGACTTCATTTCACAGGCTTTACAATTTGCATTAGATAAATACAACCAATTCTCATCCATAGTTGCTAGCATAATTGTTAAGCTTGCTATGCACACCTTGGAGAATGTTATTTTGAAGCACCAAGATCAGTTTTACCATCAGTCACAAGGATTAGTTACTGGAGATTATCATTCTGTTAGCTTAGCAAACATTACCATGCATTTTATCATTCAATCCATCGCATCATATTTAAAGAAGACTGTTTTGTTAAAAAGATTTATTGACATTATTTTTCTTTCAATTGGTAATAATCACACAATAATGATTAAACAATGCTTAAAGGCCGCATTTTCTAAATATGGTTTGGAACTTTCCTTTCGTGAAGCAAGCACCGATAGTTTGGAAAGTGAAGTTGAGTTTTTAGATATCAACCATGTAATTGATAATACGAATCCTTTTGGCTTCATCACCAGAAATTACGTAAAACCCACAGCAGTTCAACGTAGATTTCTGCATGGTAGTTCTCACCATCCACCTTCAGTGTTTAAATCTATCTTAATCGGAGAACCCAAGAGACTTAGACGCTTGAATGAGTACTACAATGACTTTACACTAAGTCTTCAGAAATTAAAGGACAAAGCTTTAAAATCTAACTTTCCACTTCAGACTGTAGAGAAAGTTGTTGATTTAGCGTTACAGTGGAAAGACCAAATCAAAGATAACGAAGGCAATAATGGTGATTCTGATGGCATAAAAAAACGAGTTCCTATAACTTGGCCCACTGCATTTCCGCATTTACTACGTCTCAATGAAAAGCAAAGAAAGTTGGCACCTACATCCATGATTTCATACAAACGCCCTCCTAACCTGTTTAACCTATTGACCAATTACAAGAAATTTTCTCACGGTGATCATGGTAACCAGTCCCATTTTTCTCCAGGGTCTTTTCCTTGTAGACACTGTGCACTTTGCGGTAGTTTTGGTAAGAACAAAGAAAGCATGGTTTCTCCTACCCACATATTACATACTCCTAATAACTCCTTTCATTTGACACAACACCTCACATGTAAGCATTATGGTATTTACGTGGCCACATGCTGCATCTGCATAGAACAGTATGTAGGACAAACTAAAAACAGATTTTCTATTCGGTGTAACTATCATCGTTCTGCTTGGAACAGTCAGAAAACCTTCAATGTAAATGAGGATGGCACAGCAGCTTTATTTCAACATTACCAGCAACAACATCAAGTCAATCTCACTAAGGGTTTAAAAATTTGCCATTGCTTCACTGTCATTTTTGTTGAACAGCCAGATTATGACAAATTAGACCATGCCGAAGACAAATGGGTAAACAAAATTGGGGCAACTATCAATATAAAAAGAATTATTTTGCCTAAAAGTAAATAATTTCGTTGAACATTATTTAAAACTATGTTTTCCATTTTCTTTTTTCTTCATCCTTGCAGTGTTTTACATGACTATTGCCGTTGGTATTTTAGAGTTTATAATTTAGTAATATTACTTTAATACTTTCTCTTTTATAATATCCCCATATTTTTTACCCTATTATTTGGCGTTTATTACCCTTGTGATTATATAACTGTTTTTCACGTGATTTGTGTTGTTTATGATGTCACTATATCGTTCATAACAAATTTTGGATTTACCTCTGGTCTTAAGATTTTTATTAGGTAGTTATATATTTCTTCTTTGAGTATAGTTTTTACTTTAGGGTAGAGCTTTTGGTTTTTTCAATAGCTTTTTTTTTCTTCCAGTTAAGACCAGAGTGAAATCTTCTGTGCAAGCAAGGTAAGAGTTTATTTATTGTTTCGTTTTTGCAGGACTGATGATGCTGTTATAGCGAAATATATCTCCTTAAATAGATTTTTATAAGTGGCAGACTGATTCTGTTTTTCACCAATTTTAACTTTAGAGCAATTCCACGAATTCCATAGTGCTCTAGTTTATTCAGTAATACGGAATGACACATGGTATCGAAAGCTTTTTTAAAATCTAACAAAACTATGGCAGTGTAATCATTACTCTCAATGTTATCATAGGCGTTCGTAAGAACATCTAATATAGCATGAGAAGTAGATTTGTTATTTTGAAAGCCATATTGTGTTTCGGCTATGACAGAATGTTTTTGAAAGAACGAGACCAAGCGCATAT
The DNA here is from genome assembly GCA_964006365.1 of Trididemnum miniatum. NCBI lineage: Eukaryota > Metazoa > Chordata > Ascidiacea > Aplousobranchia > Didemnidae > Trididemnum > Trididemnum miniatum. The sequence continues at coordinate 21,825,924 of OZ023246.1, forward strand.
AAATTAACTTTTCAATTATTTTTGAAAGACAGGTTAGTATAGATTTTGGACGATAATTATTTACTTCTTTTTTCCCTGCTTTAAATAAGGGAATGATTTTTGCTATGTTACAATTTCGCGGGAATACACCAAATTGTATGGCAGTGTCAAAAAAATAGTAGAGTGCTGGAGCTAAAATCTTTGATGCAACGCGTAAAAAATAAGGAGCAATATTGTCATGGCCTACAGCTTTACTTAAATTCAGGGAATTAATCAAATTTATCACTTCATTGATTCTAGGAGGATCAAAGTTTATTGAGGATTTTACCTTGTTGCGTAAAAAGTGCGCAAATCCACTGTCGTTCGAATCAAAATTCTCAGCCAATTTCTCTCCGATCGTCAAGACAAACTGATTAAATTCATTTAAGATTTTTTGTTTATCAGTGATTTTGCAATTATTAACAAGTATCTGCGAGGGTAAATTGTTATTACAGTTAGACGTAGTAGAAGGAATGAACGAGCGAAGAAATTCCCACGTTTTGCGAGGATTAGATTGATTTTTTTCAAGTTCTTCCGCAAAGTACTTCTTTTTGGCATTAGTTTTAATTTTCGTTAATTTGTTAGAAAACTTTTTGTATTTTAACTTCATGGCTGCATCACCCTTAATGTAGTGAGTTCTATGCATCTTGTTTTTGAGACAAATTAATTGGTAGATGTTCCAAGTAATCCATGGCTTCCTTCCAATTTTTTTTTGCTTTCGAGATATGCGTTTCAGTGATGCGTGTTTTTCTATTGTGTGTTGAATGAATGACACAAATGCCTCAAAGCTATCGTCAAAATTAGTTTCAGTGATCTCTTCTGAATCTAGCATGAAATTAAATATGGAATCACTTAAGTCGGTACAGTACCTATCAGCATCGAAGTTGACTTATCTCTAAATGTGTAATGCATTTTCTTGTTGGTAGGAATTGCGTACCCAAGGACTTCACAAAATATAGGGTAACGATCAGAAATATTAGCAGTTTGAATAACCCCAGGTCTAATACAATGAGAAGTGTCATTAGTAATTACATGATCTATTACTGTGGATGAAGTATCAATGACTCGAGTAGGAATTGTGATAATGGGCACGGAACCGCAGCTAATTAAACTGTTTATGTAATGGGCCGAAGAGGGTGTTCTTGCTTTTGCAGATATGTCAATGTTTATATCACCAAGGACGTAAAATATTTTTTTTGACACTAAGTTAATGGTATTAATAAAGGCTTCGCAAAAAGTTTCAATTTTGCTTGACGGGTGACGATATACGGCACCTATTATAAAACTAATTTGATTAGTAGGAACAGTTACTTCTAACCATAGATCTTCACATCCATTTAAGTTCATGTTATAGGATTGGACTAATTCAAACTTGTACTTAGAGGAAATGTAAATCGCTACTCCACCTGCATTTGTAACTGAATCAGTTTGTGCAAACTTCAAAAGTATTGCATCATTAGAAATGGATTTTATTACTCTATCTAAGTTGGTCGAATCAACAACGTGGTCGAGCAGCAGGAGCTCAGTTGTAATAATGACCATTTTTTTGATCGCTTTTGATTACCTCCGATCAACGACACTACGTTTGCATAGCAACACGTTTTCAAAGCTGGGGTTTATATTTAGGGTAAAAAGAACTGTGTTAAAAGTGTGGATTTTGGCCAAGAGTGTAAAATCGGACGCTAAGTCGGTCGGCTGCCATGGGCATCTATTTAGTGGGAGCAGCAGTGCTTCCTCGGATCTAATACCAATGGGGGCAACATATATCTGGCCTCCAGGTTGTTGCCATGGGCATCTATTCGACGGGAGCAGGAGCAGTGCTTCCTCGGATCTAATACCAATGGGGGCGACATATATCTGGCCACTTTTAGAACCATCCATTGGTGCATATCGGATACGTATCAAATATCCGGCACATCCTCACTGCCTTAGCTCGAGATTAATCATGTACTGCCCATCCAACCATCTTGCAGATTAGCCTGATTCAGAAAAAAGCCCAAGGAGGTAAGCTCTTACAAAAAAACTTGAGTGAAGCTTTGCATCGACCAATGACAAGCACTGTCTTAACCTAAAGCAAGTTTTACACCATAGGTGCATATTTGCATCAACTGTATCAGCTTACAATCCTGACCATAAAGTGGACTTTGCTAAACCGAACATTCTTGGCATTGCTGGTGATTCTGCACACTTGTTAATTTCTGAATCACTGTTTATTACAAAAACATGAGCCATTGCTTAACGTTCATTCCAAATCCGCTCCCCTTTATTTATTTAACTGTTAATTTAACTCTATCAATCTTTTAGCTTTTAGTTCATGACATTATATTTAATTGCTTATTTTGACCTGACGCCTGGGTTAGGCTATAACTTGTAGTTGGAATTGAAAATATTAGTTCTTACAGTTTTGCACTAATAAAGTAAAAAATAACTAAGGTTATTTTCAAATTATGTTGAACTGAAAATTCAACAGCAATTGAGGAAGACTGCAAAATGAGCTTGCCCTCTTCGAGTCAGCAGCCACCCGTTACATATGTAAAATGCAGGGTTGGGAAAAAGCGCTGGTAATCGATATTTGATAGCGAAATTCTTTACTTTTTTTTCATCGAATGCACTGGAGCTGTTACTTTTTTGGATGAGTATCAAATATGGCCTTGTCTTTATCGATACTTTTTTTTTTTTTGGCGCAATTCGATATTCCACATTCGATTCTTTTTGTCCAGGTTACTTCATCTCACTTTAGTAAATTTCAAATAATTGTCGGTGTGTCATTACCCCGTTTTTGCTGATAAATTTTAATGTGCCAAAAAAAACAAAAAAAATTTTTATTTAGCAAAGTTGCTTCGTATATACTATGTCCATCGTTTGTCAGTGAGTTACCACATGAATGTGAGGACATCACAAAAAATGCTTGGCGTACACCGCTAAATGCTCAGTGTAATATCAAATATCGACTACAATATTCTTTAATTTTTACTTATTTAAATTATCATCGAAATCGATTATTTCTCTAGTTTTTGGTGAACTATCAAATGTCGATTATTTCTTCACCTTTCTGGGTATCAACTCCCAACCCTGGTCAAATGCATATGGCTCCAGCTGCAAATTGAACTCGATAAGTAGATCTGTCACTTGTGCGGGGTACCGCTAGGCCATGTTGCTGATATTGCATGTCACTGTACTGCCTTGCATACACCGCTGATGATGACAGCTGAATCTATGTTGTTGAAACATCCGGTTCTGGGATTTACTGCGGCTTTACTTTTCCTCCTCAAGCTACTTGCGATGAGTCAGACTAAATTCGATGTATCAGCTTGCTTTTTCATAAAATGCAATGCCAAGAGGAAGACCTCAAGACAACAACATGACTGGGTCACATTAACATGAGGTGAACATGAGGTAGCTTCTACAATCAGGTATGAAATTACAATTTTGTTCATGAACAGTTAAAACTCAAATAACTTTCATGCTTGGATGCAAAAACCATTGGATGATCACAAACTACTACACACAGAGACACCAGAACTTGCTGTGTGGCAATAAGCGGGAAAATATTTTCAAAAAATTCAAACTATTATCGCCACTGCATTAACATACTTCACTGCTTACGACTGTTCTTTGCATCAAACAAAATTATGATGCACTCTTGGCAGACCAGAAATTTGGAGACCCCAGGTATAGCCTATGGATCCAAACTTCCTAAAAAGTCAACTATTACAGCCAGTGTTACGTTGTCAAATCTGAATTTGTGATATTAGTTAATATGTTGCAGCAAATCGAACTCTAGTTCACTTATTTATGTCAAACGCGATTGTTTTGTTTCAACGGCAGTTGCTTGACTAATCAGCGCTGCGGGTTTCATGAAGTTAGTAATTGTGTTAAGGAAACTGTCTGTTCGGCGAATGCAATTCATTCTACTTAAGTGCTGAGATAAGTGAACATCGAAATTGTACGCAAGTGTTGAGATGTGTAAACATCAAATTGTAAGCAGGTGTACCTGTTGCAAAATTGATTTAAACCGGCATTGGCTGAGCAGTGGAAATCAGTTGTATCTGAACTGAAGTTGGTGCAAACCAGAAGTGAAGTCATTACATCACCACAATACAATTCGAATTATTATTCAAGCCAGTACGCGTTTGACAAGTGTTAGTCTCGCACTTTGATAGGTAGTACAATTAGTTAGTGAGTTAGTTGCATATTTTTGAGACTAACAGCCAGTCATCTATAGCTAGTTAATTGAGACGCAACACCCAGTCATCTATAATAGCAGTCATCTATTATAGCCACTTGATATTAAAAACGATTCATCTCAAAACTAACAGCAAACACTACATAGCATAATCCAAAAACACAAAAATTATGGCACAGTGCCTGCCAGCCATATAGCATTGTGGTAACGATATCGCTATTGGTGTATGAGGTGTAGGGCTCGATTACTGTGCCAGTCAAATTCAAATTGTAAAGAAATGTCAGCGTTACCAATGGCTTGCCAGCACTGTGACATTTCTTCAGAATTTGAAGCTGTGTTGCCCAGCGATTGGCAAAGATGAGTTCTGCCACCTGTTACATGATGTGGTGTGATACATCAAGCATATCGATTGGATTCATTTTTCGATTTTGATGTTACAAACCTTGAATTGGAAGGTATTGACCGACATTAGCATGTTTTTTCAAGCTTTCTTGGGCAAATAGTGGAACCGGAAATGGAGATTGACCAAAGCCCAAATGATGAATTTTCTTTCCCTGTTTTTGTAGAGATCTGCACAATTTAAAAGTACTAGTAATCAAACATCCTATTGGGAATTTGTTCACTTCTGCTTTGACAAACGTTTAATGAAAGCATGCATTTATGTTTTTGTGGACTTCATACAGTATTGTTCAAAGTAATTGAAATCGGCTCGTTTTTTATTCTCTCACTTTGGTTTATCTTGCAAAGGAAATAATATTTAACAGGTCAATTGTCCAAACAACGTCATATACAGCATTATTACGTCAGAAACAGTGCTTTAAGGAGAATGTCAGCGGCTACTGCAAAACAAAACAAAGCATAAGTTTGTCGTAGCGGATACTACTCCAAGAAAGTGCGCTAGTGTCACTGTTTATGCAAACATTCCGAACTTAACCAAAAAAATTTTGCACAAATGTCTTGGAATGAGTAGGGCAACCGTTTGCTGGGTTATTGCGCAAGTCAATGCAACAGGATCCGTCACCCCCAAAGAAAAGGAAAATGTGACAGAAAAAGGTTTCTCTTTCTTAGGGTTCAGAAAAAGGTTTCCCTTCCTGGGAAAAACTTTTTTTGCTTTCTCTCAAAATTCAAAACTCATCCCTAGAGAAGGGAAACCTTTTTCTTTCAAAAAATTTTCAAAAAACTGTAAACTTTCAAAAGTTTGCGGAGTAATATACAAATTAAGACATTATGTTCCTTTTTCCACTCTTAAATTAGTGTACTACGCCATGTTTCACTCTCATCTCCAGAACTCATTAGTCAATTGGGGTAGAGCGAACAAAATTCACTACCACAATCTTGTCATTCTTCAAAACAAAATCTTAAGAGCTAGCCTTTTTCTTCCAATGCATCATCCAACAAATTTGCTATACACTAAGTTTGGTGTACTGAAACTTGATGATATGATAAAAATGGAACTCGCTAAGTTTATGTTCAAATTTAACAACAAAATGTTTCCAAATTCTTTCAACAATTACTTTCTAAGGCTTGATAAACTGCATAAATATAATACAAGGCAAACAAAACGTAATGAATATTTTCAATCTTTCATAAGCTCAGAAGCAGGAAGGAGGGTGCTTTGTCATAGATATTCCACAGGATCTCAGGCATTGTTCTTTCTATAAATTTAAGATTTTTTTTAAAACAAATATTCTGAAAATGTATGGCAATACTGAAGAGTGAACAATAATGCATTTTTTACTTATGTTTTTCTTGATGATATTGCAGTCATCTCCTTTAGGTCTAGTAGTTGATATACAGTATATTGGGTGGTCCATGCCATCTCAACCAATCACTTGTTGACTACTAATTAGACTTTCAATTTACTTATTAATTATTTACTATTATTTATTTTTTCCCCTTTTTCATTAATTTAATATTTCGACTCATAGATGCCAGTATCTTATTTTGGTAATCCCAAATACCGTCGAAAGGTGTGCCTACTGTGTTGATTTGAACCTGTGTGTGATACGCTAGCTAATGTGTTTTTATGTCATGTCGTAAGTTCTTGCATTCGAGAGCAGCAGACTTAGATGACCAATTGGTCTTTCACTGCTTCCCTCCTGCGCTATTTTGCGTCATGGTAAATAAAAGTTGAGTTGAGTTTTCTGCCACATTTTCCTTTTCTCTAGGGGTTACGAGTCCAGTTGCATTGAATTGCTCGATAACCCAGCCAACAAATGCTCTACTCATTTCAAGAGATTTGTGCACCATTTTTTTCAGTTAAAGTTCGGAATTTTTGCTTGAACAATGACACTAACACGTTTTCTAGGAGTAGTATCACCATGACAAACTTATACCTTGTTTTTGTTAGCAGTAGCCGCTGACATTTTGCTTTAAATATTCGTTATGACGTAATAATGCAGTATATGACGTCACAAACTTGTTTAGAATATTGACCTGTTGCATTATAAATAAATAAATAACTGAGGGTTATTTTCAAATTATCGAACTGGAAATTCAACAGTAAATGAGGGAGACTGCGAAGTGAGCTTGCGCTCTTCAAGTCAGCAGCCACCCGTTATATATGTCAAATGCAATCGGCTCCAGCCGCGAATCGAACCCGTCACGTAGGATCTGTCACCTGCATGCGGTACCGCAAGGCCATGTCGCTGATTAAACGTATAAATAAACTGTACACATTATTTCTTTTGCAGGATAACCTAAGTGAGAGAATAACAAAAAGATGCTATTTCAATTAATTTAAACAATTCTGTATACATGTACACCTTGAATATTGATCACTAAATTAATTTGCAAAAATTTCTTGTAAAAAACTGTTGTAGGAAAAAGTGAAGAAATTGTGCATATACAAGCAAAAACAATGTCAAGGTCTACTACGTAACGATAAACTCATTTCTGTGATAAATGATCAAACAGCTTGAGATGGGAAGAGTTTGAAATTACAAAAGAATATAATTTGAAGTGGTGGATTTATTTTGCTCACAAAAACTTTATTCTATTGCATTCGAAACGAGAAGCTAAATATGCGAAAAATCAATATCAACAAAACCGCTACAGCGTTTTTGAGAGTCACGTGATGCGTAAAGAAAGTATAAGTACAAAAATTTTACGGGCACTTGTCAACAGTGAAGTGGTGCAGGGGATAGGGAGATGGACTGCCACTCGCAGGCCAGGGGATCAATACTCTTCTAGGTTTTGATTTTTTGTCAGCGCATTATACTGAAGTCGCTGTAGCGATTTTGTTGAAAATGATTTTTCGCGTATTTAGCTTCTCGTCATTTAAATATTAGACTGATCACGTGCCTTTTTAAAATAAAGCCTGTTTTTCTGATCAAATGTCTAAGTTATCATCAGAATTTTGCAATATATTAATCACCAATTAATTAATTCATTGCAGCTGCCCAACTCAATTTTTCACAATTCCAGAACATTGCAACGATATTTTAATTTTTGGTCTCTTAATTTTGTAGTGAGAAATTAAATTTAAAATTTGATGCTTCCGAGTCCTCGATTTTAATCTTTGATCTCCACAGGTGGCCTTTTAAAAACAATGCTTCTCTAAAAAAGACTCTGACCAAATTCCTTTAGACTTGCAGAGGTGGACATGTGATTCCCATTATCAGAAATGTCGATTGCGACGCTCTCAGACAACTAAATAATTGATCATAAAAATAAGTCCTTATCATTAGCTAACTTTACCTCGGATTTGCTTTAAATACCTTTTTTTACAATGTTACCATAAACACACTGTCCTTAAGTAATTTAAAGCAATAATTATGTAAATACACAAATTAAAAAGCATGCAAAAAGATCTCTACAAACAAAAACAATTTGATCAATTCGAAAAACAACCCATAAAAATGTTATTATATATAGCAAAACAAGGTAAAGCTTTAAGTACGAAAAAACGTGAAAAGCGCAATCATGTCTTGTAACAAATTATATCCTTTTTTTTTTCCTTTCTCACAAACTACATGTGGAATACCCATTTCTTCCCAAACAACATCACGAGAAACTTTTCACTAATTGCGTTTCTTGGCTGCATTCCAGAGCGTATTTTTTCAGTGCACACGATTTCGACAGAAAAAAGTTTGCACTTCAATCCTGAAGCTTGTTTCTAGTACCTAAGCTGCAACAACCACCAAAGCAGATATTTTATCGATATTTAGCATTTACTGCTAATAATCACATGATGACAAGAAAACAATACTCGATCCTGATTGGTCTAAATTTCCATTTCGCGCTTTGCGCCACAAAATCAAGAGTTGACGACAGGGGCGCACCCAGCATATTTTAAAGGAGGGGATTTCAAAAAAAACTTGATCTCGCAGTCAGGTGTGGATTCGGAAAATTTTGGTGGGGTGGAGGACGAAATTTTGAATTAGGTTGAATGTTCACTAAATACAAAGACGTTGGACTCAAAAAAGACGTGAAAAGTCTTGTGAAAAATGTTTCATGTCTGCGGCGTATTCAGATTTTTTTGAGGAAGGGGGCACCAAATTTTGACATACTTTCATGCATAGTTTTTTCTGACAGTACCAGGGAAGGGGTACCAAATTTTGACATATTTTCATGCGTAGTTTTTTCTGACAGTAATATTTTAAAGCATCTTGAGAATGAACAAGGTTCTAGGGGTTCCGGGAGCATGCACCTCCGATGAATTTTTGAAAATTTACACACTGAAGTGGCCATTTTAGCACTTTTCGAGCAATTTTGTTTAAGTTTTCTGCCCCTAAATCTGCGTGTTTCACCAAACTTGGTTCATACATTTTTGATTGTGCGTGCTTACAGCGTAAAGCTTATGGTTATTGAAAAGGTTCAAAATTATGAAAAAACTATGATCATCAAAAACCATGTTTGAAAATAGCTGGTGGGAGGGATGTATCCCCATCTGGATCCACCCCTGCCCGCACTGATGACAATGTCCCTTACCACTACACCAACCAGCTGATTTGGCTTCAGTATGTACTGCACCAATTGCTCAGTTTTGGACACTTGATTCATGATAGATTTCTTCATCTTTATCCTCCTATCACAAGAAAGCGGCGCAGTCCGACGAGTTCTGACTTACTTAGGAGTTGCCCTTGTTTTCAAGTTTTCCAGAAGAATTATCTTCTGACTTCTTTAATTTGCTGCGAGCCAGATTCCACCAAGCAGAGATAATCATTGTGAAGCATATTATCCAAGGATGCAACAACGAAACTAGGTTGGGAGTTGAACCATTAACCTTGCGATTATGGTCCTCCTAAAACGATGCTCGCCAAACCACTGCGTCACTAGGGTTGTAAATTTGGGACCAGTTTATACAATCCCGGGATCGGGATTTCCCGGTATTTTAAACTTATGATCCCGGGATTATTCGGGATTGAGCAAATAATTAAAAAAAGTAGTATGGAAAGAACAAAAATCTCTCTGGGCAGAAGCTGAGCTATCTGTTAGCTGCTATAAGTATTAGAGGCATTAGAGCACATCATACTGTTTCCATCAACAACTTTATCGAGTGTAGAAAATATTAACTTTATTTAGTCTCTCTCTGACTCCACTCATGTAGAGCAGCATGCCAGGAAAAGGGTTTTGCGCCAAGAATATGACTGCAATAATTGCAATGTCGGATATCTTACAACTTCAAGATGGTCATCGTATCCAATTGTATAAATTCCGAAAATAAAGAATAGTGCAAATAACAGGTCGTAAATTTACGAAATACAAGTTTGGCGCACCTAGCTAACCCTTGCGGTGCACCATTTGAGAAACGCTGAGCTAGGGTACGTAAAACTTAATTCTGTACTTTAGAATTGTAACATTACATGATGCTCACTTCCGTAGGCTGACATAAAACGGTCAATCAGGGGTATAGTAAATTTAATAAGTCCCGGGATTTCTAGACATATAATCCCGGGATTGGGATTGGAAAAAATACCCCAAATCCCAGGAATTCGGGATCGGGATTTCCCGGAATTACAACCCTATGCGTCACGCTGCTGACAACTTCACTTTAAAAACAAAGTTCTGTTTCAAAAGAGAGGGTTTCAACCCTGCACCCCACCCTGGGTGTGCCACTGGTTGACGAAGATGCATGAAGACGTATTTTTTGCCAGAGCGAGCGACATTCAGAAAACGTATTACCCACAGGTGACAGGGAGGACAAAAATTGCAACTTGGGGAAGAAAGCCGCTTGAATGCAATAACAGGGTAATCAGTGCATTTCAAGAGAAGTGCTAGTGCAAAGCCGGCTACAGGCAGCAGGGGGGTTGACCCCCTAATCAACAAGCTTACTTGTTTGAAAACAGCAGCTTTTGTGCATAGTTTTAAGCATATTATATTTATGTCCTCCAAGTCAAATTCATTAGTGCTTGCTCTGCCCAAGTGACCTAGACGAGGTTTGAATCTTCAGCAGATGTAAAATGTGCGAAGATTATTGTTTGAACATTTGTCTAAAATGTGATCACGGCAGATAATATGCATTACTCGAAATTTACTAATGATGCAACCAAATCCGAGACAAACAAATTGGCTAATCTTGATACCAAGTAAAATATCAAGTCGATAAATAAAATAAAAATAAATAAATAAATCAAGTTAACCCAACTGCACACAGTGCACGGCTTTGGCCAAAGTGTTAATTTCCCCGACGAATTTGTAAATGTTGTGCCTGGAGTAAGTTTGCGGTAATGTTTTAGTTTTGTTGTGATGTCATAGTGTGTTTCTGCTCTGATGTAACAGTGTGGTGCATGTTTGATTTGATGTGTTTCCGGTAGGTCTTGACAGTGTGTGAGCGTTTGAGGGCTAAGATCAACTAGTTAGATAGGATTTTGGGAGTCTTTTTTACAGCGTAGTTAGGCTAAGCAAAACGGGAATTTTAAGGGTTAGGTTAGACCAGTGCTGACATATATAGTCATTAACTGGATTATTCTATTTGAATAAGGTACGACTGGTTAAGCCTTTTCAATAGTTTCTGTCAAGTTAGTATACACTACAGTAGTGCTGTAGACTAACCCTGAGCTAGAGTGTTACGAGCCGATTCCAAAATAATTGAACGGTCTTGTGTGCTCTTATCCGTCACCAATATTGAGTGTTTGGTCAAAGAAATTTTGGTAAGCTGGCTCTGTAGTCTGTACCTTGTGTGCTTAACTCAGCTCTTTTTTTATCCGTTCGGTAGTAACCTGTTAAAATGACCTGTTAGCCTTGCATGCTTATTACTAGGTGTAGACCTAGCGTCATTGTAGGTGTAGGCCTAGTGTATGCAATGCAAAAATACCAGAATCTATAGCAATAGAAAGAGCGGGGAAAATATAAATACAAAATATTACAAATGATGCAAAAATACCGTAATCTAGTGACAGAGAAGACATAATACGCAATACAACATCTAGACTAACTATGAAAAGGAAAATTACGTTATGACTGTTGTTTTAAAAGGAATGTTTTCATTTTTTTAGTGAAGATTTTATAGTTGAGATTAGAATTATTTTTTAAAGGTTTGGGTAAATTATTCCAAAGGTGAGCTCCTTCACAGGGTTGGAAATATCGATTAAAAATCGATAATCAATATTGATATTCTCTACTTTTTTGTCATCGAATGCAAAAATTCTTTAGTTTTTTTTTTTTTTTTTTTATTATCGATTGGGGCTTTTCCTTACTTTTTTGAGTGGGAAATCAATATTCATAAATCGATACTTTTTTTTCTGAAAAAGTTCTTTCAAAAATTTTTTATGTTATTTTTAATACCTTAACTGGTTTTCAAGGTGTTTCCAGCTGCAGGTAAATGTTTTACTTTACATCCGCACAAGAGCAGTTAGCTTGCAGAAAATTCCGCATGCACTGTCATTTTTGATTCCATTCCAAAATATAACACTAGAAAACGTTTGCGAAACATTTGGTCACTAGTGGCATCGCTTTGTGGAAGGCAGGCTAGGGCCAGGCAGTCCAATGCAGTTGTGAAGATAATAGAAATGACAGCAGGCTTTTTATAAGCTACGTTGGTCTATGACACCTGGACCTGTGACGGGATGTCTATGAACTGTGAAGTAGAGTGCTGGACTGAATATTTGGTCACTGAAAAAACTTTAACCCATTAGTTCCTAGTGGTCGAAATATCGACCATTTTCGTCATTGTACAAAACTAGGTTACAACTGGAAATAAGAAATTGCTTTTTTCGCTGAAGCTGTTTAGGCGATATATTAGTGCAGTCAGACATCATAAATTCCTATTTTGTTTTAACTAACGCATTTGCTTTTCACCACAAGCTGCTTTTTTTGGAGAACAAAAATGGCTGAAGCATCTCGGTAAGTGTCTTTTTTTTATACTTTTGAATTAGAAGTGAAATGCTGATAAAATTTTTCCAAACTTTTTACAAGTATTAGTAATAGTGTTAAAGTTAATTGGGAACTAATAAAAAATTCAGTTGAAAAAAAAATTACTTGGAAACATTGATTTGAATAAAAGTGGTCGAGATCTCGACCACTAGGCTGAACTATGTCAAATTCGTTAAAGTAATATTTAGCCACTTATTTTTTCTTAGTATGACGTTTTCTCTGTTTGCGAATTCCTGGATGCTATTGATGAGGGAGATGAGTTTGATGATGTAGCTGGGATTGCCATTGAACCTCCTGAAGTGCGAGCGGAGACTGATGAGGACAGTGAAGATGAGGAGTTAGATTTTGGTTTGGCTCACTGGCTTTCATCTCCGAGCTCAAGCCCATTTACTGCGCAGAAATCGAGATCTGATTCCGACAGTTCAGATGATGACACTGCATCAGCTCAAGCTCAAACAGAATCATCGACTTCAAAAAGAAAAAAAGTTCAGCTTATGTGTTTCAGAGAGTGTTAAATTGCCAATCAGGATTGTTACCTACTTTTCCTCCTTCTAATTATTCGGCATACCGTAATATGAGCCAAGTGGAATTGTTTGAGTTGTTTTGGGATGGACTTTTGGTCAAAATGAAACTATATTTTGTTCGGAAAGGCAAAAATATTTTAGTGGCTAACATAGCCGAGTCTCGCACTTCGTTTGGAATAATAATGGTTTCTGGCTATAACATACTACCCCAACGAAAATTGTACTGGTCTCACGATTACGATTAAAGAGATGAAGAAGAGTAGCAAAGGGGGGAATGTTGGTGTAGCTGTTGGAAAACACGCTAACCACGACGAAGAAACGAAATTGGTTTGATGGAAGAACAATAACGTTGTAACTATATGCTCTACAGTCTTTAGAACAGAACCAACTAAAAAGGTGCAGAGACGGAGTCGCATTGAGAAGAAGATTGATGTGGACCGCCCATATATTGTTGAGCGATACAACAAGAGCATGGGTGGCATAGATCGTCAAGACCAGCGTGTCAACAATTATCGCAGGGGGATTCGCGGAAAAAAATGGTGATTTCCTTTGTTTACGTGGCTAGTTGACGTAAGCATCCAAAACACGTGGATACTCGGCCGTGAAGCCAACGGGACAGATTGTGATTGCCTGCTGACCTTCCGTCGTTCTATCGAAACTTTTTGCTTGAAGCATTATGGCTCAGCACCAAAACGTCCAGGAAGACGCAGCTCGAATGCCCCTGCTAAAACAGAGCTTCGATTTGACAGCATGGATCACTTTGTTGTACGCAATGAAGGGAACGCTAGACGTCGTGCTTACTGTGGCAGTCGCATAGTGTGTATGGTGGCAAATGATGCAATTGCGGTCTTTGCCCTGAGTGTTTTGTCGACTACCGTTCGGAAAGCTAAGCAAAACGAGCTCGTGATGAGAAGAACAAGAACTAATATTGCATGGCAATGAACAATTCTCATTATTGGATTGCAGTATGTCCACGAGGCATTCGTTTGATCAAAATGCAATAAACCTCACTGTTTTATTTGTTGTGGCTTTAGTATGGGTACTTACCAAATTCCGCCGTGCAAAAAAATAACATTTTAGCAAGTATGGACATACTGTGAGTAGCAGAGCACAGTTAAGCAAGCATTAAAACTTTCAAAAAGTTCCCAGAAAGACCTAACTTTCAAAGAATACAGCCGGCTTGAAAAGGCACCAGTACCAAAAACAATAAATTCGAACCTCAAACCACCTATCTTTGTGAAAAAAACAACATCTACTAACTGCTATCATTTTTTTGTCTCCACAATTTTTGTGTAGATCGAGAGCTATCTTCATACTCCCATACGATTGACAACCGCTTCGTAAGAATAAAAACGTAAGAATTTAGCCAAATCAATACAATGAATTTTTGACGCATTTGTTTCTAGTGGTTGATTTCTCAACCACCCTCTATCTTTTATGACGACACACTAACAGAATTTTTGGCAACACTAAGCGCATTCCAATAATATTGCTTTGATAATACGCTAAGATGAACGGGTACCAACAACAAACAAAGTTTACATTAAAATCAGGAACTAATGGGTTAAACAGCAATAATGCTTTAGCTAATTAGTAGCAGTTTAGTGGTTGTGAACTTGCGGTGTGCCTTTGTCAGTTTATAGCTGAAGTAACATGCTAACAGTAGTCTTAGTGTGATATGGGCATAGATGGGCAAGTTAATGCAAAACATTAGCTTCGTTAACCACTACTTCGTTAACAGAGTTATGTACCTCCGTTAACATTAATTTGTTACATTCAGCTCCAATTAAAAGAAGTTAACTAAATTCGTTAAATCGTTAATTTTGACTTAAAGCAGTGTTTCTTTTAAAAAATAGCTTAAAATTTTTTAATATTAATGTTTGCGTAAATATAAGCAATTTTTCCGTACACAAGCAACATGTGTTGTTGCTTTTATCTCGCTTTTTGACCTCATTGGTCCTATTTTGCTAGCTTATCCATGTCAAACTTAGCCAACAATAAGAGAAATAAGCCTTTACACACATTTAACAGAAGTTATCAAGCACTAACGAAAGTTAATTTAGTCCATTAATTTTAAAAAGAAATTTAACGAATTAACTAGTTAATGAAAAAAGTTAGCTTTGCTATTAACAAAATTGTGCCCCACCTCTGCATATGGGTATAGTATAAAGTAGGCCAAGATTACAGGTAGAGAGAATTTAGGAGAAACAGTGATCTTTGATCTTGGAAAAGGATCTTCTGGTATTCATGTTTTAAAATAGCCTATCACAATATACTACGCATTCGATACTGATATTCTCCACTTTGCCTAACTTGAAGCTCTCCCCCCCCCCTCTTTAGCATTAAAACAAGTTGACGCCGTCACTGTTAACTGAGTCCGTGAAAAGTATCGATTTGCCATTATCGATTGATTGATAATCTCTACTTTTTATTTTCGTTATCAAATGTTGGAATTCTCTACTTTTTTTTGAGTTATCAAATATCGAATTATTCTCTACTTTTTCGTTATCGATTTCCAACCCTGCTCCTTCATACCGAATTGATCGTTGCCTAATACTTTTATCACATCGAATTGCTGTTAGGTTATGGTCTGACGCAAATCTAGTTGGGTAAGTACAGGTTTCAGAGGCTGAGCTGAAGTACTTAATAAAACAGTTGGGCAAAAGATTTTTTTTTTAATTTCAACGTAAATTTTAAAACCTCGAGTTTGAAAATATTGGCAAATTTTAATAGCTTCATTTCTTCATACAGAAGGGAAAGTTTTACTCTGAAAAAAGACATACAAGTTATATTCTTAGCAATCAAATTTTGTAAAATCCCAACTTTTTTAAATGTTTGACAGCAGTATTTTCCCAGGAGGTAACTCCATACTGCAAATACGGATACGCGAGGCCAAAGTATACAATTTGCAATACCAATTTTGGGGCATGGTGTTTAATTTTTAGTAAAATTCCTCTTGCGATACTTAATTTGTTTACGACATGATGAATGTGATTAGTCCATGATAATTTTCTGTCAATTAGTATGCCTAGGTATTTGATAGTGTTTTTAACTTCAAAATATCCTTTCTCGGTACAAAAACGAAAATTATCATCCAAAGGTTTTCTTTTTTAGCGAGAAAACAAAATAGTCTTTTTATAATTTAAAACTGGATTAAACTAAACAGTCTATCCGTAAATCATATCGTCTTTTTATACTTTACGAATAGACTGTTTAATTTAATCCAGTTTTTTAGTTTACAAAATTCAGTTTCAGTTTTTGTTTGTAATT
The DNA here is from genome assembly GCA_964006365.1 of Trididemnum miniatum. Taxonomy (NCBI): domain Eukaryota; kingdom Metazoa; phylum Chordata; class Ascidiacea; order Aplousobranchia; family Didemnidae; genus Trididemnum; species Trididemnum miniatum. Next base: position 21,842,238 of record OZ023246.1, read on the forward strand.
TTTTACCACTTGAGTCAGTGCAGAGTAACATCTGCATACAAAATCATTTTAGAATCGCATGAATTTGGTAAGAATGCAAAACCAGGGGCCGTATTACAGAGTGATCTCGACAAACCTGAGCAAGCTGAAAACGTCATATTTCCTCACTCTGCTAAATTAGCTTTGGCTATTACAATCTTCTTCTCGACTTCAAATTCGTCTTGGAGTCCTTGCTAACCTAGCGAGAGCTGAAAAGCACTCGCTAAGCCTCGAGTTGGAAAGTTTTGTTGAAATTCTTCAATAATGGCATCTTTGCCATAAGACGATAAAACAGTTGCAAAGAAACGATTCGAAAAGAGTTTTTTACCTCATCTTAAAATGAAAAAGTATTAAAAAAATACCGGTTATCAAAAGCAGCAATAAGTTCAGTTTAGTTTTGCAAAAAAATCACCTAAAGCTAAAATATATGGGCAAAGAACATGCAGTTTAACTGCAAGTTTTAATTTTGCTTAAACTGCTTGATTGTGAAAGTTTTCAAAATTTATCCCGACCAAAGCTTTTACTAAATCGATTATAGATGGTAGTTTTCTTGAGAATCCCACCTTTATTTTGTCTTTACTGCTTACGTAAAATGATTTAGGCCCAGAGCATTTTTTTGATAAAACTTTAATCAATTTTTTGAATATGCCGAAAAGCTGCAAACATTTATAAGCGTTACTGGCACTGCTCGTTGTTCAAAAATATGTTTACCATTCATCTGTTTCTTGGGCAGGAGCGAATCCACAAAATTTTGGTGGGGGGAATGAAAGTTTGATTAGATTGAATGTAAACTAAATACAAAGATGGTAAACCCAAAAAAGGCGTAAATAAGCCCTTTGAAAATGTTTACATGTCTGCAGCATATTTAGAAACTTTTTTCAGAGAGGGAGCACCAAATTTCGACATATTTTCAAGCATAGTTTTTTCCAGAAAAATCATTTTGAAGCATATTGAGAATAAAAAAGGCTCTAGAGGGGGTCCGAGAACATGCTCTCCTGGAAAATTTTTGAAAATTTACATGCTGTAATGGCCATTTTAGTGCTTTTAGAACAATTTCTAGGCAAATTTTATATTTTTGCCCCTAATTCTGAGTGTTTCACCAAATATGATGCATTTTGTTTGCACATTTTCGATTATGCGTATCTCTCAGCATATCTCCAGACTTGGAGGCTGAAGCTCAGCCACACTAAGACGGTGACGACGGCCTTTCATTTAAACAACCGAGAGGCGAAACAAGAGCTCAAAATCTTCAACAATGGCAAACTATTGCCATACTGTCCAACTCCAACCTACCTTGGTGTAGGGCTGGACAGATCATTCACTTTCCGTCATCACCTAGAGGCATTGCGCAAGAAACTTTCCACTCGCGTCACACTGTTGAGGCGACTTGCAGGTTCGGGATGGGGTGCAAGAGCCAAAACATTGTGAACAGCTGCCGCCTTGTCCCTGGTTTACTCCACAGCTGAGTACTGCGCACCTGTTTGGTGTCGTAGTGCCTCACACTCGGCTAATCGACAGTGTTTTAAATGACGCCTTGCGCATTGTCACTGGATGTCTGCGACCCACTCCAACGGACTACTTACCCATCCTCGCAAGCATCCAGGAAGCTGAGCTTCGCCGTCGAGGAGCGACACTCTCCCTGGCTAACCGCGCCACCCTTAACCCTGATCATATTCTACATGAGCAGCTGGTCAGGAAACAAAATGCGCACCAGGGAAGGCTCAAATCAAGACGCCCGTTTGTACCCGCTGCACAGAAACTACTGGATAGTCTGACCGAATCAGATATTCGTGCAGCGCAATGGATGGATTATGTATGGAACATGGAGTACTTGAAAAGTGCATCAAGGCTTTATGCTTTAATTCTCAGGGCCAGTCCTAAGCCTCTTGGAATGGGTTTGCCCAGAACATCTTGGGTAAAACTGAATCGTCTGCGGACTGGCGTAGGTCGATTCCATTCATCCATGTACAAATGGGGTGTTGCTTCTTCACCGAATTGTGAGTGTGGTGCCTCTGAGCAAACTGCAGACCACATCATTTCTACATGCCCCCTACATTGTGCACCAAAAGGAATACAAGGTCTGTTGTACCTGGATGATGACTCTCGACGCTGGCTTAAAATTAACGCCGTCAACATCTAGACCAGAGGCGTGCAACTGTTTAGCGCAATGGGCCACAACCTACAAGTATAGCGATACTGGGGGCCAGACCATCAAATAATAAATTGTTTGATGGCCTGGCCCCCGATACTGGTATCAAAACTTGCAACAACCCTAAGCGGAAATGTAATGCGTCAATTAGATTAGGGCAGAAAACAACAACAAAAACATGACGAGTCTTATAGCAAAATTAACAGCGTAGTAGCCAGTATAATTGCGGTTGAGGGTTGATTATGACCAGTGGTTGTGTTTTCATAATGCAAATTTCGTTAACTGCGTTGCAACGTTTATGCACAATTGCACAACACTCAGACATCAGTCTGCTTGAGGGTAAAACTTCAAACCCTTTCTGATTTTAGTATTAAGACGCAAATCAGAAACTAGTCCCGAGATTTAAACTTAACGTTTGGTTGAAGCAGATATCTTCAAAAAAAAATTATGAGCCATTGGTTTATATACCGTCATCACTTCGACATAAATATTTTTGGGGGGCTAAAATAAATTCTGGAGGAGGGGCTTAGCCTAAGATAGCCCCACCCGTGGCTACCGCCCCGATAATAACCGGCACACATATAAAGTAAGATCACGTAATACACTACAGTACTGCTGCCAGAAAAATTCAATTTTTAAACAATGCACATTATGCCGCAACAATAGGGTGTTGTCACAGTACTGTAGACGGAATTAAATTGCAGTGTGATGTAGTCTTATAGACTTACACTGTAGTCAAAGATGCCAATATCCAATGATGCCGTTACAATTCAAAAAAAGTTTTTAAGTTAATAAGCTATGAAGTATCAAGTCTGTAGCAGGCCACGTAAATAGGTGTCGCAGGCCGTGCTGTGGCCTGCAGGCCGTATGTTGCACGCCTCTGATCTAGACTGTTGGAAGAGGATGCCCAACCACACGACGACGACGATTATGTGTGCTTAGGGCGTAATGCTTATTGTTATCGAAAAGGTTTGAAATTATGAAAAAAATGTATTCATCGAAAACATGATTGAAAATAACTGATGGTGGATCCGCCCCCGTTTCTGTGTACCCAAAATCTCAGCATAGTCATTGGCACGCGGGTCATTCCATCTCATATCAACCAAAAAAAGTGAATTGTTAACCCAAAAATTTTATTGCTGCTGAAACTAGGCTCATCTGAAAGCAAATTTAATTCCGAGCAAAATGATTTTTTTTTTGTCAAATCGGTCAAGCGGTTACGAAGTTACAGCATTAAAAAAAAACAACTTTTCGTGTTCGCTCAACCGTGACATACCGAAATTTTGGCACAGTTTTTATTCGAACTGTCATAACTCTGGATTGGTTGGGAACTGAGATCTAAAATAAAGTTTATCAGATAGCTGAAGCGCTATGCTTCACTCTCCACCGAACTTGGATGTAATTCTTGCTAGGTCAAAGGTCAAGTTCAGCAACAAAGTTAATTAGCTTTTTTGAAATCAGTCAAGTGTAACAAATGTTTAAAGTAGCTTAGCTCACATCTAGACAATCCAATTTTATCAAGTAAGGTATCATATGAAAGCTTTTTTCAAGCAGAATCTCTTTGTACTATTTTCATAACTAATATTAGCTGATACCTTTGCTCATAACTGGTTAGAAGTGAATAATGCACTCATTATTGTTAAATTGGTTGTTAGTGTTTATTCCTGATTCTTATGTCAAGAAATTTTTTTCTTCCCCTAATATGTTGTTTCAGTAAGACTCTTAAACATTGTGGGAGCTTGCATTTACCTATAATTTGCAGCAAATTATTAAATGCATAGCATCAAATTCTGCTAGAAACTGGTTGAAAATCAGCTTCATATGATAGCGTATAATATTTTCAAAAATTAATGAGTAGTGGTATCAGTAATAACACTGCAAAACATGAGCGATAGCAAGCTGATACTTAACCTAAGGAAGCACAAAACCAAAATACTCTACTAGACTGTCAGTTAACACCAAGTAGCTATCTTGATTTTTGAGACATCGTGTAGCAACAGTACCAATATACAAGTACATAATCACAGCACCAAGAATGCCGAAGCTACAGAAAGCCTAATGCACTAACTGCTAAAGTTGTATAACATCAAAATCAAATCAAGAGAATTCATAAACAACCAAGATGTCTATCTGCATGCTTTTTTTTATCATAATGATACCGTATATAGCCTGTTGTTTAAATGTGACCAATGTTAAGATATTTCAAGACAAGATACACAAACTTCAAAAATGTTGTATGGTTGTACGAAAATAATAACTTTACTACATTCAGGTGTTCAACAACAGGCTGTTGATATCGTATAATTCTACCAAACTTCATTTGGATACTTTGCTTTGAAAATGCTTGCCAAGCTAAAGAGATTTTTTCAGCAGTGTCGGTGGTGATCTGATATTGTCCCCATGTTGTTGCAAGAGTTGGAGGATCAATGCAACAGATTATATGCATAGTTGGAATCCAACAGATGTCCTCATGCTTTGGAAAATGAAAGGAAGCAGCTGGCCCTTTTGGATGCAAAAAATTCACTTGCACATCTCCATTGTCTAGGTCAATTTCTGCCACAAAGTCAATGTACCAGTGGTTGTCGTAAGCAGCAACTATATAACCACCTGGTTTCACTCTACTAATAGCAGGTTCTTCATGAGAAACAGATCGAACAAACTCAAATATGTAACTGTGCTCGTCAAAATTGATTTGTTTTGTCTCTATTTGAGATGAGGAAATTGGTTTGAAGTTTGGAAGTTTCGCAAACAATCATTAGAAGATGGAACTGTATTATGCCTGATGGATTTCAGTGAAAATTATGCGTTTCATGTTCAGGATGAAGCTCAAGGCTATCACTGGACACATAGTAATTGCACTGTGCATCCAGTGGTATGCTACTACAACATGAATGGTGATTTGCAACATTGCAGTTTCTCCTTTTTGTCCAATGATCTAAATCATGATGTAAGTATGGTTTATGAAATTCAGAAGGAAACAATCTCTTGTTTGAAAAACAAACTGGTGACACTCAAAAAAGTCGAATACTACACAGATGGTTGCGCATCACAATATAAAAATTGCAAAAACTTTGCAAATTTGTGTAAGCATAAAGAAGATTTTGGAGTTAGTGCTGAGTGGTCGTTTTTTGCAACCAGCCACGGCAAATCTGCTTGTGATGGAATCGGGGGTACTGTAAAACGATCAACAGCATTAGAAAGCCTCAGGCGACCACTCAAAAATCAAATTTTAAGTTTGGCAGAAATGCTGCTGCACCGCAAGAAAACCATTCCAAAAATATGTTTTCCTGAAATTAAACAAGAAGCACTACAAAGAACAAGAGAATGCCTGCAAGAAAGATTTGCAAATGCAACCACTGTGAAAGGCACCAGGAGTTTTCTTACTTCAAACCAATTTCCTCATCACAAATAGAGACAAAACAAATCAATTTTGACGAGCACAGTTACATATTTGAGTTTGTTCAATCTGTTTCTCATGAAGAACCTGCTATTAGTAGAGTGAAACCAGGTGGTTATATAGTTGCTGCTTACGACAACCACTGGTACATTGACTTTGTGGCAGAAATTGACCTAGACAATGGAGATGTGCAAGTGAATTTTTTGCATCCAAAAGGGCCAGCTGCTTCCTTTCATTTTCCAAAGCATGAGGACATCTGTTGGATTCCAACTATGCATATAATCTGTTGCATTGATCCTCCAACTCTTGCAACAACATGGGGACAATATCAGATCACCACCGACACTGCTGAAAAAATCTCTTTAGCTTGGCAAGCATTTTCAAAGCAAAGTATCCAAATGAAGTTTGGTAGAACTATACGATATCAACAGCCTGTTGTTGAACACCTGAATGTAGTAAAGTTATTATTTTCGTACAACCATACAACATTTTTGAAGTTCGTGTATCTTGTCTTGAAATATCTTAACATTGGTCACATTTAAACAACAGGCTATATACGGTATCATTATGATAAAAAAAAGCATGCAGATAGACATCTTGGTTGTTTATGAATTCTCTTGATTTGATTTTGATGTTATACAACTTTAGCAGTTAGTGCATTAGGCTTTCTGTAGCTTCGGCATTCTTGGTGCTGTGATTATGTACTTGTATATTGGTACTGTTGCTACACGATGTCTCAAAAATCAAGATAGCTACTTGGTGTTAACTGACAGTCTAGTAGAGTATTTTGGTTTTGTGCTTCCTTAGGCCTTGTCTACACTAGAGTGACACGAAGCGTCACCATGCGCCAAATTTTGCTTGTTTCATTATGAAGCAATGAAGCTGCGTCGCACATCGCATCGCCCCGTGGAGCATGGTGGAGCTGATGCTTCGTGGAGCTTGGAATTGCTTCATATCGATTCGTGGAGCAAGTAGCGCAAGAATGTTGCTCCACGGTGCTCCATTTTTTTCAGGTCTCGTATAGGCTAGCGTTACAGGGTAAGACAAAATGTTTTTGTGAGATGTATAAAAGCTTTGTAAAACTAATTTTGACAAAATATTAACTTGTTGGTTGGTGACATAAGTGTTAGAAAATATTTAGAAAGAAATAAAGTGTTAGGAGCGATAACTTTTTGACCACGTTCCCCCAAACTGCAGTTTCTTGCCATCAGTTGTAAACTTAGTTACTAGAAAGTGTGAGAAAGTAGACTACCACTAAAAGTCTAGCCTGGTGGTCTAGACTGCTGGTCATGGGTAGGTTGTTGGTGTGTATCTTGGACTCTCAGCTAGCTGCACTTGCACAGTGCGCCATTTTCTAAAATGTTTTGCTGAGGTCAAATCGGATGTTTTATTATCGACAGGCTGCTAGATTTTTGAAGTATTACCGTATTATGCAAGCCATAATAAGTTTTTAGTAATTCGGAGGTACCGGTACCAGTAGTTTATCAATCCAGCAATCATTTTCTGGTTAGGTACGGTACTTTCCGGTTATGAAAAGTTAAATAAATGAAAGCTACATTTCTAGCTCAAAGAAGGTCTGGACTGAAGTTGTTTATTTTCATGATTCTGCTGGTCACTAATGAAGTAAGTTTTCAGTTATAAATTATATGGTAATTACACAGAACAGTGGGTAATTATCGAGACGCATACCGGTAATATAGACTACACTAAAAATATATGGATTTCACTGCTTCAGATGTACTGTGTAAAAATACTGCATCTTTTCACCACTTTTTTATCAATTATTAGGTGATTATCTGGTGCACAATTTAATGACTATCTAAACATTAATCATACAGCATACTAGCTGTAGTAGATATTTTAAAAACTGACTACAGTGCAATACCGGTAGTGAAAGTGGAAGCCCATTATGATGCTATGCAAAACACACCATATTGTTTCAACTTCTGTGACAAAATTTACAGCAGCGGTCACCAGCTGTTTTTTCTGATAGAGCCTACATTAAGGTATTGTTTTATGCAATCAGCGAAGTACCGGTATGCAATCAATATTTTTATAAGATGCATGATTTGCTAGTATTGTGTTGTCTATACAAGATGTATCTGCTGCTATGATAAAGTTTTGTGCAGATAAGTTTGTTTCCACCACATAACCGGTATGAGCTTTGTATTGTAAAACTATATTGACTAGTTAATATGGGCCTACCGGTAGTATGTTAATGTGTTACTGGTGGTAATAATTGGTTTACTAAATACATACATAATATCTTACTTTAGAAAAACACAGGTCATGTTGTAATTTTTGCAGATCATAACACTAATTATTTGTCGGCTTATTTAAATCCAATTTTATTTAAATGGTTTGCTGTTAAAATATGCAATTTTGGTTTATGGATTGTGATGAATGCAATATATTCTGCTCAGTGACAGTAATGAGTGCAGTCGAAGATTGAAGACTTTTCTATCTGCTTAATCAATTTCAAAAGTAAGGCAAAAGTTGTTTTTGCACTACACAAAGTTTTGCTGAACTATCACATATAAAAACTTTTGCAACAAAAAGTAGTCCTTTGCATGTATGGTATATTGTGAATAGTCACTGTATAAAGAGTTGCATGAAATTCTGCTGCCCACATTAGTGTCTGATATGATGGTACAAGAATTGTTAGTGATTGGTTTTGAAGGTTTGATTTTACTTTGTCAAAGAAGCCTTAACTTCAAACAGTTAATATTTTTACAAATCATTGCCTAGTTAGCTGGTTATGCATTTAGTAGTGATTGGATTACTGCATTTCGTGATTTATTGTGCCATAAGCTCAGTTTGTGTGCCCCCAGTATAATGTTAATTACTTTAGTGGGGAGAAAGAGGCAGGGCCAAAACTAGGCAATGCGCCCCCCCCCCCCCCAAAATCATCTTTCGAGGCCCCCTAAAAATTTTTTCTGGGATGGTGATACAAAAGAGCAAGCCCCGAAGGGGCGATGCCAAGCTAAGTAAGTCTGGGGGCATGTCCCCCCAGAAAATTTTGCGGAATTTGACTTTATTTTGGAGGATTTTTGTGCGTTTTGAGCTTTTAAAATTCCTCAGTTTTAACAAGGTTTAAACGTCTGTTTTACTAGATCCCTTCCAAACCCACTAAAATAATGCTGCAAGCAAACCCTATACTCTAACATTTCGCTACCAATGCAAAGAAAAAACGTTTTCAAGGCTTATTTTTGCGCTTTTTCGCATGAGGATGAGGGGCCCTTGGTATGTCACTAAACGTTTGTTTGCTAGTTTTGCGACTGCTATTTTTCGAAAAATTTGCAGGCCCCTCCCATGGCCAAAAGCATAAATATGGTATGGGGGGCCCACATTGCGCGAGTTAGACAAAAAATATATTGAATCTTAGAATAGGCCTATTTGAGAAATCTTTATCATACGTTGAGTTAATAGTACTACGTACTATGTATAACTATTTACTTGGGCCCCCTTTTTGTGCGCCCCCCGGTTGGGGAGTTCAAGGGGCGCTAGTTTGGCACTGGAAAGGGGATTGCAATGTTTTTGTTAGGTTGAAGTAGTGAATTGTGCGCAATATTGCTTTTATGTAATAGTGAATTGTATAAAAATCTTGCAAAAGATAAAGCTTATACAAGATTTTCTTAGCTAAAATGTGAATTATGACGCACACGCACACTGTTTTAATGTGGTAATTGAGAAAAATATTTAACAAAGTCGATATAATGCAGCTTTTTTGTAAACTAAAGTTTTGGTCACTGTTCTGAATATAAGCTGTTATAGTTCATCATTTTTACACTGTGAACAATTTTTACCTTTTCAGCTTTCCTTACTATCGTGAAGTGGCATGTTTGCTATAGATTGCCTGCCGGTGTTAGTCATATGCACTATGCAGGATTAAGACCTGTAGTGTTACTGTGTTACTAGTATTGTTAGCTAACTCTGTTTTATTTAGGTGCTGGAGTCTTTAATAACCCTTATCACCTTGGCATTGTTTATGTCCAGTTTTGAAAGTGAAATGGAAATTATCTATGAACGACAAGACATTAAAGGCATTTTTTACAAGTCAGTATTTTTCACTGTTGGTTGCTCTGCTGATTATTGTATTGTGATATTACAATTGACCTACAAGTTTATTTTATTTTAAAGTGTTACGATGTTTATACCGATCAGATGGCCAAGTGGGATAGAGCGTCTGGTTCTTGTTCGGTGGACTCAGGGTTCGATTCCGAGTCGAACCGATGACTTAAAAATTTGTATTTGCAGCTTCCCTGCTGGACAGTGTGGAGCAAGATGGCTAGTTCGCTTGTTTAGCTGTTGGTAAAGGCACATAACGGGATTCCTTCATCTTGGTGTGATAGACATATGGCCGACAACTCCAAAGCGAGCTTGTTTTGCTGTGGGGAAAAGCACTTGTATATATGGCTGGCAACTCCAAAGCAAGCTAGTACAGCGCTCAGTAGCTTTCTCGTGATAGGAGGATAAAAATGCGACTAAATAATAAAACAACGGTTTTGGTTTCTAATCAAACATTGAACTACAATTTGGATTTTTATTTTCAGATGCACAGTGTTGAAATGTTTCTCATTCACCATCATGTGAGCTTGCAGGATAAGTTCTTGTGCTGCAGATTCCAGAGCTGCGTTTTCGACAAACCGACTCAACATGAAGCCAATATCTCAAATCATAAACAATACTTTATACCTATCGTGAACATAATAAGATCATTATTTTGGATGTAAAATGTTTATTCTGCAGTGTTGTCCAATGTTTACCATGCCAAGATTTTTAACCGTTGCATAGATGTAGCCTACAATTGTTCTAGCGTTTAATTCCAAATTTTGCTAAAATGCTTTGATACAATTCGAGCCAAAATTGTGATCAAGAACATAATAACAAAGATATTTTATTTTCAACAATTTGCTTTAATTTGCTCTACAAGTCTGAGTAGGGCTATCTTCTGTGGCAGAGTGCTCAATAACTATGGCTAGCTAGAGCGTGTATTGTATTTGAATAAAAACCATAAAGCATCTTCTCTTTGAATGAGATACATTATGCCCCCGGAAGAGCTGACAACGGCGAAACAGGCTGTAGTGGCTTCACGATTTTACAGTGATTTTATTCAGATGTAATCTGTTCTACAGATATTTATTGCAACATACGTATATTTATGTCCATAACAAGATGCCGATGTAATTTTAAATGATGTGCTGTATTATATTGAAAAACTACTACCGTACTGTTGACCTGAATAAATTATGTGCTTCTCACCATAGCGTTTGTGTTATTTTTTTTTAGATGTGCTTTTGATGTGTACCGTTGCTAAGTTTTATTTTTACTTCAGCCTACACATTACCTAGTTCTGTTAATGGAAAACTTTTAGGCCTATCCTTTTAACAACTACCCTTAGAAACCCTCTTTAAACGCTGAAGAATTGCATCAAGTGCTTTTTTGAGGCTGCTAACAGGCAGACTACTGATCATGCATCTAGTGTCTATTTGCTGAAAATACCAAATTTTGCGAGGAAATAATGGCGAAAACCCTTGAACAAAAAATTTTTGCATTGAATTTAGTCGTGTTGACCCGAATATTTTGGTGAGAGGTAGCGAGACATGACAATTAGAGCACATGGATCTAGAGAAAAAATAGCGAAAGATAAGAATTTGCGTAGTTTCACGGACGAATCGGCTGAGGTTTTACCAAAAAGTAGCTTCGAGTGCATGAATTTCCGTTAATTATTCTGAAACAGAAAAATAGTTTAACGAAACCATAAAAACATCACGCTAAGTTACGATTTTTACAGGGCTAAAATTTGCTTCACGCATAAAAATTGGTTCTTGCCGGTGTAAAAGAGTGTTTTTAGTCAGGTTAATACGATTAATTTAATACGACTTGAATTCGGTTCTTATTCTTATGACCGGTGCCTACGAGTTTACTGCGAAATAGTGCCTACAGGGTCACTGCGAAACAATGTGGCATTATGTCGTGTAATTTCAACCGTAAAATTCATCAACTAAAAAGCAATGTCCTTCCTGGCCTACCGGACGGGAAGTCATGACGACTTCCTCTTGTTGGGTCAGAGGCTATAACAGCACTCCATCACCAACAGTGCAAAGCACTCCAGTAAATCGTACCGTAGAGCGAGACAGCGCTGTTTCTGGCTAAATAACACTGTCTCGCTCTACGGTACACAAAATTCACTTTAAGCACCCACTCCAAAAATAATTTCGGCGTCCCTACATAAAATGTTGGCCAAGTTCTGGCAAAAACGTATGAATTTCACAAACCTACCGGTAACTAATTCCACAAAGGCGAAACTTCAATGGGTTCAGAGCAGGGCTGGGCAAACTACAGCCCGCTAGAACATTTTATGTGGCCCGCAGACAGAAATATAAACTCCTACCGTAAATCAAAAGCTTTTATGCTCTTGACTGATTCTCCGTAGAAAACAGAACATCTGAGGGCGTGTAGACTGTTTTTTTGCTTTTCCAATCACTACTGCCCTCGGCTTCAATTTTTTTAAATGTGGCTTTTCGTGTGAAAAGTTTGCCAACTCCTGATCTATGAGGTTGCAGTTTTGTGCGAGAATACGCCCTGCAGCTGCTCATGCATTCACCTGCCAGGCTACCACATAGCGTACTGTAGGCAATAGGGCCTACGCTAATAACACGTTTTTTAAATATGTTTTGTCGCGCAAATTTAAATAAAATTGGACAAGCAAAAATTTTATTGCATCAGCTGAATGGGATATTTTGACTTTTAAAATTGATCCTGTTAAGTGTTAAACAGACTGCAAATTCAACCAATGATCTATTATGTAAGTTTTTTTGCTGCTTTTATTTTGAATAAAAGTTAGATGAAAAAGATGAATGAGCTGAAAAGGTCATTTTGTCGAAATTAATTCATCTTGTAAACCTGGGTGCGAATCGAACGCGAAAAATTTTGCTACTTTCTACGTCACTTCAACGCAAAGCCTCGCTCAGCGGCGCAAGTAAAAACATAGTGTAGACAGAGACGCTTTGGGCAGCAGCGCGTCGCTTAGCTTGGCGTCGCTCTAGTGTAGACCAGGCCTTAGGTTAAGTATCAGCTTGCTGTCGCTCATGTTTTACAGTGTTATTACTGATACCACTACTCATTAATTTTTGAAAATATTATACTCTATTATGTGAAGCTGATTTTCAACCAGTTTCTAGCAGAATTTGATGCTATGCATTTAATAATTTGCTGCAAATTATAGGTAAATGCAAGCTCCCACAATGTTTAAGAGTCTTACTGAAACAACATATTAGGGGAAGAAAAAAATTTCTTGACATAAGAATCAGGAATAAACACTAACAACCAATTTAACAATAATGAGTGCATTATTCACTTCTAACCAGTTATGAGCAAAGGTATCAGCTAATATTAGTTATGAAAATAGTACAAAGAGATTCTGCTTGAAAAAAGCTTTCATATGATACCTTACTTGATAAAATTGGATTGTCTAGATGTGAGCTAAGCTACTTTAAACATTTGTTACACTTGACTGATTTCAAAAAAGCTAATTAACTTTGTTGCTGAACTTGACCTTTGACCTAGCAAGAATTACATCCAAGTTCGGTGGAGAGTGAAGCATAGCGCTTCAGCTATCTGATAAACTTTATTTTAGATCTCAGTTCCCAACCAATCCAGAGTTATGACAGTTCGAATAAAAACTGTGCCAAAATTTCGGTATGTCACGGTTGAGCGAACACGAAAAAGTTGTTTTTTTTTAATGCTGTAACTTCGTAACCGCTTGACCGATTTGACAAAAAAAATATCATTTTGCTCAGAATTAAATTTGCTTTCAGATGAGCCTAGTTTCAGCAGCAATAAAATTTTTGGGTTAACAATTCACTTTTTTTTGGTTGATTTGAGATGGAATGACCCACGTGCCAGATTTTAAAGATTAATTTGAGTTAAACAAGAGTAAAGACGCTAGTACATCAGCCTTACATTGTTTTTTTTTCGCACCTATCAAGAGTATATTAATGTTCCCTGCATCAATCGCAAACACTTCTTTTATTTCTCATTACTCAGCTTTTGGTACACTAAAGAGCTTGCGCTAGTTGATTCAGCAAAGCATTCAATCATTTAAATTTGCTATGTGTTTTTCAGTTATTTATGACGTCACAATCACACAATAAGCCAAGCCTGCTAAAGTCTGATGCAAACGCTTGCTAAATGCATCGGAACGTCATTACCAAGGGGTTCTGAGTTCATGTTTGGCGAGAGGCAATGGTAATATCATATTTGTTATTGAGCTTTTCGCTCGTTATTGCCAGGCAGACACAAGTCGGAAAAATGTCGAGCGAGATAAATTCTGCAATGCCGACCCAGAAACAGGAAAGAATCTAATACACTTCCTTGAGATACTCCAATTGTTATAGGAAGTTGGTGTGATGTATTTGCAATTATCTATTTTCAGTATATTGAAGTCCATTCGATGAACATGAATGCAGTAAAGAAAGAACACTGCCTCTGACCCCATGGTGCTCTAATTTGCTTATAAAAACTTCGTGATTGACGCAGTTGAATGCTTTAGCAAAATCCAAAAAAATTGCACATACCCCTATATTATAGTCAAGTTCATTCAGTACAGTTTCATTTAAAAAAGTTATAGCGTAAATAGTAGAGTGTTGTTTTCTGAATCCGAATTGATAATTAGAAGAGATAGTATTTTTCATCGTTTGTGTAGTTTCAAATACCTTGTTAATTGGGGATAATATTGATATTGGCCTATAGTTTCCCAAATCAAGTTTAGATCCATTTTTATGGAGAGCGATGACTTTCACAGTTTTTAATACATCAGGGTAGATACCCAATTCCAAACATTCATTACAAGAATTAGTTAAGTATCCAGCTATTACGAATTAAGCTTCCTTAATCAAAGATATTGGTATATCGATGGAACCAGGCGATTTACGATTATTTAAGCTAGAAATAATTTGAATCACTTCATATTCATCAGCTGGTATTATGACTAGAGAGGAAAGGTTTCGTTTTCCCAGAAATTTACGATAACTTTTGTCTTTAACATCAGGCAAATTAGCACTTAATTTTTCTCCTATTTTTGCATAGTGCTCCTTCATTTCTTGGCAGATTTTTTTGGGGGCAGGAAATCATATTACCATTAACCTTGATAGTGCGTGGCATAGCCGAATTAGGAGTGCTTCTCCTGAGAAGCTGATTGACATGCTTCCATGTATCTGATGGGTTGCTTACACCCTGGATTAAGTTTCTAAATAATTGCGTTTCGCCAACTCCTTCACATGAATCAGTTTGTTTTTGTACTTGATATAATTATTAAGTGAGTTAGAAGATTTAGTTCTTTAATGCTTAGGATATAATCTGTTTTTCTGCTTGAGTGATGTAAGTATGCCACGCGTAATCCACGAATTCTTAGAAGTTTTATACTGCTTTCGACTAAGCATTTTTGGGGGAAAATATCGATTGGTCAAATTACTCATCAAGGTTATAAGGCTGTCTAGGTTTTTGTTGCCACGCAGGTGTGCCTAGAGAGTCAGCTAGAGCAACTAGAAACAAACCAATGCTTTCCTGAGTCAGTTTGCAAGTATACAAGTGCATTGCAGACTTTTTGCTTGGTCTACACTTAATTTCAGCACATACTGGTAAGTGGTCAGAAACATCTTTGCAGAATATAATTGGTGTTACATCGCTTAGTGAGATCGAGTTAATGTAGATATGGTCGATCACTGTAGTTGACGTTTGGGTAATTTGAGTCGGTTTATCAGCAAGTTGCAAGCATCCTACGATGTTAATATGATTAACATAATCATGAATATTTGGTAAAGAAGCAATTCTGCCATAATTAATGTTGAAATCGCCAAGTACAATAATTTTTTTTCGTGGATTGAATGATTTAATTATATTCACACACGCATCTACGAAATATTTGATGTTGTTATTGGGGTGTCTATAAACTGAACCAACAAGCAAGGATTCGTTTCTTTCAAGTTTTATTTCGGCCCAAACATCTTCACAATCTTCTGTTCTAATCTTAGTTTGCCCCAGCTGTTGGCTTTTTGATCTATTGATAACCAAAATTGCACAGCCACCAGCTCTGGTGTGTTGAAGAATTACAAAAAAAACAGTTAATAGCCAGCGAGATTACAAAATACTGCTTTACTATCAGTCAGTCGAGTTTCGCTGATGCAAATCATATCAACAGCCTTCACATATTGAGGTAAAAATAGTTTCAAAGCGCCAAAATTTTTTGGCGAGCTTGCAATGTTTATATGAATTATTATTGCAACTGATTCTTTAGCTACTTTAACAGAGGTTTCAGCCGTATAATTATCAATGGTTTTATGGTCACATGAAATCTTGTCACAGATACCTTATATATATTATCAATTGCCATTGGAAATATAAGTGTCAATAAATATAGCAGATAACAAAGATAATGAGAACAGCTGAAAACTTACTCTAGCTTGTTCAGATCACTTTCAACTTTCACGTGTATTCTGTCCAACTCTTCATTTTCGCGCAGGTAAATTTGTCCATAATTGGTCCACATAAATTTCTATTTAAGATCAACTGCTTTCTGCTAAGCCAACTAGCCAACCAAAATACACGTTTGCGTCTCTGAGTTAAATTTTCGTTGATGTACAATCGTTCCGTGTTGTTCACGAAAAATTCCTTGATATCTCTTGCTTTGAATAGATTTTCGAAGGTTTCATTTCTCTTTCATCTGCTGACTAGTCGAACGATAATGGTAGGGTGTTTACTTCCGCTGCTGATCCGACTAGTACAATGTTTTACAAGAAAGCGATGCACTATCGAATTGTCTTCTTGTTCCAAGTCGACATTTAATTTCGCATCAAGATCCATTGTAACTTGCATAAAGTCATCTTTAGTAAGTGGCACACCTGCAAACTCTAGAATTTGCATATGGTCGCATTGTTCAAGTTCATCTACATTTATTGCTTCGACTTTGGCTATCCTGATTTATTGCTTCAGCTTTTGTTCAAGTTTTCAGACTAATTAAAACCTCTGTTTTTCTGCAACTCAACTAGGCAGAAAAACACGTCTGTTCCACTCGACAGCTAGTCAAGAGTGAATGAGCTTTTGATAAGTAATGCTGAAAAGGCTCATAATGTTGCTAGTAGGCTAAGACAGATCAACCATGATTTTGATTTTTTAATGTCTATTTGTTCATTTATTCAAGAAGACGAGACTATGCATGGTAGGATGTCTCACAAAATTGACATGATTAAACGGAAAAATGTATATAACCAGAGGGTAGAAGAATTACTTGCGAATATTCAAGTGCCTGCTCATGAAAATGAACTTGAGTCTTCGAAACAGTTGCGACGATGTGACTGACGACTGGTAACTGTGGTGGTTTGTATGATGAAGTGCCTGATAATAAGAAGTTAGAGTTGCCTGGCGATGCGAGTCCAAAAGTGCGAATAAACGCGGTGATGTGGCTGGTAGGTTTGCAGCTGGCGATTGTGGTCTTTTGAATGGCTTGGGTGACGACTGTGGTGGTTTGTGAGGTGGCAAATCTTGTGTTTCAAGTCAAACTCGGTCCTCTCATAGCTATCGTGCCAGCCGAATTCGAGAAAGTACTGTAGGTTATAGGTGCGTTTGGCTCAGTTGCAAATTCTTCATGAAGGCGAAAGGCAGGAAGTACAGAGACAAAAGAGCGTCACTATAGTCGAGCTAAATTACAGGTGTGGGTGTCAAAGTCTGTATCCACTATCAACGAAGTGCCTTTAGTTGGTAGACCAACTGTGGCATCACGTGAAGTCATGAGTTCGTTTAACCGGCCGACATCAAGGCCAGCTACCGGTAAATCTAACACGCCTGCATCAGTTACTATTGTTGAGCCATCGAATCCTTATTAGAGAAACAACCGTGCCTCCTGTGGTATCTCATGTTAATAATAGTGCGTTTGTAAACACGAAGCAGGGCGTTCATGGCTACCAAAGGAGACAGGATCTTTTTGTTTATCATGGAGTGCCTGGTTTCGAAAATGGGCAACCTGGGGAAATTCATGAGAATCCTTGCCAACAACACCCTTCTTCCTGACCTCAATGTGATGATTTTGCAAGGATAGCTCAGACACCTCGTGTTGCTTTATTTGCTGAACCAGGTGAGCGATTTTTGCCTAAACCAGCCATAGAGAAATTCGACGGAGACCCACTTGATTACTGGGCTTTTGTGAACAGATTTAAAATCCACATTGCTGAATGCATACGAAGTGACGACCTAAAGCTCGTATACTTGCTTCAGCACTGTAGCAAGGATGTGCACAAAAGAGTAAAACATCACGCGAGTGGATCAAACAAGCAAGCATGCTACAAGATGATGTGGAGGAAGTTGTATGAACGGTTTGGACAACCCCATGTGATTGGGTGCTGCTGTGAGCAGCGCTTGCGGGAGCTGTCGAGAATTGGACAATATGATTTGGAAGGATTGCAATTCTTGTGAAAAGATGCTTGACATCAAACTATGAATTCGATTGGCTTTATAGCTTCTCAGCCTGAGAAGCTGCCATTAGAACTCTGTCGTAAGTGGGTAACTGTGGCGCTAGAAATTCAGACACAGAGCAGCTGTTTGGCTGGACTTCCCGATTTTGCTAACTTTGTTATTACAGCATCTTGGAGGCTAATTCTACATACTATAAGGCCATATTTTCTTCCCAAACACACAAGAGTGATGGAAATAGCATGAGGCGACGCAAAGCTCAAGCTTTTGCAGCGACAGTACCACCAGTAGTTCACTGAGCCAAACAATCACTCCAGTCGTTCATCAAGCTGACGTTAAAGACTCAAATGAAGTTGCGAGTAAGCCACGAAGAGAAACAATTCCGCTGAGCTGTTATTGGTGTGGAGAGCAACATAAGCTGAGCCAGTGTGGGAAGTTCAGGCGCAAATCTTATCCAAAGCAAAAATCCGTGGTGCGTGAGAAGCGCTTGTGTTATTCGTTGTCTGCATATAGGTCATGGGATAAAAGACTGCTGCAGTTGGACGACATGTGAGGTGGAGTCATGCAAAAGCAATGCTCATCATGCGTTGCTGCACGTACACTCTGATGCTACAAGCGAAAATGTTTCACCACTGTGTAACGCTGTGCCTGTGATGGTGAATGGTGATTGCCTACGAGAATCAAATGCTGGTGCCTGTTTAGACATATTACCAGTACGAGTTAGCAATGGTAAATCCGAGGTCTTAACTTATGCTCTTTTGGATCCTGGATCTTCGATGTCCTTTTGTGAGAGCGCGTTAATTGATAAGCTTGGGATTAGGAAGCAAGGTACCATAGTGGAAGCTATGATGGAAACACTTACAACCACTAGACCAGAATGGTTGACGTCGAGCTCTTTTGCCTTGCAATTAAAGCTGCTAGACTCATATGTTGAGTTAGGATAGGCAACATTGTGATGATTGACAAAATACCTGTCAGCCCTGAAAGCAGAAATGTTATCTCTGATATTGATAAGTTCGATCACCTTTGTGGGTTTTGTTTGCCAGAAATTGACGGTGCCACTGTGACGTTACTGCTGGGCAACGATAACTACTTGATTTAATTTCTGCTTAAAACTCGTTTTGCTGATAAATCTGACCTTTCTGGTCCCCATGCTATTAAGACACCATTGGGTTGGATTCTAAAAGGACCAACCAAATACTTCTTCAAATTTCTTCCCTGGTCATTGTTTGAATTTCTTGCTCAACACTTCCCAGAATGAAGACAATCACTTGGTTACTGAAGAGGGCGAAGTGGTTGCTCCTTCATGCAGAATAAGTCGTGTCGATGTTAACAACTTGATGTCATGGCTTAAAAGTAATCCAGAAGCTTGCGAGTTTGGAACAAAGTTTTCTGTCGAAGATGTTGTAGCATATGACCGCATGACCAAAACTTTTGTTGATGGGCATTTTGAATTGCCTTTGCCATGGCAAAAAAAAGGTTGAATGGAGTAGAACGTAAATTATGTCGCGACAATGATTTGCGTACGATGTACTGTCACAAGATGCTATTGATTTTGAGTCAAGGATATGCCAAGAGAGCACCTGAAGAAGAGCTGGATGCCTAACATCACGTGTGGTACATTACACGTCACCTGATAATTAACCCGAACAAGTCTAGTAAAATCAGGATAGTGTACAATTGTGCAGCCCGAAACCATGGGGTAAGTTTAAACAAAAAATTAATGAAAAGTCCTCATTTGGTTAATCGTTTAATAGGAGTATTGCTATGCTTTCGCAAAGAACAAATCGCTATTGTTGCAAACATTGAGTGTATGTTTTACCAGGTACCTTGCTTCTCGCAAGATCGCGATTCCTTGCATTTTCTGTAGTAGCCAAAGGGCAATTTGGACCTTCAAGATGTTCTGCATAGGTTGAAAGTTCATCTATTTGGGGCTGAGTCATCTCCCAGTTGCGCCTCTTTTGCACTGTTGGAGCTGAAGGAAATAGAAATCAAAGAGGAACTTGAACAAAGAGTAGTGGAATTAGTGGACACTGAAGCAGTGGATTTGTGGGAGTCCTGCAAGAGTGGCGTTTTAAAGGCTTGTGATGCATTGTGCGGAAAGACCAAAGGGAGAAGAGATCAGGGAAACACATGGTGGTGGAATGAGCAAGTAACAAAAGCAATAAATCGGAAAAAAAAGCATTTAATACGTGGTACAAGAATCACTCACCGGAAAATAAAAAACAATTATAGAAAAGCGAGAAACCAAACAAAGAAAGTGGTTGCAAAAGCCATGCAAAAGGTTGCAAAAGTTGAGGAGGAAATGAAGGTGCTATGCGACAAACCAAACAAAGTTTTCAAGTTAGTGAAGTTTATGAGAAAGGATGGAAAGGATATACAAATGGTGGAGGTTGCAAGAAGGATAAAGATGGGAGACTTGTAGTTAGTGAGTGTCGCAAAATAGGAAATGGTATTACTTCGCTGACAGGACGATTGATAATTGTATGACAAACCGTAGGAATTAATTCGTTCTTAGATCTGACCTCACAAAAAAACCAAGACCTTCTTCACCAAACGAATATAATAATCGACCCAACTTAACTCACTTAGCCACGGTACTCACCGTACTACTTTTCAATACACACATGCACCACTGCTCGCTTCAGTAACACAATACTACAAGAGCTATTAACCCTTCAGCATACAACAAAATTGCTTTCTCTTCGCACAATAACTCTACACTCGAATAATTACGCTCGAAAATTCACGCCTATTTATACTCCAAATTTAGTTTCGAGAAAGTTCTATGGCATTTCCAAAAAGAAACAAGAAGAGAAATCACATGACATGCAACTCTCACACCAACCACGGTAAACACGATTGTGACGTCAAGAGAAATCATATGACTTGCAAAATTCACACCAAACTGCAGTTAACACAATTGTGACGTCACAAGCACAAAATTTAACTTAGTGAAATTACGTAACAGAAAGATCCATCCAGAATATTCACGAAACAATAACGTCAGTAGACAATTATGACTTCATAATGCAACCTTACGAAACAATCCCACAAACACAACTTCAGGAACAACGCATTGGTCTAGAACCTTTTTGTGGACAAAGCATTTAAAACAAAACCATAAAAAAACAGTTATATCCTTACAGTCAGAAAGATCGTGGAAAATTATGGAAGGATCCCATGGAAAAGATCATGAATGTGGAAACTGAATGGGATCAGATCGCAACAGCAGATATGGTTGAAGGATCAGTTAAAGAAGTGACTTATGAAGCGGTGATGGAAGCTATGAATAAAATGAAATTGGGAAAAGCAGCTGGTCCCTCTGAAGTGAATATGGATATGATAAGGGCGAGTGGAAAGTTGGGTGTTGGAGTGCTAAAGAAGCTGTGTCAGAGAGTTTTGGATGGAAAAGATATGCCAGAGGAATGAAAAACAAGTGCTGATGTTCCAATCTTTAAAGGAAAAGGAGATGTAATGGATTGTGGAGCATACAGAGGAGTAAAGCTGCTGGAGCATGCAATGAAGATGGTCGAATAGTCGAAAGAGTGCCAGAGAAGAGAATAAGAGAATTAATGAAGGTAAATGACATGCAATTTGGCTGTATGCCTGGGAAGGACACAACTAATGCTTTATTTATTTTGAGAAGGATGCAAGAGGAGTTTCGTGGAAGAGAGAAAAAGCTGTACATGTGTTTTGTAGACTTGGAAAAAGCGTTTGATAGGGTTCCTAGAAAAGTGATGAAATGGGCACTAAGAAAGAAAAGTTTGCCAGAAGTGTTGGTGAAAGCAGTAATGAGTTTGTATGAGGGTTCAAGGACGAAAGTCTGAGTTGGATCAAGTTCATCGGAGGAATTTGGGGTAAGGGTGGGTGTGGATCAACGTTTTGTGATGTCATTATTGATATTTGCTATTGTGGTTGATGTAATGACAAAACAAGCAAGAAAAGGGCTATTGAATGAAATTTTGTACGTGGGTGATCTGGTGCTGATGAGCAAAAATTTGGAGGATTTAAGGGAGAGGTTCCAAAGGTGGAGAGTGCATTGGAAAGCAAGGCAATGATACTAAATATTAGAAAGACTAAGATGATGGTGAGTGGTGCAGAAGGAGAAATTGTACGTAGCGAAGTAGATTCAAGTGGAATATGTGGGAAAAGAGTTATGTCTAATGCAGTGCTGTGCACAGTGTGTAAGAAATGGATTCATGCTACATGCGCTCAAACGAAAAGAGTATCCTGCAGTTTTGCACAACAGTTTATCTGCAGAAGATGTGAAGATATTGTAGACGGCAAGGAAGAACCAGTGGAGGTGTTGTGTGATAAGCTGGAGACTGTGATGAGTTTTTGTTATCTTGGAGATAGGCTGAATGCTAGTGGTGGGTGTGAAACTGCAGTGACTGCAAGAGTAAGGATCGAATGGACGAAATTTAGAGAATGTGAAGAGTTGTTACTTGGAAGGTTTTCTTTGAAAATGAAAAAGATGGTGTATTGTAGATGCGTAAGATCGGCAATGTTATATGGAAGTGAGACATGGTGTTTGAGGGAAAATAAGATGCTAATTTTAAGAAGAACCGAAAGCTCTATGGTGTGATCAATGTGTGAAGTAAAACTAGTGGATAGAACGAATACTGAAGATCTGATGAAAATGCTGGGCTAGCAGGAAACTTTAGCAAAGGCATTGCCTAATCCCATTGACTATTTCATAAAGTATTTCTCACTGCAGCCACTAAAGGTGGCAACAGCCAACTGGCTACGCTTTAAGACATATACGATGAATCATATTAGAGGACTATGATGACACGCACGAATGAAGAGTGCTGAAATGGACCTGGTAAAATATGGTCAGTGCTGCACTTTCCCTGAATGGTTTTGGGGTAATGGGCCAGTAAAATGCAGTTCAAGGCTAGAGTTCTGTATCAACTCAATGCCGTTATTTTGGATGGTATGTTGAGGGTTGGAGGAAGGCTGGTTATGGCCAACTCCCTTTTCAATGAAGCATCTGACCATTTTACCCCCGAAAAATCATTTGTCCGATTTGATCATTCAAGTTTACCAGGCAAAAGAGTCATCAAGGCTTGAATGTGACTTGGGACAACTTGGCGAAACGTTACTGGGTTCCTATCCTAAAGCCTCAGGCGCCAGGGTAATCCAGCAACGTATATTTTGCAAGAAGAAAGATGCCAAACCTACCACCCAGGTCATGGCAAACCTTCCGCCAGTGAGGCTACAGATGTTTGAAGCTCCCTTTTTCCACACAGGAATAGATTTCTTTGGACCATTTATTATAAGACAGTGCCAGTAAGACACGATACAACTGCAAAAATGCAGTTCCGAACTCTTCGAGAGAATAACCAAAACATCCTTCCATGGCAAAGGCAATTCAAAATGCCCATCAACAAAAGTTTTGGTCATGCGGTCATATGCTACAACATCTTCGACGGAAAACTTTGTTCCAAACTCGCAAGCTTCTGGATTACTTTTAAGCCATGACATCAAGTTGTCAGCGTCGACACGCCTTATTCCGCATGAAGGAGCAACCACTTCGCCCTCTTCAGTAACCAAGTGATTGTCTTCATTCTGGGAAGTGTTGAGCAAGAAATTCAAACAATGACCAGGGAAGAAATTTGAAGAAGTATTTGGTTGGTCCTTTTAGAATCCAACCCAATGGTGTCTTAACAGCATGGGGACCAGAAAGGTCAGATTTATCAGCAAAACGAGTTTTAAGCAGAAATTAAATCAAGTGGTTATCGTTGCCCAGCAGTAACGTCACAGTGGCACCGTCAATTTCTGGCAAACAAAACCCACAACGGTGATCGAACTTATCAATGTCAGAGATAACATTTCTGCTTTCAGGGCTGACAGGTATTTTGTCAATCATCACAATGTTGTCTATCCTAACTCGACACACGAGTCTAGCAGCTTTAATTGCAAGGCAAAAGAGTTCGACATCAACCATTGTGGTCTAGTGGTTGTAAGTGTTTCCATCATAGCTTCCACTATGGTACCTTGCTTCCTAATCCCAAGCTTATCAATTAACGCGCTCTCACAAAAGGACATCAAAGATCCAGGATCCAAAAGAGCATAAGTTCAGACCTCGGATTTACCATTGCTAACTCGTACTGGTAATATGTCTAAACAGGCACCAGCATTTGATTCTCGTAGGCAATCACCATTCACCATCACAGGCACAGCGTTACACAGTGGTGAAACATTTTCGCTTGTAGCATCAGAGTGTACGTGCAGCAACGCATGATGAGCATTGCTTTTGCATGACTCCACCTCACATGTCGTCCAACTGCAGCAGTCTTTTATCCCATGACCTATACGCAGACAACAATAAAACAAGCGCTTCTCACGCACCACGGATTTTTGCTTTGGATAAGATTTGCGCCTGAACTTCCCACACTGGCTCAGCTTATGTTGCTCTCCACACCAATAACAGCTCAGCGGAATTGTTTCTCTTCGTGGCTTACTTGCAACTTCATTTGAGTCTTTAACGTCAGCTTGATGAACGACTGGAGGTGATTGTTTCGCTCAGTGAACTACTGGTGGTACTGTCGCTGCAAAAGCTTGAGCTTTGCGTCGCCTCATGCTATTTCCATCACTCTTGTGTGTTTGGGAAGAAAATATGGCCTTATAGTATGTAGAATTAGCCTCCAAGATGCTGTAATAACAAAGTTAGCAAAATCGGGAAGTCCAGCCAAACAGCTGCTCTGTGTCTGAATTTCTAGCGCCACAGTTACCCACTTACAACAGAGTTCTAATGGCAGCTTCTCAGGCTGAGAAGCTACAAAGCCAATCGAATTCATAGTTTGATGTCAAGCATCTTTTCACAAGAATTGCAATCTTTTCCAATCCTTCCGAATCATATCGTCCAATTCTCGACAGCTCCTGCAAGCGCTGCTCACAGCAGCACCCAATCACATGGGGTTGTCCAAACCGTTCATACAACTTCCTCCACATCATCTTGCAGCATGCTTGCTCGTTTGATCCACTCGCGCGATGTTTTACTTTTTTGTGCACATCCTTGCTACAATGCTGAAGCAAGTATACGAGCTTTAGGTCGTCACTTCGTGTGCATTCAGCAATGTGGATTTTAAATCTGTTCACAAAAGCCCAGTAATCAAGTGGGTCTTCGTCGAATTTCTCTATGGCTGGTTTAGGCAAAAATCGCTCACCTGGTTCAGCAAATGAAGCAACACGAGGTGTCTGAGCTATCCTTGCAAAATCATCACATTGAGGTCAGGAAGAAGGGTGTTGTTGGCAAGGATTCTCATGAATTTCCCTAGGTTGCCCATTTTCGAAACCAGGCACTCCATGATAAACAAAAAGATTCTGTCTCCTTTGGTAGCTTTGGTAAGACGGTGCACATCAGCCAGTTTCACATCTGTGCCATTAAGGCCAATTCCCTTTGATAGAAATTTGTAGAACACAGATTCAGTGTCCTCTCTCGACTCCGACGCCTTATCTTTATTCTCCTTTAGACCATGGATTCATTAAGTCAAATCTTTTGCTGCTGGCATCATTGCTGATTTTTTCTTGTTTGTTCTTTAATTTACGATTTTCTTGCTGTAATTCAAGGTCAGAAATTCTCTCCTGTAGTTCTCTGTATTGCTTTACATACACCATTTGATTAACTTTTTTTTTTTTTTTCATGTCATTCAATTGATTGCTTTTAATCAATAACGTTTTTTCAAGGTCAGATACTCTCTTCGTCAGTTCCTTCAAACTTTCCAAGATTTGTTCTAGTTTTTCTTTGATTTGATCCATTATCGCTGATTAGGTATAGCTAAACTTAAATTGTAGAAAATAATAACAAGTTGATAGCAAGCACTGTTGCAATCAACCTTCTCCGTAAAGTCAAGATGTCTTGCTACTTAGCAAAAAATGCACGTCTGCTCGCCATGAATGACTAAGCACAAATGATGATTGAAATGAAGCAGAAATGTTGACTATTTATCAGTGTTGAGCTGAATTTTCTAGTGTTAGTTTGTTGTTTTGGGGGGCTTAATTGCCAATTTTTCACAATCTAAGTCACAATTTTACTAATAACGTTTTTCCGTGCAGTTGCTGCTGGTGTCATACTGATTGCTTTTGAATATCTGTGATTGCTTTTTAGATCATGAAATTCTGCGCATTTTCGCTAATCGACCCGATTAGGTTTCTTTGGTACCTGTTGCCTCTACAGCGTTTCTTCTTCATTTCAATCATCAAAATTTTTTTGCAAGCAGCACCAAGTATTTTTAATTATGCGTTTTTTTATTTTTTATTTGCAGGTAGGCCTACACTAAATTTTTTTTTAATTCTTTTTTTTATGCATTAGCTTCTTACTTGTACCAAATTCAGATATTGCCAGTACAATGTGCATATTTATTCCGAATATGGACTGCTCTCACTGTGTTTTTTGAACACTTGTTCACCAACTTTTTTCATTTTACAGTGTTTCTTCTTCATTTCAATCACCAAAAAGTTTTGCAAACAACACCATATTTTCTGAATTATGTGTGCTTTTTTCATTATTTTGTTACCTGTACGCTAAGAGTTTTTTTTTTTTTTTTTTCATTAGCTTGCAACTTGAACCAAATTCAGATATCGGTATTGACATTCAGTGTTTTTTGAATTTTTGTTCACCAGCTTTTTTTCATTTAAAAGATTACATCTGATACTGGTAGGAATACTTTTGTGTTTAGAACATTGTAGAAAAAGGTTTATAGCCAACAGCATCTGAAGTAGGCCAAGATAGGTAAAATATTTCAAGAGAAAAAGTGATCTTTGATATTTTTTATAATGAAAAGGGAAAAGTGAGTAGGCCTTTTGGTATTCCTGTTTTAAACTGCCCATTATAATATGCTATACCTTCGCCTAACTTCACTTTTATTAACTTGAAAACATAGTTTGGCTTTTTTCGCAAATCCTTTGTTTCTTTTTCAGTTTCTTTTTTCATTGCAGTTGCACCACCTTCTTAGTTCTGTTTCTAATTTTCTTGTATAGCAGCTTATTAGCTTCACATTTTCTCTTATTACATCTTCTTTCAATTTCCACAGCCTTCTTCAGTTCTTTCTTGTTGACATCGACGACAATCAATCTATGCTGCAATTCCCAAGGAATGGTTTTGATGTCCTTTGGATATTTTCTTGGTTCTTTCCCAATCAGGACAAAATCAATTTCAGCGGCAAATACCTCTGCTTCAAATGTGACTTTCCTGTTGAGTTTCTTCTGAAACCAGGTGTTGGCTACGCACAATTCTTTTTCGGCACAGAACTCAAGCAGCATTCTTCCTTCTGCATTTCGCTCACCTATTTCACATCCTCCATAAAAACCTCCAAATCCCTCTATTTCTTTCCCAACATGTCCGTTAAAATTCTCTAAACCCATGACTAATTCATTGTTACTTTTTACACTCCATTCATCTTTAACTAACGCGAATATATTTAATTTTAGAGAAAATTAAGTTTTTAAGGACACCTTGGGATTCAAAAAATACAGCGAACATACGCAAAATAATAAATCTTCACCACTACCACACTTATCCTTTGATAAAAATTCAAAAAGTTAAAAGCACATAATATTACAAGCTATTACTTAGACACTAATGGTGTTACCTGATATGTTCATTAAATTGAAGATTTGAGGCGGCACCGTGTCGTACCAAGTCTTTCCTCACACAATCGTATGATCTACTCTGAATAGTATTCATAGTGCAAGCAACTAACGCATAAATTCAATGTAACAGCTAAAATCTAATTGAAACACAACTGTAAGGTTACATTGCTAGGGTTGGATTGTATTCTAATCTGCTCACAAAGCTATTGTTGAATCTGAAGGTAGCTTTTCAAAAGCAGATGAGTATGAATGTCTTAATTAAGCATTTGAAGAAGTGGATGTCGCTAATTGGAGTCTACAAAACAAAATAGAGATTTGTAACTGGATTATCACATTAATATAATATGCCCTCTGCCATAATGCTCACCATTGCTTCCGTCTGAGTTTTTGACTACGTGCTGGCAATGAATGCTTTACCCACTCACTCGTCGGAGAAGTGTCTACTAAGGTGGCTTGTTTTTAAACTTTTTCATAAATTCTTTGGAGGGGGTTGTAAAAAGTTGCTATCCCATTAGAAACTATCCTTGCTAAATTTCATATTTTTAAATCGTTATCTGCAGCCTACTCAGAAGACTCAAAAAAACTAAATTGCATTTTTTTAAACGTTTCTTTATTCAGTTTTGAAAAGCAATTTTTTTGCTTGGGTAGGTGTTAGCTTGTTATCAGAAGTACAGAGAGTCGTTGACAAAAGTTTTAAACCAATTAAACAACATCTTTAGCTCCACCAAAGCTTCAGAAATAGTGTTTTTTTTTAAATATCTACCATTTTGCTGTACTGCGCCAGTCGCTATCTTTTTCACACACACAAGACGTTGCTTCACAATACACACACAATAATTATGTCTCCATTTTAGATAGTTTTGAAAAAATGCAACAGTGAGGAACACTAATTTGATGTGCTTGATATCACAAAGTGATGTATACTAGTGGCTTGGGAAGATATTCAATGTACTGTGGTTGTATCAGTTAGCTCTTGAGTCGTTGACAAAAGTTTTAAACCAATTAAACAACATCTTTAGCTCCACCAAAGCTTCAGAAATAGTGTTTTTTTTTAAATATCTACCATTTTGCTGTACTGCGCCAGTCGCTATCTTTTTCACACACACAAGACGTTGCTTCACAATACACACACAATAATTATGTCTCCATTTTAGATAGTTTTGAAAAAATGCAACAGTGAGGAACACTAATTTGATGTGCTTGATATCACAAAGTGATGTATACTAGTGGCTTGGGAAGATATTCAATGTACTGTGGTTGTATCAGTTAGCTCTTACAAGTTAGAAAAGAATCAAATTTTAGCTCTTACAAATTAGAAAAGAATCAAATTAATTTAATTAGTCAAGTTGAAATCAATGTATAACCATTTTATACATTTATTACTCATTTATAAAGGCAGAGAAAAAAAAACGAAAAAGATCATCAAGCCACTTTAACTAATATCATAACATTATAATGCTTTATTGAATAGATTATTTCAATTAAATTAAAACTTACTCTTAGCAGAGATTTTAGAGCAGTGATTCACAACCTTTTCTTAGGCGTGGCCCCCTTGACTCAGACTCTGAAAGACCGGCCTCCTGATTAGAATTTGAAAAGTCCTACTCAACAAACAATAATGGATGTATTTTAAAAAACACGAACAAAACGAGATCAATGAAAACTGTCAGCCTGTGTTTAAATGAGTGATGTTTTTGACATCACGCACAAGCAATGTAAACATTGTGCATACAGTGGAGACCATCTCTATTCACGTTTGTGAACGTAAATGTGATGTAATTTTTTTCTAATTGTAGCAACGATAGCATGCAGACGCGTTTCTGATTTGACAGTAAAAGCTTGTCTTTTCAAAAAGTGCAAATCAAGATTTATAAGGCTTGCAGCTGAGTCAGTCTTTCAAAAAGAGAAGTTAAACTGACAAAGAATTGTCTTGGTTCTGTGACAATTGTATTACCTTCAAGGAATAAGCAATACTTAAGGAACTCTACTGCAGTTAGTTAGTGTCTTTTATTTCCATACTGTCAACACAAAAATAATATACAGTATAATTGGACAGCACGAGAAAAGGGAAGAAGCAACAAAACGATAAACGTTGTAACTTGCAAGGGGA
This sequence comes from Trididemnum miniatum, assembly GCA_964006365.1. Classification (NCBI taxonomy): domain Eukaryota; kingdom Metazoa; phylum Chordata; class Ascidiacea; order Aplousobranchia; family Didemnidae; genus Trididemnum; species Trididemnum miniatum. The sequence continues at coordinate 21,871,977 of OZ023246.1, forward strand.
GAATAGAAGATCAAGAAAAATAACATGAGAAGCATGGTTGCAGTACCCGAAATTATTATTTCAAGCACATCATTTGCAATTTTTCACATGGAAGAAACTAAGGCTAAACTCAGTGGTGGGCACGTTACTTTTAAAAAGGAACTAATTACAGTTACAAGTTTTTTCACAAAAAAGTAACTAAGCCACAGTTGCAAATTTAAAAAAGGAACTATTTACAGTTACTTTCGTGCATGCAGCAAAAATCGTCATCAATTTTGTTTCTTAAGCCCTCGCAAGTAAAGTGGTTTATGTTGCCGTATACTATAGGCATACAAGTAGGCTAGCTAAAACCTGCGACTAATCAATGCAAATGAACTAATTTATCAACCATGCAACAATAGATGGATTATTATAACCTACATTAAACATTATGTATAAAATCAATAAAGCATCATTGCTACAATCACCCTGTCCGAATTATTGATTTTCACAGAAAAATAAGACGCTGGATTTTTTAGTGTTTTGTTGCATATTTATTCTTCTATCACGAGAAAGCGATCACAGCGCCATAACGTGCTTGCTTAGGAGTTGCAGACCATCTGTCTATCACACCAAGATGGAGAAATTCTGATAAATGCCTTTTGCAATTGCACAACAAGTTAACTTGCTGGCTTGCTCTCCACGCTGTCCCTATAATTTGCGAAACCCAACATTTGGGCGCAAAGCATCTGGGCGCAAGAACATTTGGGTGGAAAGATATTCGAGCGCAAGACATTTGGGCGGGAAATGCAATGCAGCGCACTTTTTTACAATCATTTTTCTAATTTTTAAAAAGATTTTATTAACAACATTTTGACAAAAATTTTATATCTGCAACCGTGCTGGTAAGTGTTTTAATTTTGTCTAACTTCTTAATTACAACAAGTAACAAGCGAAAGAAACAATTGATGTATATTTACAGAAACTTAAGCAAAAAATACTAATGTGTAGTAGGGTGTTGCAGGCGCCCCGACCTTCTCCGATTAATCTGAACCATTTTTTAGTATTGCAGTTTGATCATCTGACTATGAATATGAAGTTTCGGGGCATTTCGTTAATGTTTACCTCTGCCACTGAGGCCATTTTGAGACCCACTTTTTGAAAAAGTTCATGTTTTTTGCCACTAGAGGGCAGAGTATACCTGTGACGTCATTTTTACTGTCTTTACAATCTGCTCTTTTGTGTTTTGGACTGTTTAACAATTTTTTTTTGAAATTGGTTGGTTCACATTAGAGGTATTGATGTTTTAGCACGTTTAAACGACGTGCTAGCGCCCCTAGCGGCGAAAACGTAAAGTGAAATATTTTTATAAATACTTAGCCGATTTTGACAAAATTTACATCTACCTCCAAGTTTTCAGGGTCAAGGAGTTCAATTTTGGTGTTATTTTTATGATAGGGAGTACGAGAAAACATTAAAAGTTAAAGATATTGCTTTATCCAAGCGCTCAGATCTACAAATATTTTGATAAAAAAATTTAACTGTTACAAAAAGCAATTTCTTCAAAAATTTCATTTATTTCGTTCTTGGTGAAATGAATTTATCACGATTTTATCATCTTTGAATGTAGCTGCAAATGTGGCCATAGCTTTCTTCTCCTGACTGGTTGTGTAGTAATATTGCAGCTACTAGCAACGGAAGATCAACTTATGATTAAGTAGAGCTATAAAAAACAAAACTCTTTAAATAGAGTTTCTGAAGTTGCTGCTAGCTGATTAGCTAGAAAAACGTTGGAGTTATTTGTTAGCGTGTAGTAAATATCACACCGGAAGTTTGTCAACAGGAGTTTTATTATGGCAATGAGTGCATCATATTTTGTTTCACGCTTCCTGTGTGAAAGTAATTAACTACAGATAGCAAAGTGCAGTTAAATAAAATACTAATACGCTAATTCTTTTTTAAATATAAGCACTCGCAGTGCTGATAATAAGCTATGCATCTTGCCCGAAACCCCTGGACCTGAGAGCATCAAAACATTTGGATCAGGGCTACCTACTTACAAACAGGTTGTTTTTTGCTTTTTGACTAACCTGGAAAACCGAGAATCGAGGACAAGACGAAGAACCAGAAAGCAATGAGATCTTGTGCGAATTTAGTTGCGGCTGAAGTATTAGCACATAACAAAAAAGTACAACGTGTTCCTGCTCGCCTAAATGTCTTTGTGCCTAAATGTTCTCGCGCCCAAATGCCGTAGACCAATAATTAACTTAAGCATCCAGCAGGGAAGCTGTGAATACCAATTTTAAAGTCGTTAGTTTGAGCCTACTCGAAATCAAACTTAAGTCCATAGCTCAAGAGCAGACCCTCTTACCACTCAACCACCCGAGCTGCAGTGAGCAGCTGAGCAGTGTGCACCCCTTTACCACCCAAGTCTGCTAAACAAGAGTCTTTGAAACAATCAAAATTATTTAAATTGGCATGTATGTATGAGCTGCATGGTACATGTATTGCAGGGGTTCCCAACCTGTGGTATGCATACCACTGGTGGTACACGGGAGCTTTTCAAGTGATATGCAAGATATTTTCCAAAACTCCATGGAGAATTTGTTTTCACAGATTCCTCACAAAAACTATTTTGCTTTGTAAACAACTGAAAAAAGTGACATGAAAATAGGTTAGCTACAGAAATGTGGAAAATCAAGTGTGGGGACTATGGTTAGATGCATAGGCGTCGCTCCAGCGGAGGCAGGGGCGGCACCCCTTGGGTCTAACACCAAAGGGGGAGACATAAGTCTGGCCCCCGCGGTGTTCTGATACCTATGCTAAAACATAAATGCATGCGCAGTAGCTAAAACAGTTTTATAGTACAACTACGCAAAATTGTAGTAATGCGCTGTCGCAATGTTGCGCTCATGCTATGTAAAAAGCGAAAAGAAAACTATCAGCATGTGTTCAGCAACGATGCTACTGGTACCATGAAAAATCGCTTTGAACTCTATTCCACCTGAGCTTCTTTTACAGCATTAAAAGACTGGGGGGAAACGTTGTGTCCGCTAGTTTTGAACGCAAATCACTTCGCACATACTCACTCTAAAACTGCAGTGAAAGTTTAGACAAGCAGATAATTTTATTGTTATTTTGCCAGTATATTTTTTATGACACGACTAATTTATTCTTGCTCTAATTGTGCCTAGTTATATCAGGTGTTCAAAAAAAAATTAACCACTTTTTGTTGAGTATTTTCTTGGTAATTGTAAACTCAAAATCATTAAAATTCTATACACAGCAATTCAAGTATATTCTTTACACTTTCACCTAATATCTAAAAACTTGGTTGTAAATTATGCGAGTATTGCCAAATTAAAAATGATGTTTCAAAAAATTTAGTATCAGAGGAAATTTGTGCAAGTAAAGGTCTAATAAGTGCTTAGTTACATCATAAATCTATAGATATTCGAAACAAACATAATATCTATAGAAGACGCAAGTGCATTTCTTTTTGGAGGAAACACCTTTGTTTAGTTGTGGAAGTATATGGAGGTCACATTGAGCATAGACTGTCAAAATAAAATACTATTTGCTTGTGATACTGAAGGTTTTGAATTATCATTTTTAATTTGGCAATACTCGCATAATTTACAACCAATTTTTTAGATAAGTAAAAGTATAAATAATATACCAATACTTGGATTAGCTACTGCGCAATTGTATACAATTTTAAGTGTATAATTACCAAGAAAATACTTTACAAAAAGTGGTTCATTTTTTTTGGGACACCCGATACAGAGAAAACAAAGTTCTTATAAAAATTCTCGCCCCCCTACTATTTGCTTTTTTCAAGAAAAAATCGACGCCTATGTGGTTAGATGTAAGACATGTATGGAAGCATACTCTTAAATGGGCATTGTCAATTGCTCGCTTGCTTGCAAGCCTTTTTTCTTTTTGCAGCAGCAAGCTGCAACGCTATCAAATATTGAAGCTGGCATAATTGAAATGGCAAACTGAATCTTTGGTAGAGCTCGACCGATATATCGGTCAGCCGATATATATCGGTCGATATCAGTACCAAGCCGATATATCGTATCGGTTATTTACCACCGATAAATATCGACTTACATTAGTCGATATTCGACTTACAATAGTCGATATTTATTCGAGTGACAAGTACAAAGCACCAATTACTTTGCAAGAAATCAACAATGCGCTCGCTCGCCGTCGCATGTACCGCTGTTGAAACTTATTATTTAATTGAAATTAGTGACAAAATTGCCAATTGATTGCCAAACTGTTGTGAATTTTTTGTGAATAATACTCCACTGTGACTTTTCTACACTAATAGTGTTTTTTGGAGAGGGATTAGTGAAGTTTTTAGTATCAAGTTAATTAAAATTACTCAAATTAGTGAAAAAATATCATAGGTAAAATATCGAGTATCGGTATCGGTATCGGCCTCAATATTTTGAAAATATCGGTATCGGTCTGAAAAAGTTGTATCGGTCGAGCTCTAATCTTTGGATCAGCCCAACTGATAAAACATCTTCTAACAGACACGATTCTGCGCTCAAAATCAAAATCAAATCTTCAATATATTCTGGTATTACGCCAAAGCATGTAACGAGTGGCGGGGCCCATCTCCGTGGCTTAGCGCCTGGGCTACACAGCTCCGAAGAAACGTCGCAGCGGTGGCAAGCCGTTGACGACACTGTGTCGATTTGACCAGTTCGGGAATCGAACCCCAGACTTCCCGCACCGAAAGCGTATGCTTAGCAACTGAGCTAACTGCCAGTTACATTCTGCACTCATTTTCATCGAAATAGTGAAACTCGGTTCAAAATTACTCCTTGCCTGAGTTTCACAGTTCTAGCTAACATTCTGGGCATAGTGAACTAGAAACGCAAACAAACTGCTTCTTGCTCTAGCTTTGCAAAACGTTCTGTATTTTCAAAAGTAGCAATAAACAAAGACCAGGTGTGACAAATTGTCGTAAACTTAAGTGCATTTATACAATATGCATCTATTGATTTATCATTCAGGCTAAAGATAAAACCTCCCCCAAATTTTGCAGTTAAAAACGCTCATTTTGGGGAGGTTTTTTTGCTTTAAACTTGTGCATTACCAGTTGCCACTCTATTCTTTTAAACTTTACACCCTTGGATATTTCCGAAGCAACAATGTCGCTCAGCTTCATACGAAGCTGCACCATGTAGATCAGAATACACGTCATTGCTGGCTTGCTGCTTTACACGGAAGTGAAGTCTCGAGGGAATACCCTTAAGGATTTTCCGCAAAAGAAGCTCCTTCAGTTCTTCCAAAAAAAGATTACAAAATTCAGATTTTAGAAGACAGAAACCTCATTCTTCACCTTTCCTATTTGTCAGATATTTTGGGAGTAATGAATCACTGTAATTGTTGTCTTCAGGGGCTTGGGAGCAACATCGTTGATTTTGCAATCAAATTGACTATCATACATCATGAGTGGGCAAAGTGCAGCTCCCAAGCCACATGCGGCTTTTTGGCCCTCAAGACATGGGTTCCTAGTGAGAAATTCTTTGTGAGAAACACCGAAGACCTTTTTTTGTTTTGCAATTGCACTTGCACTCCCCACTGCATCTCTTGAATGGTTGAAGACTTTTTTGCTCTTTGACTCACCAGTGGCAACTCTTCAGTAGCTTTACTTTTCCCTAAGTGGTTCTTTCAACAAAAATTTTGCCCATCCTTAGACTACCTTCATGCAAAAGCTCGTTTTACAGTAATGACTAGCACAAAGTGAGATTTCTTCGAAGTTCAGAGCTGTGTTGCCCAGATGCTAGTTGCAGTATACTTGCTATGTGCTCAGCATAATACCGCGAGTATAAAGAACATTACATATAATTACATATTTGTAGCTGTATGTAAGTAAACATTTCAGCACAGCTCTTATGTTGTTATGGTCAAAAAGCATTCATCAAAAGTAGGTGATTTGCAGGTGCAGAAAAGGTCTAGAAGCGAATCATTTTTATCCTCCTGTCACGAGAAAACAACGAAGGCACTATGCATAGAACGAATCCAGACTCGCTTAGGAGTTGCCCTTGTTGCCAAGTTTTCCGTTTGAAAATTGCTTCTGGCTTCTTCAATTCGCTGCTTGTTAGATATAACCAAGCAGAGATATTGTCGTGAAGCATCTTATCCAAGGACGCAACAACGAGATATGGATGGGAGTTGAAACAACAACCTTGCGATCATGGCCACAGTAAAAACGATGCTTCAAATCAATTGGCCAAGCTGCCGACAATGTTGGCAGCCTAGGTCTCCAAAAACACCGCGGCTACGTTGGCAGATATAGGTTCCAGCTCAATTTACTAACTTTTACGCTGCTATGGATCAGCCCAAAAACTAACGCCAGCGTTATTCCTGCCCACAACGTTCATTCGTTTTTGCCATAACCCATAAGCATTAAGCAACTGCTTCTTGCAATCTGTTTTTAGTTAATATCACGTGACTTTTAGTGTATTGCGGAAATGGATGACGTCATATTCTCAGAGGACTCTCAAATTTATAAAACTAAATATCTTCTGAATTACGCAATTAAAATGCATTGAAAAAAGCTGTTTTTGCGTTAGGCTTCAAGAAACTCTCTGGCATAACTCTTTTACGTAGCTTTGAAAAAAGCTATTTGTCCCAGAAGCTTTTCGTGACACAATTGTCAGAGGGTAATCACGTCAAACTGAGAACGAGAAACCAAGGTCTAGCAATTCATGAATATCGGTTTCAAATGGCAGCAAAGCAGTAGTTACATTGACGAATCCAATCAAAAGCAGGAAAGGGTCCACCCATGCTTAATTTGAGTAGCTGTCAACCCATGTTCTAGAATCTTCTTCAAACTTGGCAGAGAGGAAGAACATAATTAAAAAACTTGTGCGCAAAAAATTTTACCTTTCTAGCACAAGCCTTTCCGGAGATATGATCTTTTGTAAATTATGCAAATGAGTGAATTTTGAGGATATGCAAAGTGACTTAAGGCTCAAAGTTGAGGTAGAAGGATGCTATAAATTGCTGCGCCCCCATTTTTGATCATACCATGTCCAATAAAACAATTATTTTTAAGCTAAAAAGATTGGTTTTTGAGCTATTCAATGATTTTGGTGTTTCACTTTGGGCCCTAGTTTTGCGGTGCTTTGAATTGTTTTTTTTCCTTGACAAAAGTTTAGACCCCATCTTGAATGACTGCTTTTCATAGTTAAAACAAAATCAAGCTTTGTCACACTGAATTTACATACGCTATGAAGCATCAAAGTATTGAACCATGCATTTCTTTAAACTTTCAATTTAGAAGCATGTTAAACACTATAACTTGCATTTCCAAACCTTCCCTATTTCCAATTTCCAACTTTTAAATAGCAACAGTTTGCTGTTTTAAGCTAGCATGAAAGGCAAGTCTTTTCCTATGAATCACATTTTTTTGGTTATTTTACCAGCTGCACATCATCATACTTCTATCAGCATTTCTTGCCTCTATCTCTATCAGCATTTCCTGCAGTCACCTGGGGGCCCTGATTCGGATAGGGCTGCCACAGCCCTACTCACAAGGCTCGACGGGAAGCGAAGAAATCACTGGTCAGAGACGCTCCGCAACATTGACTTTTCGCACTCCAGCCGGCTGGCATGGAATACTATAAACAACTTGACTGGTAGGTCACGACAATCCCCTCGTCAATGTCCCGTTTCAGCTGATGCTATTGCTTCTCAGCTGGTTAAAAACGGGAAATACGAAGGTGTGAATCGACGCTCATCTCGGCTCGTTTTACAGGAAGTGTCTGACCTTTGGAGGGCTGATCCATTACATCCTGCGAATGTCTCTGGGAGTTTTTCCCATCGGGAGTTCGCTGCTGCCCTCCAACATTTAAAACCAGGCAAAGCTCCTGGACCTGATTCCATTTGTCCGGAGCTAATAATCCATGCTGGAGCCAGCTTAAAATCTTGGCTACGTGGCTTCCTATCTTCCTGCCTGCACCACCTCAAAATTCCTAAGATCTGGAGAAGAGCGTTAGTAGTAGCGGTCCCAAAGCCTTCGAAACCGGTAGAGGACCCAAGGAGCTATCGTCCGATCTCCTTGCTCTGTGTTCCCTACAAGATTCTCGAGCGGCTTATCTACGCCCGCGTCGAACCTCTTATTGACCCTCTGCTCCCACGGGAACAGGCGGGTTTTCGACGCGGAAGATCCACCGTGGATCAAGTCACTTTGCTCACGCAAAACATTGAGAATGCATTCGAAGCGAAAAAGAAGGCCGGTGCCGTCTTTATCGACCTGACAGCTGCCTATGACACTGTCTGGCACCGTGGCCTCACCTGCAAGCTGTTGCGGCTTCTGTCGGACAAGCACATGGTTTGTATGATTATGGAGCTGATCCGCAACAGAAGCTTTACCCTTACAACTGGCAACAGCAAGCCTAGCAGGTTACGACGCCTGAGAAATGGCGTCCCCCAGGGATCGGTCCTGGCCCCCCTCCTTTTCAACATCTGTACATATGATATCCCCTCCATAACCTCCAAGAAGTTCGCCTATGCTGACGACCTGGCGATACTTTATACATCTGAAGAATGGAAGGAGTTGGAAAGGACTCTAAGCCAGGACATGACTACACTCTCAGAATATCTCCAGACCTGGCGATTGAAGCTTAGCCACACTAAAACGGTGACGGCGGCCTTTCACCTCCACAATCAAGAGGCTAAGCGTGAGCTTAAGGTCTGTAACATCGGTAAGACCTTACCTTTCTGCCCAGTTCCCACTTATCTTGGGGTCAAACTGGACAGATCGCTCACATATCGTCCTCACCTGGAAGCATTGCGCAAGAAGTTATGTGCTCGCGTCTCACTGTTGAGGCGACTTGTTGGAACAGGTTGGGGTGCTAGCGCTAAGACATTACGCACAGCTGCCCTGTCTCTGGTCTACTCGACTGCCGAGTACTGCGCACCAGTCTGGTGCCGCAGCGTGCACATACGGCTTATTGACAGTGTAATAAATGACGCCTTGCGCATTGTCACTGGGTGCCTGCGTCCCACTCCATCGGTCTACCTTCCGGTTCTTTCAGGCATCCAGCCAGCTGAGCTTCGCCGCCAAGGAGCGACACTCTCCCTAGCCAACCGCAGCTCCCTGGACCCTGACCACATTTTACATGGCCAGTTTCATGAGTCACAGGACATATGTAGGAAGAGATTGAAATCTAGACGCTCATTTGTACCTGCTGCTCGGAAATTACTAGACAGTCTTTCTGAGATGGACGTCCGTGCAGCCGAGTGGACGAACACGAAATGGGACATGGAGTACTCTGCCAACGCTTTGTCACTCCACGCTTTCATTCCCAAGGCTAGCTCCAGACCCTTGGGTATGGGTCTGCCCAGGGCAGCCTGGGTCAAGCTCAACCGTCTGCGTTCTAGTGTTGGACGTTTCTGTTTGTCCATGTACAAATGGGGTCTCGCTCCTCTAGCGAATTGTGAGTGTGGTGCCAGTGAACAAACCGCAGATCACATCATCTCACAGTGTCCCATACATCGAGCACCCCAAAGTATGTTTGGTCTAATGGTTTTGGATGACGAAACAAGATGCTGGCTGAAGTCCTTTACAGTCAGCATCTGACCCAAGCAGTTTGGTGGCCAGGGTGGTAAAAGGATAAACCCTCGGCCTTGGTCCTTCCATCCGTCTTGGAAGAGATGCCCCGCCAAACGACGACGACGATCATCATACTAAACGTGTTGACCTAGCTGTCACATAAATACAGGAGAAAGATCAACTCATAAAATTTCATCAATGTTAAGAATGGTATATCAGTAAATGATAAATATGCATGTAAGTCATTAGTCTGACTTGTTATTCTTTTTAACCCACTTACTGAGAATTCAACTTGACGTAACAAGGTGCAATGGGATGTAGTTTCACAGTTTCTATAATTCCATTTAATGTATCTGATACATTAAGTGGAAAACTCTGGTAGTCCAGAGGTGACGAACAAGAAATATGCGATTGGCGAATCGATATTACGAACTTAGATCAATTTATTTTTGCGAAGATTTCCATCAAAAAATTTGCTTTGGGAGCATAAGAAAACAAGAGTAAAGCTCTTAAGGTGACACTGATTTGTTCCTTTGATTTTGCTTCAAGTGTCAAGCGTCAATGTGCATCATAAAACTGATGGCTCGCATCAACTTTTAAAACACTCTGCGCAAAGTGCGCAACTGCGCATGTTAGATAATTTTGATTGCCAGCATTTTAGGAGGGAATTTAAACATAATAAGGATATATTATATTACCGTATGCCTACTAGGGATGTCCATTTCAGAATAATTAAGTATTCTAGAATAATTCCGAATTTTTTTTTTTTTCAAATCCAGAATTTCGAATCTTTAACCGAATCCTAAATCTATAAAATGGCCGTTGGTACTATTTTGATATCAGTTCAGCACGCAACCACACGACTACTACAAAACAAAATCGACCATTTGTTTCATTTTTAATGACTTTATAGTTCATAGTCAGTACAAGGATTACAACACTATAAATTCGAAGCATATGCAAATGCAGTGGCGTAGTCACGGAACTAACTGCGGGCATGCTTACATTTTGGAACACATGAAAAAATGCGGCTCCAGTATATATATTTATAAGTGGTGCATACTACATTCATGGCCTCCCACAAGCATTTTACAGCCTCTGACAAACACCGCATGATCACACACACTAGGCCTAGAGCGCACTTGCGTTTATGCGCAACGTCCGAAAAGATTTATCACGCACAATTTTTCTTCACAATTAAGCCGACTTCTAAAAACCAAACCGGTTCAAAATAGGAACCAGTTTCTAGGATTCGATATTCTGAAATGGACATCTCTAACGCTTACCCACATCATGGTTTTCTTAAACTGTTAAAGCGGTGGCTTTGATAACAAATTGAGTTTTAGTGTTAAAAATCTTCTGTTGGTTTCTTTTTTGATGCTTTTCAATGCACTTTTATTTTTGACAAAAAGTTGAAGAGATTTAGAACAGAATTAAAGTGTAGTAAAGTTTTGATTGAAATAGTAGGCTACCAAGCCTTTAATCCTACTTCTAATACAAATACAGCTGATCTTATAGCAACTTTTGGCTACCTGCTGACTCTGCTGTTTCCAACTATGATACCACTACGCTTCTACTAACTAGCATTTAAAAGCGAGATGCAGATTTTTCTGGAGCAGTAACCACTTGACCTTTCTCGTTTAGTTCAGGCATTTTCCGTTCCCCTTTCCAGGGTTCCCACACAATTTTGAATTTCGTTTTCCAGATTTTTTCAAGACTTAATCTTCGACGAATACAACAAAAGTACAGGCTGCAGCTACCTGCTCCCATATTCAATTACCTTACCAATGCTTCCGCCAAATTAACAACTACTAATGGTTTTAACAAATTAACAAAAAGCATAGCACAAAATCGGTTTGCAAAGAATAAGATGCATACTTTAAGTATATGCCTACTAAAATACATTGATGAACACATAATTTAAACTTAACGACTTTTGATATACAGCTATATGTAGAAATGACATGGAGTTTATAGAAATGCAGAAATAAAGCTGAATAAACGTACAACTTTTTCCAAGCAATTTTACTTTGAAAAAGTTGGACACTTACGAAGTTGTCCAAAACTTATTTAAAATGTGAACAGTACCCAACCACTTAAATTTAGCTCAAACTGTAAATATTTTCAACGTTTCTTAAAGAGCTTTTCAAATATTAACCTACCATTATTATTTTTATAGTCTCACCAGAAAAAATAACCTAGTACATAGCTAGTCATTTCTTTCATTAAACAAATCATCTATCCATTACTACTTGACACAACATGTTATAATAATATGCTGTACCCTTCAGCTTTGAGGCGATATGTCTTCTACCAGCATATACTACAAAAAAATGTGTCAAAAACAGCAGGTTAAAAGCAGCCAATCTTGGTTGATGTGAAATTTACACCATCAAACATAAACGACATATTTGGGCACATTTTCTACCAAAAATGGTCTACCAAAAAATTACATGGTTTCTGTTGTAAAATTTTAGCTGACGAGAAAACTGGTTGAAGTTTGACTACAATGACGTCACGGTTGTGTTGTTTCATAAATATTCTTTACGAGGGTTTTTAAAAATTTTATTGCTATTTCAAAACAAATCAACAACTAAGTCAGGGTAATTCTTCAGTTAAACGACGAAAAAATTGACTTCAGTTTCTGAACGGCGTAAAGTATGAAAGACTAAACCGATCAATCAATCAATTTTCTGGACCCGCTTATCCTTGGGGGGTCGCGGGGGCAGCAGCTCAAGTTGGAGCCTCCAAGCATCTCGATCCTCTGCAACAAAGGATAGATGCTCTGCTGGGATGCCAAGGCGAGACCAACTAAGATCTTCTACGTAATCTCGCCATCGAGTTCTGGGACGACCTCTAGGCCTTCGACCAATCGGTGTTGAACAGAGCAGTTTTTTGGCTGTTCTTTCCTGGGGCATTCATGTCACATGTCCATACCAACGCAGTTGCGATCTTTCTAGTCGGAGAAGCAGCCATTCGATGTTTAGAAATTCACGAATATCTGCACTTTTAACCTTGTCCAACTAGGTCAAACCGCTAATTCTTCGCAAGAATCCCATTTCGGCTGCTTGAACTCAAGACCTCACTTTCTCATTCATGATCCAACACTCATGGCCATAAGTCAAAATAGGAACATAGACCGATCTGAAAATGGATAGCTTTGCCTTGGTGCAAAGCTACCGTTTCAGTACCACAGATCGGTGGAGCTGGCGCATTACTGCACTTGCTTTTCCGATGCGGATATCCAATTCGCTATTTTGTCTGCCGTCACTTGTGAATGAGACGCCGAGGTACTTGAATTTCTCTGACTGTTTTAGTGGTACTCCATCAATTTAGAGAGAGCACTGCTTTGGTTGTCTGGACAGGCACATGGTTTCTGTTTTTGTTGTACTGATTTTCATTCCGGCAACAGAGCATGCATCCGAAAACCTGTCAAGAGCTTGCTGGAGACCATTTTGGGTAGAGTCGAGTAGCACGAGATCATCTGCAAATAACAGACGTTGTACAGTGCATTCACCGATCTTTACTCCGCCACAAGACTCACTGTTCTTAACTATTCTATCCATATAAATAAGGAACAGAATAGGTGAAAGAGAGCAGCCTTGCCGTAGTCCCACACTTACTCTGAAAGGTTTCGTCGTTGCACTGTTAACACGAACACAGATCTCAGAATGCATGTACAGCGACTTAATGGCAGTTAGTAACTGGCCATCAATGCCATACTGCAACAGCACCGCCCAAAGCTTGTCTCTAGGAATGCGATCATATGCTTTTTCAAGATCAACAAAACATGCATTGATCTCTTTTGCATATTCCCACGACTTCTCAAAGACTTGCTGCAAGGCAAAGATCTGATCCATTGTGCTTCGGCCAGGACGAAAGCCACACTGAGCATCTGTTAGCTTAGACTCGACTATTTCACGGCATTTCTTTTCAAGGCATTTGGCATAGACCTTACCCGGGACACTGATGAGAGATATGCCCCTATAATTGGTGCATTTTCTCTTGTCTCCTTTCTTGTGGATAGGTATTATCACACTAGTTTGCCATTGCTTTGGTGCTTGCCCAGTACTACACGCCACCTTACAAACACGAGTCAGCCAACGAACACCATGTATGTTCATTGCTTTTAACATTTCAGGTCTGATATCATCCTCACCTGGTGCTTTTCCAGTTTTCAATGATTTGATTACTGCATTCACATCTGCTTCGGTTATCTGAATATCTTCCCCAACCTGTTCTTCGTGAATTTGTATCGGTGTAGCATCAACTGGGTTTAAAAGATCACTAAAGTACTCTCTCCACCGATTCAAAATAGCATCTTGATCTTTCAGAGTCACACCATTTGAATCTTCGATAAAGAGAGCGACTCGAGATCTTTTTCCACGCAAACGGCGAATGGTCTGCCAGAACACTTTGTTTGCCGTTTTGAAATCATCGTCTAACCTTTCTCCAAATTCCTTCCAGGCCCTTTCCTTAGACAGTTTAACTTTTGTGGCTGCCGTCTTACGTGCTTCAGAGTACTGCGAACGAAGTTCAAGTGATGACTTATTTGCAAGCCAGGCCTTATAGGCCACTTTTTTCGCACAAATAGCTTCTTTAACTTCTTGGTTCCACCAAGGAGTTCTTTTCTCGCTACTCTTTGTCCCTCCAACACGCTTGCGTCCACAACAGTTAGTAGCGGACGTAATGACTGCTGTTCAAAACAAACACCACTCAGTTTCAATGTCTTCAGTAGAGGTCGGAAGTTCTTTGAACTTAGATGCAATGTTGTCTGCAAATGCAGTTCGTACCTCTTTGTCAGCCAATGATTCCCATTTGATTCGATAAGTTTCTCGTGGTCGAAAAGTCTTTCGTTTTTTCAAGGGTTTCAAAGCTTTCAAAGTGCAGACAACTAGGTGGTGATCAGTTGACAACTCAGCCCCTCTTTTAACACGAACATCAGACACGGTAGAAAACAAGTCCGCCGAAACGATACAAAAATCAATCAGGGAGCGTTGTCCCAGAGAGTCTCTGTACCAGGTGTACTTATGAATTCTTTTGTGCTGAAAAAATGTGTTCATTATGCACAGCCCATTGGTGGCACAGAACTGCAATAAACACCTTCCGTTCTTGTTAATGTCAGGGTCACCATGTTGCCCAATAACACCTTTCCAGGTTGCATTGTCGATGCCCACATGTGCATTGAAATCGCCCAAAAGGACAAGGGATTCTGATGAAGTTGCTTTTCCCAATGCAACCTCAACTTCCTCCAGAAAGGCTTCGTACTGTGATTCTATGTTAGGTGCGTACACCTGCAATATACACAGAGATCGCTCCTGCAGCCTTAGCTTTAGAAGACAAACCCTTCCTCCTAGTGGTACCCAGTCAACGACACATTCAGCTATGTCGGGGCTCACAAGTAAGCCAACACCAGCTTGAGCAGACATTGCTGCATCAACACCTGAGTAGAAAATTTTCCACCCATCGTTCAACTCAACAGTTCCAGAACCCCGGCGCTTTGTTGATGAAATTCCCACAACATCAAGGCGATACTGTTGGGCTTCGCAAACAAGCTCCTGCTCTTTTCCTGTCAGTGACGAAACGTTCCAGTTCCCGATAGCTAGATCCCGGCAGTTTGGTCCAACTCGAGTACGTTTTCTGTGCGCTGCCCCCATTTGCCTCCCCAAACGCTTAGCGACTGCGTTGGTGGGTTTCCGGTGACGGTCAGCTTGTGGGGGAGACTGTAGCTTATTTTTCGAACGAGTCCCTCTGCCTAAAACTCGAACGCGGACCTTTTTATCCTGCGCGCCGTCCGATGCAGCATGAATATTGTTATTACAACTTTCCATTTAGCTACAGCATTGGATTGCTACTTGGTCTGTTTCTCTCCTTTGACCTTACCGCCATGGGTGACCCTGATGTAAGTGATTAAACACTACCGACGGCGTTGCTCTAAGGATCATTGAAAACTCAAACCTCCCCACCACGTTAAGGTGGCAATCCATAGGAGAGGAAAGACTAAACCCTAACCCTTAAATATTTTACGCCGCTTAGGCTAACTGAAGCAAAATATTTTCTGAAGATTTAATGACTTTTATTGAAATTTTTACTCAATTTTATGTTTCACCTCCCTTTGATAAAAACTGTGGTTGCAGCTGCAACAGAAAAAGTATTTTCATGATTTGTTAAATCGTAACTACAAATTGTGATTTGCACGATAAGTCACAGCAGGGGGCGTATTCGATAGAAGTGTGGAAAAGTTTATGCATTCTAGCCCGAAGCGCGATAATTATGTCCACTTACAATTCACACCTTTTCACGACTAGTCGTCCCACGTCCAGTCAGTCACGACTAATAGTCGCGTACTGGCTTAACTCTTCCTCTATCAGTTCGAAAAGATTCCAAAGCTGTACAACGTCAATCTTGGCCAATACTCTAACTTTTCTCTGTCCAATAATTACCCCAACGTTTGGGGTAATTCATGGACACTAGTGGGGAAAAGAATGGACAGCATTAAACTTTTTATTTTGCTTATATAATAAAGAAACTGAATGGCACCTACTTGTTCAGCATGGTTTAATAATGCAACAGCTAACTTTCTCGCACTAAAAAGAAACATACATTGTGGATTAGCATCAAATTCATACCTTCACAAAACGTTTGAAAATTTCAGATCACTAAGTTTAATGTCAGCAGGAGCATTGATGCTTTAGCACCATATCATGCAGTTCATGGTTAAATTTAAGTGAATATTAGAGCGAAAACATAATTAGCCACTGTATATATACTGCAGTTTCTACAAGTTGTTCAATAATTTAAGTTTTTTCTGCAGTTGATCTAGCCGTAATACCATCATGAAAAGGCACTGCAAACATCAAAAAAAAAATCAAATCTTCATTATACTCACCGCATTTTGCCGAAGCGTGTAACGAGTTGCAGGGTCCATCTCCGCAGCTTAGCGCTTGGGCAACACAGATCCGAAGAAACATCGCAACGGTGACGAGTCATTATCGACACTGTGTCGATTTCACCAGCCTGGGAACTGAACCCCAGACCTTCCACACCAATAGCGTGCACTTAGCAACTGAGCTAACGGCCGGTTTTGCACTGCAAACATATTATGTAGAAACACTTATGAAACCGTAGAAAAAATTTAGAAAAATTTATTGGGAGAGAACATTACAACTAAATAATGGATAAATTTGTTAATGATAATAAAATGGTTAAAGTTATGGGCCTATAACATTTGCCGCTTAGGTTTATTTTATTACTCTGTTGTGCTCTCATAAGACAAGGAAGAGGGTGACATACTAAGAAAATATATAATCAAAGTGGCTTATTTACAGAGTTACACAGTACATAATAATAGTACCACTGATAGTCAAGCTAAAAATCTATGAATCAATGCTTGATAAGTGCTAAATAGTACCTGCAGGTGTCCAATAATTACCCCAATGTTTTCAGAATTTCTGTTGGGTAATTATTGGACGGTCTGCACAGGCAGCATGATAGAACTGCAAATGTTTACTCATCATCATCATGAAATTCAGAGCGTCTCTTAGTAGGGTTGCCAATAAAAAATCAAAAATAATGAAAATAGTTCTCAATTTTAACAAATTACCTGATTACTTTTTTCCCTTATATACCGTATTTATTCGAGTATAACGCGCAAAATTTTGTACTGATTTTTAATCAAAAATTAAGGGTGCGCGTTATACACGAGTAAATAGGTCGCACAGCACGCTGTTGCCAGATAAATTCCCTATCACGGCTACAGCGCGCAATACGTTGCTTTGAAGACTACCGCTTTCGCTTTGCTGATATTTGTTTACTTGCAGCATTCGCTTCACGCGAGACTACAAACTCACCATGCGTTGGCTTCCCACTGCATTGAGAAAAGTCAGTTTATTGATTAAAAGGCGGTTGCAGTTTCAACGCAATTACCGTACGATAAGCTTAATGACGTAACAATACAAAATGTTACGATATAAAGGACGGCACAGATAAACGTTCTATTCAGTTTCAGCATTGCCTGTTTTACTGGTACCGGTAATTCAGTGCTTTCAGTGGAAACATTTTTATTTCTATGTGAAAAATATTTTATACTAATTTTCATTCAAAAGTTAGGGATGCGCGTTATACACGGGTGCGTGTTATACTCGAATAAATACGGTAGCTAAGTTTTTCATAAAATTTTGACAAGGTTACTTGAGGACACATTTTGTGAGATAACAAAGGATTAAAATTCTTGCCTTGTATGATCAATCCAATTAATAATGCTTGTACTATTATGACACAAAAGATGACAATTAGGCAATTCAATTCAAGTCAATTTATTCCACCAAGTGGCAACACATAAACAAATTAATGTAGCTGTAGGTGTACAAGTGGAACCACTTGGTGAGGAGACAGCAAAAACACCATTTGGTCACCTAGTCTGCTGCCACCTCACCAACACGGCTTCAGTTAGTTAGTTAGTTAGTTGCATATTTATCCTCCTATCATGAGAAAGCGATC
This sequence comes from Trididemnum miniatum, assembly GCA_964006365.1. Taxonomy (NCBI): domain Eukaryota; kingdom Metazoa; phylum Chordata; class Ascidiacea; order Aplousobranchia; family Didemnidae; genus Trididemnum; species Trididemnum miniatum. The sequence continues at coordinate 21,890,020 of OZ023246.1, forward strand.
AATGCGCTATACGAGCTCGCTTAGGAGTTGCCAGCCATCTGTCTACCACACCAAGATGAGGGAATCCCGCTAAGTGCCTTTCCCAACGGCACAACAAGTAAACTTGCCGGCTTGCTCTCCACACTGTCCCTTTAATGCTGAGCGTCAAGCAGGGAAGCTATGAATACCAATTTTTTAAGTCATTGGTTTGACCCGACTCGGAATCAAACCAGAGTCTACAGCTCAAGAGACAGACGCTCTATACCACTAGACCATCTGAGCAGTCTTACATGTGTGCACAACACCATAAAACAAAAAAACAAAACCACAAAAAAAAAAAAAAACTGAAAATAACAATTTGTTGCTTAATAAGCTAAGCAAATAAAAAAAATCATTTGTTTAACCTAATATCAAAATATGCAGTATGTGGATATTTCAGCACATTAATGTTCACTCAGTGTAATTTAATAATGTAATCAATTAATTGGTTTGTATTGTTCCAGCCAATAATTAACATACAGTTTTTTAAACTAAACTGTTGATAAAGATTTGATACTATGTGGTACTTCACGCCATATCTGTGCTCCAGCAAATTCAGACAAGGATTTTCCCGAATTGGTGCGAATATTAGGAATGAGAAAATTATATTGGGATGATGCTCTCGTGTTGTGATTATGCAATTTTTCTAGTTTTATCGAGTTGTTTATTGTCCATGTATTGTTTTGATTGTTTTTATGATGCATTATCTTCACAATTTGAAGTTTATACACATCGTCGAATTTTAGAATTTTTAGTTGAAAGAATAATGGTGCAGATGGTGTTCGATATGGAGTTTTGGTTATTAGTTTTAACAAACATTTTTGAATGATACGGAGAGGTTTGAGAACGCTTTTAGTAGCTCTTCTCCAGCTAGATATGCAATATTGCAAGTGAGGATATATCGGTATAAAACTATAATACAGTATTCTTGATGTATGAAGGTCAACAGAATTTCTTAGTTTAGAGATTGCCCAGCAGCCCTTTGCTAATTTGGAGCAGAGGTAATTCACATGATTTTTTCATGACATCTTTTCATCAATTACAACACCTAGATATTTCACGTTAAGTTTTTTTTTTTTTTTTATTTATTGAATTACAACACAATGGTGATAGGTTAACACCCAGGCACACTGACATGCGAGGAAAAAATAAGCAGCAAGTAATTAACAGAAAAGTAAAATCAGTAAACAAGTGAAGCAATAGTGTGTAAATCATAACTTTTCAATTTGGTCTTAAAGATAGACAGATTAGAAGCGGAAACTACAACATCAGGAAGCCAATTCCAAGAACTAACTATGCGACTAAAGTAAAATTGACGAAATTAGTCTTATGGTCATAGGCGTCGATTCCCGTGGGAGCGAGGGGGCGAAATATGTCTGGCCCCCTCAGTTTCCATCTACTTTATTTGTTAAAAAATCTGTTGAATGTTAAAAAACACGCGTGCGACTGCGATCTGTGCTTTCGATCACGAGCGTTTTGTTTCATTGAGCATCAACGAAAAAGTTCGGCCAGTTGGCCGAGTGGTAAGACACATCGCTATTCGTGCGAGAGGTCTGGGGTTCGATCCTCGGGCCAGTCAAATCGGACGCAGTGTCGCCACTGTTGCGACGGTTCTTTGTAGTTCGACGCTGTGTTGCCCAGGCGATAAGCCGCAAAGATAGGCTCTGCCACTCGGTACACGCTTCGATGTAATGCCGCGAGTATAAGGAAAATTTGATTTTTTTATTTGACGAAAGTTATTACCTTTCTTAATTTAATTTCGCGAAACGATGCCTAAATACTTACTATCGTTTTGATGTGATGTAAAAACAACAACACAAATTCGAAAAGTTACTTTGACAACACTGATATGATGGATTTGCTACACTGCTAAAAGTTTAGGTGCAAGATCAAACAATGCGACAAAGTTTCACAATAGGTTACAATCAAAAGCGCCGTCTGTAAAGATCAGAAAATTCCGCGGTAAGTTCGTAACAGCGTTTGAGTTTAATTTTTTTCGACAAAAGTGAAACCTAAAGCTCTTATTTTCATTTAGTTCAAAAGTTAAAAAGAAATGCACGGTCATTGAGAAAAGCACAAAACAACAAATATTTTAAATGATTTTAACATTTTTCCAAATTTCGAACATTGATATAAAATTTAGTTTTGATTTGACCTCAATTTGACATCCTAGCAATTTCTACTTAACAGACATAGAGACAAGATTGCTACGTCATACGTAGCAAAATGTCGAAAGTTTTAAGAGAAAGGAAATTATGATGAAAGGACAAAGGCCCATGGGAGTAAAAAATCAAAGGCCCACCTAAAGTTTTTACATTAAGATCGGCATTCGTACCAACACGTAACTTCAAAGACCTTGCGTTTAAAGTTAAAAACTTTTTAAACTTTTTTTCAAAAATTTAAAAAAGCAACAATAGTACAAATAGGAAAGTTTTTGAGATGAAATTCATTCTTGGTGGAACCGGTGCAAAATGAAACGTCAATCTGCTATCAGTGCATTTTTTAGACCGTTTGATAAGAGAATTAGGGACTCAGAAAATGAAAACGAGTCAGATGTGAGAATGAGAAGTGGATCACCAGTTGATAGTAACCCTTCAGATCAAGCTTCAACTTCAAGAAATGAGGAAGTCGCGAGAAATGAAGAAAGTAGTAACAACAATCCGACTCTTCCTGTACAGGTTGACATCAACACGTTGCCAAACAAACTTCCAACTCATGAAGGTCGCAGCTTACAAAGAGAATGGTTTACAGATTTTTCATGGTTGCGTTACAACGATGACGGAACATGTCATTGTTCAAGTTGTTTTTGGGCTATCACAAGCAATCGACTTTCAAGAAAATACACAGAAGGAATTCAAAACAGCAAATGGGTTAAAACAGTGGATGGTTGGCAAGATTATCGCAAAGGAAAGAGTGCGCTTCAAATTCACGGTCGTTCTTCGTGTCATCTAGCAGCGAGTAATGCATTGCAAGTACGTAAAACAGTTTTTTTTTTCTATTTAAGTTTTCTTTAGAGCTAATTTATCTCTATTCATTTTAGACGTGCAAAACAACATCGCTAATTTCATTCGTGTCTTTTTCGAAATTTAATTTTTACTGCAATAGCGCCGTTTTCATTTCGCATTACAACACCATGGTTACGGTGGTTGAGTGCAGTAATTGGTAATTCATTTTTCACTCATAAGCGCGAAACCTTTATGTTGAACAGTTACCAAAGAGTGCGCAAATAAACATAGTTTTTAAAGCAAGTCGCAGATATTTATCTGCCGGCTTATTTTTCTTAATGATATTAGGTTTTATTTAGATTTTCAATAGCGCTTAAATTATATGCAGTATAATTAGGAAGGGGAAAATTTACTCGTCTTATACGCTTAATCACGTTTAATGCGGCTAATAAGATATTAAGCTTGGCTATTACTTAATTGTCTAAATGCAAAATCCACATCACCACATGGTAAATAACTTCACTGCAACTATTTCGCAGATTGCTCTTGATGACTCCAACATCCAAGTATTACTCAGAAAAAGGACGACTGAAGAGCAAGCTAAAAATCGCTTCGCACTCACAGCTGTATTTGATTGCGTGCGTCTTTGTGGAAAGCAAGGGATTGCATTACGAGGTCATAGAGACGAAAAAAACACAGGAAACTTGTGGAATTTACTGTGGTTGGTAGGCCGTTACAATAACGACGTAAATAATTATTTAAAATCCAAATCGAAAACCAAGTTTATGTCTGCGGACATTCAAAACGAAATGTTGAAGATATTATCGCAGAAAATTTTACGAAAGCTAATTTCTGGTATAAAAGACGAATCTCGAATATTTTCAAATTCACTCGCTTCAAGAACTACCAACAATAATAGCTACATCTTTTCCCTAATAGCTGACGAAACGTCCGATATTTCCAACCGGGAGCAAGTTAGCATTTGTATTCGTTATTGCACAAGTTCCTTAGAAAGCAATGAAGTTTTTCTAGGATTTTTTGAAACTCATAGAACCGACTCAAATACCTTATTTTGCTTGGTCAAGGATGCATTGTTAAGGCTTGGTTTGGATATTTCTTGTCTTCGTGGGCAGGGGTATAACGGTGGCAGCAACATGGCAGGAAAAATAAATGGATTACAACAGAAAATGATTCAAGAAAATCCAAAGGCACTATACTTTCATTGTGCAGGCCATCAACTCAACCTGGTTTGCCAAGATGCTTGCACTGAAGTTTGTTTGGTGTCGCATGTCATAACAATTGTTAATAAAATCGTGGCATTTGTCAAAGAGTCGCCAAAGCGCTGTTCATGGTTCGCCGCCATTCAGGCCGCTTCTGGGGAATCTGCAACGTGTAATCTTCGACCTTTGTGCAACACAAGATGGATTCTGCGAAAAGACTGCATAGATGCGTTTTTGATCAATTACAGTAATTTAATGAACTTCATGGAAGAAATGAGTGGAGATCTTGAAGTCTCAGGAACTATAAGGTCAGCAGCATTTGCTCACTTGCTTAATCTTGAAAAATTTGAGATGTACTTTGTTCTTCGTTTGTTGCAACGATTGTTTTGCATCATCCATCCAATTCATGTGAAATGCCAATCACGCCATGCTACTACAGGCGAATTGAACATGTGGATTCAAGAACTTGCAAGCGCTCTATCTCTTGAACTGGATAACTTTGGAAAAGAACTTTTTGTCGAAAGCAAACAACAAGCTCTGTCTTTAAAAATAAATTTGCCAGTGATTCCTCGAGTTCGTCACGCTGTTACTGACGAAGAAGTGCAAAGTTTTTACACTAACGAGTTCAAAGAAGTTTTTGAAAAAGCAGCAAGTTCATTGCTACGCCGTTACCAATCGCGGCCGCTGCTAATGTCAAACTTATTACGCCGTCTTGTTGAAGATGAAACCATGTCACGTGACGATATTGAAGGGGCAAGCGTGTTCTACGGGGACTGGGATTCTGTCGATATCACACGCGAACGTCAATTATTATTTGCGCGGTTTAAAAGAATGGAGTGCCCCATTTCAATCGCTGAAATTTGTAAGCAGTTAAGAGAAAATCAAGCAATACTTGACATGGCACCCAATTACGTAACCGCTTTGAAAACGTACATTGTCCTCCCAGTTTCCACTTGTGAGGCGGAGCGATCTTTTTCTTCTTTGAGAAGATTGAAAACTTATTTACGCTCGACAATTACTCAGCAACGATTAAACGATTTAACCGTTTTAACCACGCATCGCGATGAAACAGAAGCACTGGATTTAAACGAGGCCGTAACGGAATTTGTTTCTAGGTCTCAAACCCGCCGCAACAAGTTTGGAGTACAAGTTCAATAGTCCAAGCCTATTTTTGTCTTAACTTGTGCTTGTTGTTTGTTTGTTAGCTCTGTGAGTTTATTTCTTATGGTAGCTGAAAAAAACTTTTGTGTTTTTTTTGTTCAGCATTATTTGTTTTTTGCATTGATTGTTCACGATTGAAATATTACGGTAATAAAAACTGTAAACTCATCGAATTTTTCTTGTTTGCTGTGTTGGTGAAGAAGCTGATATTGCGTGCATAGCTCAACGACCATTTTTTTTATAGCAGTAGCTTTAGGTTTGTCAACTGCCAGACTATTTTTTAATGACATAATATTAATTGTTACCTTAACCATGCTGTCAAAAGTATCTCTTAGGAGTTTAAAAGCTTACTAAAAGTGATTAAAATTACAATGTTTGAACGGTAAAAGTCTGTCTACAATACTACAAATACTTGACATTAAAATTTTTAATAGCTTTGTTTTTTTTTTGTTGAAGTTCAGCAGCTACGCTCAATTCCTTAGCAGAAACATTCGGGTCTAATAGGACACGGCAGCCACGTGTTGATCAGTTTGAATTTGAAATACTTTATGCGCTAGAACAGTGTTTCCCAAAGTGGGTTCCACGGAATTCTGGGGTTCCATTAAAGAATCTAAAGGGTTCCATGAGCAGATGAGCTGCTATCCAGTATTCTAGTACAAAAACAAAAAACTAAAATATTTTTTGTCGTTGATCTATAACTGCAGGCAATGTAATAACTTTATTTCAGGCAAACATAACCGTACGTTGAATAAAGAGTCACTTTTGTATACCATAATTGTCATAAACGCATGTCAGCGTGAAAATCATTACCAGTAAAGGCCTTTACGGCGCGAGACATATTTCTCTCGCCATGAAGCAGATGCTGCGTTTATATTGTTTGGAATGATTAAGATTTACTCCCTATGGCCTTCGTCATAATGAAAACGTAGTTTCAATAGTGACGTTTGTATTGCAATAACACAAGTTTACATTCGCTAGCTCGACTGTTGAAAAGTTATTCGACAAAAGTAGACGGGAAATTTCCTTAGGGTTGAAGAAGTGTAATGGCTTGCAGATGTTTCATGTTATCTAACAATTAAACAGTAAAGCGATATAAGAAGGCTTTTCATGATTAGGCAAGGCTACGTTATGCGATGAAGGTACAATGGTCAGGTTCATATTTTATTGATTAATTCTAGCAAACTAATAACTTGACTAGGCTATAAATAGAGTACTTCTACCTTGAAATTTCAATGTAAGATTTTTTAAAAGAGTATTTGTTATATTTTAGGTTTAAGTGAATCCAGCAGACCTAATCTGTTTTTAGTATGCTTGCCAACCGACCCCAGTTGTTGGTAGTCCTTTTTTTATGATGTTGTTTGAAACAGAAATCTTCTGCCAACTTGTGTTTTCTGTTATTGGTTGAACCGGTCGGGCCGGCATTGCCCCGTAAGGTTGTGGTTCAAAGTCAAAAGACTACGACTTCCAAAACAGTAACAAAAATTGCTTTTTTTTCAACGTTTATTTAGTATTAGTATACTGTCCTTCTAAAGATGGAACGATGGCTAAAAATCGGGCCTAACCAAACAAAAGAATCAACAAAAAGCAATGAAAAGATGGAATCGGAATCATCTGTTTCTGAAGTGAACATTTTAGATAAAGAGCAATGTGTATCTACAAGTTCTGGTGTGAAGAAGATTGCAAAAAAACGCAAGTACTACCACAGCTATTTGAGTTTTGGATTTACTTACGTTGGCACTGAAGAATACCCAGACGGTCTTTGCTTACTTTGCAACAAAACTTTTTCTAATAGTTCTTTGGCCCCAGCTAAATTAAAAAGACATATTGAAACAAGCCACCCATTCTACAAAAATAAAGACATTGCTTTTTTTGAAAATAAACTACTATCCTTTGAAAATTCCAAATGTTTGATGGCAAAAAAGTTTAAAACAGAACAAGAAAATGCAACAGCAGCTTCATACAAAGCTAGTTATCGCATTGCTCTGGCCGGTGAGGCACACACTATTGGTGAATCACTAATAAAACCTATCATGACTGATGTTGCATCATGCGTTCTGGATGAAGAGTCTGTTGAAAAACTCAAAACGGTTTCCTTGTCTAACAACACTGTTGCAAGGAGAATTGACGACATTGCAAGAAATATTGAGACACAACTTATTTCCAGATTGCGTGATTGCGATGCTTACGCATTGCAATTAGACGAATCCACAGATGTAGCTGGATTGGCGATTTTATTTGTGTTTGTGCGGTATCCCTTTGATAAAAGAATTGAAGATGATTTATTGATATGCAAGAGTTTAGAGCTGCGCACCACGGGAAGTGATATATTCAACGCCATTGATGACTTTATGAAAGCGCATGATATCAGTTGGGAAAAATGCATTTCGGTTTGCAGTGATGGAGCAAAGTTAATGACAGGAAAATTAAATGGTGCTGTAACTAAGATAAAAAATGTTGCAAAAAACTGCAAAAGTCTTCATTGCATCATCCACAGATATGCTTTGGTGACAAAGAAGATGTCACCCTCACTAAAAAAGGTGTTGGATGAAGCCGTTCAAATTGTTAATTTTATAAAATCTCGGCCATTGCAAAATCGTGTTTTTAAACAAATGTGCGAGTCCATGGACAGTGGGCATAAATCCTTGTTGCTGCATACGGAGATTAGATGGCTTTCAAGAGGAAAGGTCTTGACTAGAATATTTGAACTGAGAAAAGAATTGATGTCCTATTTTCAAAGTAGCAAATTTCATTTGTCGGATAGATTGACAAATCCAGACTGGCTTTTAAAACTTGCTTACCTAGCTGATATCTTTTCAAAACTAAATGAAACTTGTGTACGTTTGCAAGGTAGAGAATTATCTGTTTTTCAAGCACAAGATAAAATGACATCTTTATTGCGAAAGCTACAGTTTTGGTCGTCAGTTGTTGGAAAAAAGACTTTTACATGTTTTACATTTAAGTGAACTAATCGAAGAATTTGGAGAAAACTTGCCAGACACGATTGCTAGTGAAATTGAAGATCATCTCAGTAGCTTGACTGAATCGTTACAAAAATACTTTCCAAATTTGGATAGCAAAACGAATTCCTGGGTGCAGAATCCTTTTAAGATTACGGAAATGCCAATGGAGTTAACAGCATCAGACTATGAAAGCTTAATAGAACTTACGTCTGATAGTGTCTTAAAGGCTAAATTTGAAGAAGTTTCTATTGCTCTTTTCTGGGGAAATTTGGTTGAAGTATATGAAAATTTATCAAAAAAAGCTACTCAAGAGCTGTTACCGTTTGCATCGACTTATTTGTGTGAATCAGGTTTTTCTCGATATGCACAAACGAAGACCAAATATCGTGCCAGGCTAGATGCCACATCAGATATGAGAATACAACTATCACATATTAAGCCCAACTTTTCAGATTTGGTGCACTCAAGAAAGCAAGTTCATTCATCCCATTAAAAAGCCGTGTTTGCGTGGTTAAACTGATTAATTATGAGTACTTTATTGTTCTTAACTTCGTTTTCCATCATGATCTCTAAATAATGACTATTTACAATCAAATGAAAAACATTGTTAGTTTGAACAAAGTTTGCAAGGCTACTTGTATCAATAATACAATTAATAAAAGAGCCCAGCGATGCTCAGCCTTGCAAGGCTACTTGTATGTCCCACAAGCTTGACAATTGTCGTGGGGCTTCATCTTTCGGGATTTGGCCTGGCTTGGTGTAAATCGATACTGATGAGGGTTCAAAACCCGAAACAGTATACTTTCTATCGATTGTTTGTTTGTTTTAGTGGGGTTCCATTTTCGCTGAAGTTATCTTGCAGGGTTCCTCTGACGAAAAAGTTTGGGAAACGCTGCGCTAGAAGCAAGAGCAAGGTGAAGGAACACAATCGACCACAAATTGCTAGCATTAATTCCCTAATTTCCCGTATTCCTAGTAAACAACCAATGAACGCAATTGCGAAATATTGCTTTTAGCGTAAATACTACACGCAGCTTTGTGAACTTTTTTTGATTTAAAAAAATTTGTTTCGCCCCCCGAGTATTTGCTTATTCCTACAAAAAATCGACGCCTATGCTTATGGTTAATTATATTTTGGCCAATTCGTATGGATAAAGGATTCTGGTCCTGGAGCAATCCTTTTGTCCAACTTTACCCCACTATTTTAACTGTCTAACAATTACCCCATGTGACTATATGCTTTAAGTACCCATAATCAAAAAGTTGCAAACAAAGTGCATCATATTTGGCGAAGCACTCAAAATTAGGGTCAAAAAATTTAAAGAAAATTTGCTTGAAAATTATTCAAAAAACATTAAAATACTAAAAATTATTCAAAAAACATTAAAACTTACAGGACGTAAGTTTTCAAAAATTTTCTGCAGGAGCATGCCCCTAGACCCCCAAGAACCTTTCTTGTTTCTCAATTAGCTTCAAATCTGTTCTTCCAAAATAAAATACGCTTGAAAAAATGTGGAAATTATGGTCCCTCCCTTTAAAATTTCTTGCTGCGCCACTGGTTGGCGATGCAAACAACTATCTCCGTCACGTTCCTACTCAAAAAGAAGAGTATGGCAACCAATGTTAATATTGCAAAACCTGAGAGGCAAAAGAAACTAGCATACAAAACCAGCATTCTATAAACAATGGCTGGCTGCTATTATTCAGGTTTTCGAACATTTGGGTCCAGGACAGGACAAATGGGCACCAGGACAAATGAGTCAGGGTTAGGTCAGGGAAATAATTGTCCAGGACCCATTTGTCCTAGAATCATTCAGAATATCGACTCTTACTGATGTTTCGAAATCAAACACTGAGCTGAAGGGGAAAAATGTATAGCCTAAACAATCATTAACAAAATGCAAAATGAAGTCTGGAAAGATATTTTCATTTTCCACATCAACATGTCAAAAACTTTTCTTTTTTTAAACTTTTTCAGCCTGGAAAACGCAGTACTATTTTTTCATACTTTTATGACTAGCATGGAAACTCTGCCTTTCATACCGATACTTAGTCTAACCCGCTAACGTTTCTCTATTTTTCCATTCACCAATAAATAAATTATCCCCCATTCCTAATAAATGTAATCGTTTACCGATACCATTCATACCGGTACACGATATCCCTATCACTTACAGGTAAATAGAGCCTACCGGTACAGTACCTCATAACTTCTGCTCCAATCTCTATCAGTTAATCTGCATGAGCATGTCACAAGGTGCACAAGGATCACCTTTGCAACTGAGTTACGAACACAAGAACAGCCAGAGGCGCTAGTGACAGAGTGAGTCATTACTTACAATTACGGTTTGGTTAGGGCCCTTAGTAATAACTCACTAGCGTCCCTTGCTGTATTTTCCTTGATTTTCTCATTTTGATCAATTAATCCTGAATTTTCTCTTTCGCGTCAAATAATACAAATTGTCTCGGATGAGGAAAAATTCCTTCTCTGGGCAAGCGCTACACAAGACTAGTCTAGTTACCCATCCAACTCTGGTGCTTGCTCACCATTGTTGTAATTTTCAAATTGCAATTCTCATTTGGCGCATTTTTACGACGTGTTGCCAATTATAAGTTTTCTTGAATGCTGGATCATGGTTCGATCCAGGGAGTCAAACCGTTTAAACTATCGCTCCGGTTCCGGTTCAAGAAATTTTATTTTTAACGGTTCAGTTCCGGTTCAGGTTCAAGACTTTTCAAAAATTTGAATTCAGGTTCGGTTCGGGTTCAGTTGCACCGAAATTTAAAGGTTTGGGTTCGGTTCGGGTTCATCGAAACCAAATTTTTAGGGTTCAGGTTCGGTTCAGGTTCACCAAATCCAAATTTTAAAGGTTCAGGTTTGATTTGGGTTCACCGAAAAATAGCGGGTTTCACCGATTCGCGGTTCAGGTTTGGGTTCACCTTAAAATCTTGAATTTGGCCTATAACTAACTTAGGGTCTTATATCGCTAAAATAACGAATTATGGATTGCATGCCCGAATCAATTAAGGTTACATAAAAATGTAAAAATTCATTAAATTTTGAAAAGCAGAAAAAATGTTGCAAAGGTTGGAATAGGTCAGTGCATATGTGGGCACAGCTAACGCAAAAATTTGCTCCGCTAACAGCTAGTCCGATATCAAAAAGATTAACTTCGCTAACGCTAATTCGATTACACAAATTTTTCGTTAGCGGAAGCTAACGCTAGTCCGCTAATCAATCATAAGATTATAATTTGAGACAGAAACAACGAAAAATCAGCTTTGTAACTTGTAACAATCATTTTCATATCGCGTTTTAAGCGGGCAAGTTTACTTGTTGTGCCGTTGGGAAAGGCACTTAGCGGGATTCCCCCATCTTGGTGTGGTAGACAGATGGCTGCATGGCAACTCCTAAGCGAGCTCGTATAGCGCACTGATCGCTTTGTCGTGATAGGAGGATAAATATGCCACTAAATAAAATAAAAATAAAAATAAAAACTTTTTAGTTGATTAGTCAAATCTAAACAATATCGTATCAACGCGATTTCCAAAAGTTTATTTAAAAGCACGGAATATTTTAAAGGTTTTAAGCACACGCTGAAAGAACTTACAGCATTGCAATAAACTCTGCAGTGAAATTAGCACAGTACTGAAACAAGCACATTGCCGAAATAAGCAGAGCAGAGAAATAAACACAGTAGGCCTACTAAAAAAATCTCGGTCCCGGATACCAGGAAAAAGTCGTTCACTGGGTCACGCCAGAGATGTCCGGAGTCGCTTTTTTGAGACTCCGACTCCAATCCTGCTCCTGTTTACGCCAAAAATCAAAACTCCAACTCCTGTTTTCACTGCTGTTACTCGGAGTAGTTTTGCAAACTTAACAATCACAACATTATCCAAACTTTAGGCTTATGTTAAACTTCATGCTAGTGAGATTACTTGTGTTTAGAGACTGTGCGCGAACCGATGCCTCACAACGAGCATAACTTTTGTCAATGTTCAGTTTACATAGGCTTACCATACGTCCTCCTTTTGGAGGACATGTCCTCCTTTTCAACCAAAAAAAAGTTGTCCTCCGAGGACGCCAAAAAATGCTCAAATGTCCTCCTTTTTGGCATTTAAAACAGTAAAAACATGTCAAATCATTCTTCCACGAAAAATTTTGGGAAGTTACGGGACAAACTACGGCCTGCGGGCGTGATGACCTTCTATTTTTTGGTCGTCACTTGATTTTGGGCGGAAAATTGGACATTTGCGGCATAGGCGCACGCAGGGGGGGCCACGATACCATGGCCCCACCCCTTTGGCCCTGTAATAAGGTGTTAAAACCTAACTTTCAGTCTATAATTTCTCAAACTAACAATGGTTGCAGCTTCGTTTCACTTATTTTAACCAAGCTTCTGCTTTTAGACATATAAGCTACGAAAATATCTTTGCATTGTCCATAATGACTGCAGCAATCACTGCATGCCCTTTTTCGATAAAAAGTTTGCTAAAATGAGTGTTTTTTTATGTGAAAACCGTAAAAATTTGTTGGCAGCTGGGGGTTTCAACCCCACACCTCCGGTTGTGGCCCCCCTTTTGTCAAATGGGTAAGCCACTGATCTGCGGACGTGATGACTTTTTTTTTGGTCTTCACTTGATTTTGGGCGGAAAATTGTACATCTGCTGACGTGATGACCCTCAAAGAACCTGTCCTCCTTTTGCGTAGTAAAAATATGGTAACCCTAGTGTACATTACAATAATAACTTTAAAAAATGGTTACTCCGGCTCCAACTCCTACTCCAGTTTTGACGTTAAACTTAACTCCGAGTCCAATCCGGCTGCGAAAAAATTTGCCCAACTCCGGCTCCGGCTCCTGTAGATCTCTGGGTCACGCTCTGATGCATATGAAGAAAAGCACTAATTTTGTGCGCGGTATAATGGAAAGAGATAGGAGATTGGTACATTTGGTAGTCTGCTAGCACAGTTTCTGTTTTTAAATCTATAACAACAGGAATTAAGCCAGTTGAAGGTAGTGGGAATGTAAGTATTATCCTGCACTTCTGAGTTTCAATGCTGACAGACATATTGCGATATGTTTTAAGTTGAATAATAAGAGTTTTGGATGGCCCTTAAAGGTTCAAATAGCTAGCCTAACAATCCAAGGATTAATTTTAAAGCCTTCCTGGTGGATCGACCTCTTGTGTAGTTTCTGTGATTACTAAGAGTGATAACGTTTTCAACAATAATAATTTAACCTTTTAAGACTATGTAGTTAAGTGTGAAATTAGTCATGGGCCAGTCTTTTCTGCTACTTTGTTAGTTCTGGCTTGCTGGTGCAGTAATATTTTTTATGGACTCCAGACTATGCCCGCAGCTGTGCAATAAAGTTGTTTCAATTTCTGAGAACTGCCAAGCACTTGTAGGTTATCGCCTTATTCAAAAAGACTAAAAAACTCACCCTCCAGATGTAAAAATATGTGATTGCGATAGGCTGACAAAAGGGACCTGTACAATGATAAATCAAGCTGCTAATACAGTAAAGGAGAAGAGTGTACTTGGTCTATTTTTTTTAATTGTTACTTAGATTGAACTCACTCTATATTTATTTACTTGTTATAACCACTGATCTATTTTCAGCAAAAATAGCCTAGTCTAGGTTTATGTTTATGGTCTAGGCTCTGCTCTGGGCAGTGTTTGGTGTAGGCTCTGGGCTGGTGTCTAGTGATCAAATTGTAGACTGTCTTAGTTTCATTATTTTAAACTAAAATGATGAATTGTCTTTTGGCAATAACACTCTTGCGATGATGTTTTTGATTGTGATTGTTCAATGCATTGCTGAATGCTGATATGCAACAGTGCAAGGCATTGCAAGTTTGATTGGCAACACAATCTGCATAAACTTCAAATTTGCCTGAATATTTGGTGCAAATTCAAGATTTAAAATATAGAGAAGACAACAAGAAACTGTTTCACCAAACGTTTTTTGAGATGGAAAAAGCATACCTTCCCAGCAACTGGGTAAAAAATGTGGTGGCGTCCGGAATAATTTATTCTCTCTTTGATGACTACGACCAGCCCAAACTGTGGCTTGCTGTTTCAAATATGACAGTAACTTGCGGATATTATGGCTGGCTGGAATGCCACAGGCTCGCCTTACGGCTTGCCCGTTCAACACCAAATCGTAAATGCTACTCCACTAGGCTTGGCAGCAGCAAAGGTTTGTTTCGGGTCTTAGCAAAATTTCGGTACTAAAAATTTAAAAATAGTCCCCTTACTCTACTATTTTTTTGATATTTTTAGTAATGTGACTTTAGACCAGGGGTGGGGAACCTGCGGCCCGCTTAAGTTTTGAATGAGGCCCGCGTCAGAATTTTGTTAAGCGTACAACAAACTGGTTGTAACGATATAACTGTTCATTATGTTTTGTTTTATATGCTTTGTATACTGTAGTAGGTTTTGGACCGATGCGTTGTTTTTCCAAAGTTTTATTCGTGGTATTGTTTCGTAACGTTGCATTATGAAGTCATAAATTTCTACTGACGTAATTTCTCTCGTGAATATTCTCGACAGATCTCTCCTTTACGTAATTTCACTGAGTTAAAATTTGTGCTTGTGACGTCACAATTGTGTTTACTGCGGTTTGGTGTGAATTTTTGCATGTCATATGATTTCTCTTGACGTCACAATCGTGTTTACTGTGATTTGGTGTGAGTTTTTGCATGTCATGTGATTTCTCTTCGTGTTTCTTTTTGAGAATGCTGTAGAACGTTCTCGAGCTTGAGTTTCAAGTATAAGTTGGCGTGAATTTTCGAGTGTTATTATTCGAGTGTAGATTTAGTGTGCGTAGAGTAAGCAATATTGTTGTATGCTGAAGGGTATAGCCCTTGTTGTATAGTGTTGCTGAAGTGAGCAATGGAGCTTGTGTTTATATAAAAGCAGTACGGTGAGTACCGTAGCTAAGTGAGTTAAGTTGGGCCGATTATTATATTCGTTTGGTGAAAAAAGTCCTGGTTTTTCCGTGACGTCAGATCTAAGAACGAATTAATTCCTACGGTTTGTCATACAATTATCAATCGTCCTGTCAGCGAAGTAATACCCTTTCCTATTTCGCGACACTGGTAGAATAGGAAATATTAAGATTTTGTAAAAACTGCTTCACATTCTGCTACATGCTTTATTTTGTGGCATAAAAAACGCGCAAAAGTCTCTGATTTTGCGGCAAAAAACAACTCAGCGTGTAAGTTTAATAAATTTGCTACGTAATATTGCTTATTTTTAAAACAAAATTAACAAATTGAAAGTAAATGTGGCCCGCTGAAAATATTATGCAATCAATGTGGCCCGCTGTGCTTTGCCGGTTCCCCACCCCTGCTTTAGACTATATCCGGTAGGCCTATCCAACCTGTTTTGTTTTTTTTTCGGTAAAATTTCGGTCATAAAAAAAAACAAATCATTATACTCGCGGTATTACGCCGAAGCGCGTAACGAGTGTCGTGGTCCATCTCCGCGGCTTAGCGCCTGGGTGACACAGCTCCGAAAGAACGTCGCAGCGGTGGCGAGCCGTTCGAGACACTGTGCCGACTAGACCGACCCGGGATTTTAATCCCAGACCTCCCGCACCGATAGCGTGTGCGCTAAGCAACTGAGCTAACGGCCGGTTAATTTTTTTTTTTTTCGCTTTTGAAATTTCGATCATAGTCCAAGTTAAATTTGTAAAAACGGATAAAAATTAAAGCAATTTCGGTGAATTGACCGTTCAAGTAAATATTTTGCCAATATGCGAGCAACAATTACAAACGGACTACCGGTGTCAGGTTTAACAGACATCAGGGACGGCGCCACTCAGAAATAAGTGAGGGGGACAAACCAAGACAAAAATTTGCAAAAATTTAGACTCTTTCAAGAAGGTAGCCTATGGTATGGGAAGCCTCCCCCAGAAAATTTCGAAATTTGGGAATGAATTTGGTGCATTCTGGCGTATTCAGGAGGATTTTTCGTCGAAATGGGGACTTAGTACGAAGTAAAAATACGATACTAGTAAGCGTAATTGTTCAGAAATTGACATTGCCTTCGGTTATTGTGCCTAGTAGTTCTGTAGCCCGATTCTGCAGTACAGTGTGCTACTGTGCTTCAAAGTAGGCTATTAAAAAAAACAGTCTACCCTGCAAATCTTCGACCAAATTTAGTGAAAGATATGTAGGGTTACCATACGCCCTTCTTTTGGAGGACATGTCCTCCTTTTTGACCAAAAAAAAATTGTCCTCCGAGGGCGCCAAAAAATTGCCAAATGTCCTCCTTCTGGACATTATGAACAGTGAAAACATGTCACAACATTCTTCCACGAAAAATTTTGGAAAGTTTCAGTCCAAACTACGGTCTGCGGACGTGATGAGCTTTTTTTGGTCTTCACGGCTTGTTTTTGAGCAGAAAAACGAACATGTGCGGACGTGATGACCCTCAAAAAACCTGTTCTCCTTTTGCATAGTGAAAATATGGTAACCCTAGATATGGTGTGTTATTGCAGTATCACGGCAAAGAATGAAAACGAAAATTGAAAAATCCTGAAAATGTTAAAAAAGTAATGGCACTGACAGAATATGAGAAGCGTATATCGGTCATAAGGTAGTATTTTGCGGTCAAATTATATTTTCTGGATTCCCTTGACGGTTTATCTCGTGATTTGTTAAAATTTTTGTGTTTTAAAGACAGGAAACCAGGAGAGGGTCCACGTCTGCCCCCTCCCCTACCCCAGAAAAAAATATTAACGGATTTGCACGATTTACAAAAATGGGCCGAGAAGATGTGGGGGGGACTTGTCCCCCCCATTGGCGCAGCCACTGACAGACATCAAATTGATCAAAGTAGGTTTTATTTGTGTTGCGGTTGCACAGGAGTAGGTGTACATTTCTACATTTCGTTCAACGTATTGTTACTTTAAACATGACCGAAAAAAGTTGAAATGACCGAAATTTTTGTAGACAATTAGGTCAATTGACCGAAGTCAAATTAAAAAAAACAGTATTGAACGAATTTTAATGATATGCCGTCAACATGGGACTATCTAATCGCACGAGCCTAGATAGTTAATTGTATATCCACTATCTAGGGATCACAGCTGTTGCTCAAATGAAATAACAAATAGAAAAGGAAATTATTAAAATTTATTGTTTTTTTACTTCATAAAGGCCAAGGAAATTATGCACAAACAAAAGCACACAAAAAGCAACGTCACTATTCACCACTATAACATAGCCTACTAAACTGTAGGCCTATCATCCTACACATAATACATGTAATCGGCAGTAAAAAATTTTTTTACAGCGGTAAGTGGTTTTACGAGAAGTATAAAGTGGGTTAACCAATGTCTGTTACATTCCTTTTGCAATTGCTTTTCTTTCAGACATGCATATCAGGAGGTTCCACTTTACTTTCAGAGGCCGATTAAAAGTAACTTCAAATGGTTGGTGGAGATTTGGTTTGCCTGGGGGAGAAAACCATTACAAAATGAGATCATTGTCGGAAACTAACACTTTTTGCATATTCGTCATTTGGTAGGATTTACGTTTTTCTTGTTTTGTCAAGTATATCTTCATCAGCATTCGTAATGCCGCACAAGACAAAAAAGCTGTTTCATCTGACAAACTCTTTAGAACACTTTTTTGTCCTCTTCTCCTTTGTCGGCAGCGTGGCGCAGTGGTTTGGAGCGTCGTTTTTACGACGGCCATGATCGCAAGGTTAATGGTTCAATTTCCAACCCAGCCTCGTTGTTGCATCCTTGGATAAGATGCTTTACGATGATTATCTTTGCTTGGTGAAATCTGGCGAGCAGCAAATTAAAAAAGTCGGAAGAAAATTCAACCGGAAAACTTGGAAAGGCAACTCCTAAGCGAGTCTGGATTCGTCCTACGCATAGCGCCTCCGTTGCTTTTAGCAGGATAAAGATGAAGAAATCAATCAATCAATCTGACAAATCTGTTTTTGCATTTTTTGCGGTATATGTTTGTCATTGAGAATGTTGCTTAAAGTTGCAACGATAAACGATACATCCTGCCAAGTTAGGTTTTTATACATAGTGTTTGGCTATAATTTTAACATGAGCAAAGGCGTTTCGCACAGTTTTTCAGTGAAAATTTTTTGAGGCCAAATGTCAGATACCTTTGGGGGTCTTTCGAGACATGAAATTATCAAAATTGCAACTTCAATAGGCACATACAAAAATTACACCATTTGTGCTACCAGTAATTTAAAAGCTAAATGCAAAATAAGGAAACCACAATAAAATTTACCAATGAAAACTTCCTATCACAAGAAAGCGATATAACGAGTTCGCTTAGGAGTTGCCATGCAGCCATCTGTCTACCACACCAAAATGGGGGAATCCCGCTAAGTGCCTTTCCCAACGGCACAACAAGTAAACTTACCGGCTTGATCTTCACACCGTCTCTTTAATGCTGAGCGTCAAGCAAGAAAGCTGTGCATACCAATTTTAAAGTCATTAATTTGACCCGACTCGGAAACAAACCCAAGTATACAGCTCTTGAGGTAAACGCTCTTACTACTCGGCCATCTGAGCAGCCTAATTAATAGAGTACGTTAATAGTCTATTGATAAAAACAAAGCCAACACAGACTGCTAAAATTTGCCAAAGAAGTTCATAAAGTCACCCTATTAAATCTAAGTGCCTTTCACAATTAATGAACTAGCGAACAACCAAAAAGAGTAGGCTACCAGGAATAGGCACAGAAGAAGGTAAGCTTCCATCAGGCCTTCATAAAATTTATGCAAATAATTTAACTTCTGCAAAGACTTTCAATTAACACAATTTTACCCGGCAAACCGTTTACCGGTACGGCGGTACATTATCTGATTTTTAACCATACGGTAGGCACTGACTAGGCTAATCAATCTCTTGAACTTACGGAAAACAACTAGACTAGTTGAATCAGCTTTAGCAGTCAAAATCAACTTAAAATAGTTTAGTTTAGTTAGTTGCATATTTATCCTCCTATCACAAGAAAGCGATCAATGCGCTATACGAGCTCGCTTAGGAGTTGCCAGCCACCTGTCTACCACACCAGCATGGGGGAATCCCGCTAAGTGCCTTTCCCAACGGCACAACAAGTAAACTTGCCGGCTTGTTTTTCACACTGTCCCATTAAGGCTGAGCGTCAAGCAGGGAAGCTGTGAATACCAATTTTAAGGACATTGGTTTCACCCGACTCGGAATCAAACCCGAGTCTACAGCTCAAGAGACAGACGCTCTATACCACTCGGCCATCTGAGCTGTTAAAATGTTGCAAAATACCGTGTTGTCTATTTTTAAATATCAAATACTGATTTTCGTTCTTATTCTCAAAACTGCTACACCTTTAACTTAACCACTCTCTAGCCTCTTCAAAACTCTGAACTGTAGGTTTCAAGCTTTTCCGTTTCTTAGGCTAAGTCAACAGCATAATTGCCATTAAATTTGTCTTCGTCTGATTAAAAGCGCCTGGTTCAAGTTCGTAATTCTCTCTTGCACCTGTAACGTACATTCAACACCTTTTTTTGTGATTTTTAAAAGTTTTATGATCAATTTTGTCCAAAATTAATGACTTTGGCGCGAAAAATGCATGCAAAAGGTCTCGGCTTCTCGGTTTTTCTTCATATGCATCAGAGCGGAACGAAGTGAACGTCCTTTTGTACACAAATGATGCTGTGACGTAATAAATCAAACAAGAGTTTCCAGTCATTACGTATACAGTCTTTGATCTGACCATGTCTGACTATCGTGCCTTTGCGAAATGCAAAGTTGACAGACCGGCAGCTGAGAGGGGTTAGTGTAGCAACAGCTACATTTAGGTTTACGTCAGCGACGCCGCGTCGCTGTGTTTGAGATTGCCTTTTTTCCGTCTCGTGACTTCATGCGTTTGTTTGTGTGGCAACGTCTTTTTCTGTGACCAGCCGACTGGAGTGTACATTAGCGATTGATTGTGGCTGAATTGTGGACTTACTGCTTGCATTTGATTGTTATTTCAATATATTCGTTATCTCGACACCTTACTGCAGTGCTGCGGGAACTACGACAGGGAAAGACAAACACTGCCCGTAACCCTCAGTCTAGAGGTGAGCAGTGGAGAAAAGAACACGCTGGTCCTTCGTCTTCCCCACGCGGACCAACACAAGTGCAACATTGGTGACCTCACGTTTTTGTCTTTCAACCATCGTAGCAGCTTCCAGCCATTCAGGTGTGTCGTTTTTTGCAATTTTCAACAGCGCTTCAACCAACGAATCGACGAGAACACTTTACAGCTACTAGACTTCTCTACACGCACGTGCGTTAACGCGATTTCCCGCGGTTTTCCAATTAGCGCGCGAATTATCTAGAAATTTCACAAAGCTTTCGCAATCGGTCATAGTGAGCTGCGCGAGACATCATTATTGCTGACAATCCAGTTGATTCGAATAATTGACGTTGATTCGAAGTCACCCACTTTCGGACACAGTATCATGGCTGACGTGCCTTTGAACTTGTTTTCATATTTTGTTTTTTATTGGCGAGACATTTTGATTGTATTTCTTGCATGCATGTTGTTTGTTTTAGTGGTATTGCATTTTCGCGGCCCCAGGTCTTTTCCTAGTTTTTCTTGTGTTGTTAGCGAAACTGATCGAAGTTTTGACGCATTAACCAACAACGTAGCCCCAAACATAAGAGCTAGAGCATCTCTCGATGCAACTGATTTAGCTGATAGACCTGTTCCTGTTCTCAGACAGCGCGTTCATCGCCCAACTTTTAGCACCCCTATCCACCTATTCCTACTTTTAGTTCCTCTTCAAATCTGATCACACAGCCTTCTGTCTGCCTTCCTTCTCTCCCTGAGTTTTGGGACTCTGATCCCGCAGGTTTTTTCAAAGTCTGCGAAAATTTATTCGAAGCTTCTAGCGTTACTGACGAGACCTTGCGCTATCGGGCGCTTCTTTCTTCTTTTTCGAAATCGTCTTCTTTGCTCAAACGCTTTTCCGATCTTTTGCCCTCTTCAGACACCGAACACTCATACTCCACTCTCAAAACACGAATACTGGACAGGTTTTCTAAGCCATCAAACCAGTGCCTTTCTGATCTACTTTCGCTCAGCAACCGCAGCGAACTGACCGTTCGTGAATATTTAACTAAGCTTAGATCCACTGCAAGAGGACACTACGACACCAACTCTCCATTGCTCAACGATTTACTGCGTCACCACATTCTGCTTTCTGTAGACCCCACGACACGCACCTTTTTGACATTGCATGATGACTTGCCACTAGACGAGCTGGCAGTTCTAGCGGACAAACTCCTTTCTGCATCTGCTCAACCGCCCTCCTCTGCATTACACCAGCACACTACTAATCAATCTCTCGCACAAACACATTCCAACATCAACACCCCCCCCACAACACATTATAAATGAAATCCTCGACCATCGAATCAACTCTCTTCAGGAAAGCTTTTCTTCCGTCAATGAACATTCCTCTCATCAGCGACCTACTCACGAGTCTCTCCACACTACTACCTCTACCTCCAATCGATACACCAAGCCCCCAATTCACCCTTCACGCGCACCTTCCTCTCGTGACAAAGATAACACCTGCTGTTATTACCACAACCGCTTCGGAGAAAGAGCTTTTAAGTGCGAGGGCAGTCCCTGTCCATTTTTTTCGCCACCCCGAGGAACTCGCCGTTCGGGAAACTTGCAAGCGAGTTACACGTGATTGGGGAACCGTGTGGCTCGCAGCCAAATCCTTCCCCCCTCTTTTTTGTTAGCGATAAATTGAGCAAGGCCACGTTTTTAGTTGACACTGGGGCATCATTCAGTGTGCTCCCCATGCACACGTGCGACCCTTCTTTGATTAGAGCCGCCTCCGCAGACACCTTAACTACGATCGGGGGTGGGTGTCTGCCTTGTCGCGGTCTTGTCACTTGCTCTGTCGACCTTGGATTCTCCCGTCTCTTGACTCACGAATTCCTTGTTACCGAACTTCCTTACGGCATTCTTGGCATCGACTTTCTTCGCCGCTTCCGGCTTAATGTAGACGTTTGCAATGGCACACTCACCGAATCGATGGATGTAGAACGTTGTGCACGCGATCTCCTAGATGAAGCTTCCTTGACAGATGAAGATGCTTTCGCTCCCAGGATTGAATCAGGTACTAACGACCCTTTGCTTACAGGTTTTAAAACTCGGTACCCCGAAGTGTTTGATCCTCAGATGCGCTCTAAGTCTATCTTACATTCAGTCGAAGCGACGATAGAGACTCTCAACGACAAAGTCGTCACCTCAAAAGCACGCCGATTGAATCCTGAAAAATTTCAGGCCCTGAAATTAGAGATTAAACGACTATTGGATGCAGGCATAATTGAGCCCAGTTACTCAGAGTTCAGCTCGCCCATTGTAATGGTCGCAAAAAAGAATGGGACATTTAGAATGCGCGCGGACCTCACAAACTTAAACAAGGTTCTCAAAACACACAAATACTCATTGCCCAATGTGCACGACTTTGCCAACATGGCACATGATTGTCAGTACTTCACGACACTGGACATTAAGGATGCATACTATGTCATACCAGTCAGGCCTTCTGACAAACACAAGCTCACATTAGGGAACTTTCAGTATAACTTTTTGCCGATGGGATTGGCCTCAAGCTCTTGCTTTTACCAAAAACTGATGAACGAGGTGGTTTCAGGACTGCCCAATGTTTTTGCATATCTTGACGACATCATTGTTATGTCCAAGTCCAAGGACGACCACATGAACACTCTCCACCAATTGTTTTCCAGGCTAAAGATGCACGGCCTGGTCGTCAACGAGTCCAAGTGCTCTTTTTGCCAGAGCAGTTTGATCTTCCTTGGACACCGGGTCTCAGCATCCGGCATATCGCCTTCAGAAACAAAAGTTCGTGCTATCAACGAGTTTCCTCAACCGAGGACAAAAAAACAACTGCAACGCTATCTTGGAATGTATCAATACTATAACAAATTTGTCAAACACTCGTCCCAATGGCTGCAGCCCTTGCACACTTTTGCCGCCTCTACCCCAAACAACAGGGCTCTCAGATGGACGGACGAGCTTATTTCTTCTTTTGAGCAAAGCAAAACCGAGCTTTCTCGTGCAACGTCGCTTGCTTATCCTGATCCATCCGCGGATACGGAATTAGTGGTCGACGCCAGTGGTTCCCACATTGGAGCAATCTTGCAGCAGGTAAAAAACAATGAGCACGCCCCGCTAGCTTTTTGGTCAAAAGCCTTGACTGCCTCCCAAAGAGCATGGTCCACCTTCGACCGAGAACTTTATGCCTGCTACGCCTCCATTAGATATTTTCAATATTTTTTGGACGCCAAAGACTTCACCCTCCGGTCTGACCACAAACCTCATGTGCACAAGTTTCACAGTTCTACGCTATCTTCATCTCCCCGTCAACAGCGTTATTTAGACTACATAGCCCAATTTACCAACAAATTCGATTACGTTAAAGGCGAGTTTAATGTGGCCGACGTTGTCTCTCGTCCCACAGAGGATCCTAGCAACGTGAACGCTATCTTACCACAGCAAGAAAGGCTAGATTACTTGGCCATAGCTAGGGCACAACACAGCGATCCCGAAATAAACCTGCTTTGCCGCACGAATGACACTTCCTTGCAACTCGTGGAGGTGCCACTAGCTGACCACGATTTTCGACTTCTATGTGACAGTTCACGCGGCAAACTACGCCCTATCATTCCTTCTTCGCTCCGAACCACAGTTTTCAAGCACTACCACCACTGGTCACACCCAGGAACCAGGACGGGCATTAAATTGATTGGAGACCGATTCGTTTGGCCGGGAATGCGTAAAGACATCGCAGAATGGACTCGCGAGTGCCAATACTGCAGCCGCGCAAAGATCACGCGGCACAACAAAGCGCCTTTAGCAGCAGTGTCGCCCCCTCCCACAGAGAGGTTTACACACATCTACGTAGACCTCACAGGACCACTCGTGCAGTCGCATGGGTATTCATATCTCATGGTGATTGTAGATCGTTTCTCTAGGTTTATTCATGCCATTCCGCTGGTCGGCATATCAGCAACCGAGTGCGTGAGTGCATTCATCCATCAATGGGTTGCACTCTTTGGGTGTCCGGAGAAAATTTTTTGCGATAGAGGAGCACAGTTTACATCATCCCTTTGGACCGAAATGAGTAATTACCTAGGTTGCGAAATGAAGCACTCCACCGCTTACCATCCTCAATCTCAAGGGTTGGTTGAACGCTTCAATCGCAGTTTAAAGTCGTCTCTTAGGGCTTATGAAAACTCGTCAGATTGGTATGACAACCTTCCATGGGTATTACTGGCATTGCGAAACAGTCCCAAGCAGGACTTACACTCACTTTCACCGTCGGATTTTGTTTTCGGGCAACCAGTCCGTCTGCCAGGTGAATTTTTTGAGGTCAACTCTGCCACTCAATCTCCTACTCACGAATACGTGAGCA
This sequence comes from Trididemnum miniatum, assembly GCA_964006365.1. Classification (NCBI taxonomy): domain Eukaryota; kingdom Metazoa; phylum Chordata; class Ascidiacea; order Aplousobranchia; family Didemnidae; genus Trididemnum; species Trididemnum miniatum. Next base: position 21,914,798 of record OZ023246.1, read on the forward strand.
AATTTTCGCAGTACATTTCAAGATTAGCGTATTGTGCGCCACGAACTGCAAACCGCGAATCTCATTTGGATGCTGCTCTATTTTCTCCCTCGTGCACACATGTGTACATCAGAATCGATTCCCACAGAAGCTCTTTGGCACCATTTTACAGAGGACCTTATCGTGTCATTTCCAAACACGCAAAATATTTTTCAGTTGATTTCAGGGGGCACAGCGATACCGTTTCTATCGACCGACTTAAAACGGCTCAATTTTCTTTTGCTTCGTTGAATGAGGAGGTAGCATCTAGCAGCACAGCACACATCCCACCTGATTTTGACCCCTGTGACTTGGCTTCGCACAACTCCAGTCCTCTCACTGAATCACATAGCATTCACATTGACATTTCAGAACCTCTCACACATCACGTTTCGCAACAACCACCCTCACCAATAGATTTGACATCAGACACGTCTGTGCATTTCACCACTCGAGGGCGAATGGTCCGGCCACCCAGCCGATTACGGGACTTTGTTCTTTAAACTTTAGAATTTTTTTTTGTTTCTTTTCTGCACGCTCGATCTTCTCACTCTCTTCCTAACAAGCTCGTGACTTCGTGCTGGTAGGCGCCACCACGCGAAATCACAAACTTATAACACTGTTCTCTTCATTTTTACTGGATGTCACAACATTTTCTCTCCTCTCCCTGCGTCTATGTTTTCATTTACGGTCGATTTTGTTTTTTTGTTTTGTCAGAAGAAAGAGGGGGATATGCATGTAGCAACAGCTACATTTAGGTTTACGTCAGCGACGCCGCGTCGCTGTGTTTGAGATTGCCTTTTTTCCGTCTCGTGACTTCATGCGTTTGTTTGTGTGGCAACGTCTTTTTCTGTGACCAGCCGACTGGAGTGTACATCAGCGATTGATTGTGGCTGAATTGTGGACTTACTGCTTGTATTTGATTGTTATTTCAATATATTCGTTATCTCGACACCTTACTGCAGTGCTGCGGGAACTACGACAGGGAAAGACAAACACTGCCCGTAACCCTCAGTCTAGAGGTGAGCAGTGGAGAAAAGAACACGCTGGTCCTTCGTCTTCCCCACGCGGACCAACACAAGTGCAACATTAGCATACCTTTTCTAGGTACCAGTAATCAAGCATATTGCGACCTACTACGTCAAAAACCATCGGCGAAAATTGATTTCTGCCGGGTCAGATTGGATGCGTTTGGCCATAACAATGGGGATCAAAGACCCCAAAAAAACGCTAGCATACCTTTTCTAGGTACCACATGAAACGTAGTGGAAACGAAAGCTTACATTGACCAGATCACGCAATGAAATGTAACAAAAATTTTTCGGCTGCTTCACCCCCGACAGAAGCCCCCAAAGTTCGAGTGATGACGTCACAAAGGTATGCTAGCGTGCCTTTTCTAAGTACCACATAGAACTTAGTGTTAGTTAGTTAGTTAGCTGCACATTTATCCTCCCATCACGAGAAAGCGATCAGGAGTTGCCAGCCATCTGTCTACCACACCAAAATGGGGGAATCCCGCCAAGTGCCTTTCCCAACGGCACAACAGGTAAACTTGCCGGCTTGTTCTCCACACTGTCCCTTTAATGCTGAGCGTCAAGCAGGGAGGCTGTGAATACCAATATTAAAGTCATTGGTTTGACCCGACTCGGAATCAAACCAGAGTCTACAGCTCAAGAGACAGACGCTCTATACCACTCGGCAATCTGAGCTGTTAACGAAAGCTGTGCAAACGAAAGCTTACATTGCTACGAAATGGTATGTGACAACAATTTTTTCGGCTGCTTTACCCCCAGCAAAAGCTCCCAAAGTTTGAATTGCGACGTCATTTTTGCTGTGACCTCATAATTCGCTTTGACGTCATGCGTCGAATTTTTGGGGGCTTCCGCTGGGGGTAAAGCAGCCGAAAAAACTTCTGTCACATACCATTTCGTAATCAGTGCAATGTAAGCCTTCGTTTGCACTAAGTTTCATGCGATTCTCAGTCAAAAATTTTCGCTATGACGTCATAGTTCAATCGGGGGCTTCTGCCAGGGGTAAAGCAGCCGAAAAAACTTCTGTCACATACCATTTCGTAATCAGGGCAATGTAAGCCTTCGTTTGCACTAAGTTTCATGCGATTCTCAGTCAAAATTTTTTCGCTATGACGTCATAATTCAATCGGGGGCTTCTGCCAGGTGTAAAGGCGCGTTTACACATTGGCGAAGCTACGCGCAGGTTTTTGCTTGTTTCTTTGTACCGGGTTCAGCGATTCGCAAGAGTTTCAGTGAAGTGAAGTGCAGTGCACCAAGTAGCTACAAAGCCACTTTTGAGCCTGGATGCGCGCGGTTTATAGGTCGACTGCTACTTACGAAAATAGGTCCAGAGGGTCTGAGAGATCAAAGTGTTTATGTGCAGGGAGTTTATAGGTAGTTGACAGGCAAGTTTTGCTACGAATAGTTTATCCAAGATTTGCAGTTTGATCTAAGTCAAATAGTTTTGTTTTTTGTAGTTGGTTGACCAATGGTAGAGTAACCGTTAGTGTACAAAGCCTAGTAAAGTAGAAGACTAATTTGGGCAAGGATAGGCTTTTACAAAAACGGTTGGCTACCGGTATTTTTACGCTTAAATGGGCCTGTACTAGTTTACTGATCTATGCTCTTTTTTGGACTGTTGCCACCAAACACAGGGTACCAGTAAGTGACTTGCCACCCAACCTAGGCCAGTAGGCTGCCTGTCTGTAGCGAAGGGTTGGGTGCTGGGTGGGGGTAGGATCAGCCATCAGTACTCAGTATGGACAGTTGCTGTTGTGACAATGTATCGGTACCGGTAGGATAACAATATTGATGGATGAAAGGTAACTTTTCTCCAAGGGCTAATTATCGTATCGGTAGTCCACATCATGGGTACCGGCTACCAACTGCCCAACCTTGTTTTACAGTTTAGGACCACAGGGTCAGAGAGACAAAATTGTTTATCTGTTGAGGTATCGGTATATACTGGTATATAGGCCTATCTAAATAGTAAACAAGCAAGTTTGGCTAAGCTTATTTTATTCAAAGATTCATAGTTTAAACAACTGGTATGTCAAATGCACTGGTATATTTAAATTTTTAAAGTCAGTTGACAGGATGACTAGTACCGGTATTGGTACATACGGTAGTACACCTATGCCTATCTGTGGTCGTATAACTGCTAGTCACTATGTCTAAAAAACTATCAATTGGGTAATGTAGGGTTTTCAAAACACCAATATTAGGACTGATAGACTGCATTGAGAAGTAGCAGTTGAATGATTAACAAATATAGGCTTACCGGTACCGTACCATACTAGTTTGCTTTGTTTAATGTTAACGGATTTTTGTGCTGTTTTTCTTTCAATTTTTGTACTCAACCTGACAATGACCAATGGTTGTTTTCATTTTAAGATTCACTACCGGTATATTGCATTATTATCTATATTGCTGTAGGCCTAGTTGTTTACATTTCATATCACTGTGTCATCCCAAATGAATCTCGCTGATAATTGGAAAAAACTTTCAATTCTTGAAGTGTTGAAATATATATTCATATATGATGTGACAAAAGAAGCATACCGAAACAAATATATTCGCCAAAATGCTTGGAAAAGCATTTCCCCAGTATGTGGTTGTCCGATTAAAGGTATTGCAATGAACTATACAGGCCTACATTTTTGATTTTGATCTGCACAGTACCTGTATATATGGCGCATAATCCTATACCCTATATGCTTTGTTTCCTTTTGCTTTTTAAGTTGTGCCATCTGTTTTTGTTAAAGTATCAGTACTTCTTACAATTTTTTTTGTAAAATAGTATATACCGTAATAAATTGTTGTACAGTTACACAAATTAAGGTGCTTCAATAAAATAAGCTGTGCTTGTTAGATGTTTCGATTTCTGCTATATTATATGTGTTTTGCCAAAATTGTGTGATTGTTTTGTTCATCCTGGTAAAAACTTGTCAAATTGAGATTTTAGACATTAAAAAATGCTCAATCAATCAATGGATAAAATAACAATAAAATTTGACAGTTTGTAAAAACACTATTGTTTAAACGATGTTTGCTTCTAATACCATACATTGAAACATCTGCTTTGTAATGCCTAAATCATGCCAGAAGCATGGTTAATGAGTGTGCTGGCATAACTCCTCATTAACGTTGTAACCACGACTACTCCTGCAGAGTGCAGAAGTGTGTGAAAGAATTTGCGCACCAAATTCAACAAGGAGAAGGAGAGGTTAGAAAAAAGCTGATCTGGCGATAGTTTTACACCACAGCGGAAATAGAATCTGTATGAAGTTATGTCTTTTATCCAGCCTATATACACTGCAGAAGGTAAGTTCAAAACAGTTACACAACAACATTTTCATCAATACATGTTATAAAAACTGTACCGATAAGTGGTAATAATTTATTGCTTGTCTGAAGACATGTTTACAGTAGTAGTACATGCATATATTGAATTGAATAATAATTTTTGTCAGTAGTCCTGGAGAGTTTCGATCTTAGTTTGACATTTTTACTAGCCTGATTGCAATTTGCTTATGTTTGGTCTTGAGAGCGCCTCATGGTCTATGCTAACTGCTAAAGGTTTGTGTTTAGTTATGACTAATAGTGTTTTGATAGCAATCGACAAGAAAAGCAAGTTTTCTTGTTTTCACCGTATTTATTTAGTGTCTGGATATTGCTGTCTCAGTATCTTGCAGTTGTTATGCGCATAGATGGATATTGGATATGTAGTGACGTAACGGCTAACAATTAACTAGTTTCTTTATTTTAACCTCCTTTCACGAAAAATTGAATATTCAACCAAGTTTTGCAAGTGATGCTTTGCTTTTCTAATTTGCAACATGTTAGGATTTCCTCCAGCAGTAGTGAGCATTGGGAAGTATTTTAGTAGTAGTAGTAGTAGAGTGTTTTATTCAACGACCATCAAAGTACATAGAAACAACGCATATCACGACATTCGGCCGAAAAAAAGGTAACAGCGACAAAACGCGAACCGTTAAAGCATGCAATATACAACCCTACAATAAATTTAAAAACTAAAAGAAGCATGGTCATTTTATCCAAAATTGCCACAGCACAGATGTAGCGCAGTTTAACTATAATAAACTTGCTATAATGTTTGTTGTTTGAAGCAATGCTGCCTGCGAATTACTTCGCCACTTTGCTAATGGAGATTGAACTAAGCTATAGGTCAGTTTAGGTAAAGTTAGATTTGTGCAAAATTATTTTTACTTTTACCCATTGCTTTACCGTTTTGTTATTTTGTTTTGAAGTGGGATTCTATACCAATGACATGCTGCATTGACTGAATGCAATATTATAGATGGGCATAAAATTTTAATACTGAATGCAAATTTTTCATTATCAGAAAATGTTTGAGGTAGTTAGTGAGTGAATTTTTTTTTTGCGCAGCACATCTTCCAACATGGTTGATGTAGACAACCAAAAAGTAGATTGGAGACAATTATTGGAAGAAGAAGATTCTATGCCAAGTTCTTCTCAGTGGATGTCACCCCATTCCCTGAGCCATTCAGAATCACAGAATCAGTATGTACGCTGTACAGCACCAGATGTTTCCGAACACAGTAGCCCAGATGCAGTCCAGATTCAGGATCGAGTTACAAAGCAAAAAGTGCAGTCGAGTTAAATCTTTGGGTACCGGTATGTGTAGTTTGTATACAAGTTGAATAGTGATATAGGGTACCCGCAATATTATGCAATAGTGATATACCTGCGATATTGAAGTTTTCATTCTTTAAACTTTTGACTTTTTTATTATTTTTGCTCTCTTATTTTCTAGAGACAAAATACCTGCGATTTTAAATTAAAGCTCTCATTCTTAAAACTTTTGACTTTTTTATTACTTTTGCTCTCCTATTTAATTGGTCATTGGTTGTCCAAACAATTCATTCGTGTTTTATGCAGGTCCAAAATTTTTAAGAAAGCAAAAGAAAGTTGATGAAAGCGAATGCGAAGAAGACGTTGTTACCTCCAAGCTAAAATTTTTTTTGGAAAGCAGCAGAACTCAAGGTACAAATGTTCGAATATTGTTGATACTAAAACGTACAAGCAACTTCATTTATTTGGTTTGTGTTTTAAAATACCAAATTTGTATTTATTTAAAAATGCAAAAGGCTTGAAAATGGTATTTAAAAGTGGTGTTTGTGTTTATCGATACTTAAAAATGGAAAAGTTTGTGATTACCGTAACTTAATACAGTAGGCTACCATCGCTTTGTATATCGGTGAAAAACGTCCATTTGGTAGCAGAAAGACTGGGTTTTATTTTTGGTGGGATCATACTAAATACTTCAAAAATTGTATTCGCAGCTTCCCGCGAGACGCTACACAATGTGTATTTAAAACACCCGCTGTCTCCAACTTTTACTTTTAATACAGTATGCTAAAATGAGATAAAAGGTTTAAAATTACATAGGATTTAATTTTCATGTCAAAACTGCAAAAGAAGCCGCACTTAACACTGATTTTTATTTGCTTATGCAGAAAATGTCAATGATCCAACTTTTCATTTTTTTTTTTTGGTATGGCTCGAGAGGCACAAAAATTGCTGGATTCAATTAGATTGCAATTACGAACGAAAGTTATGCAAGCAAGTATCGCTGCGGCTGAGGAAGCGCGGACGACATTGCAAAAATGAAGATGCAAGTTGTTATAGCAATCTTTTTTAGTTTGGTGTTTCAGTCGCGTGATTGCGAGTATTTCTCCGACATTAAACTCAAGCCGTTCAGAGTTACTGGTCCTCCGATGATAATTAATTGAAGTATAGGCTACCAAAGCAACAATTTGCGTTGTGTTCCTCAAAAACCAAACGAATCCTGCAATATTAGGCCTAATTAGCGAAATTTACTGATTTTGCTATGAATGACGTTTTTCGTTTCTGGAAAGCAAACCGTCAAATTGTATTGCATGGAACTGCTATCTTTAGTTTCGCTTATTGTGTTTATGTTTTTTTGATATCTGCCGAACAAGCTACCGGGCAAACATACTGCTGTTCTGATGTCCTTGTCTCAAAACACGCTGATTGCGGTCATCCGGACAGTTTTGCATAATCGTTAAGAGAGATTTCGGATAAGCTCATTTATTGCCGTTTATTTTCACATTATTTGCGTACTCGCTTTGCCCACAACATTTTTATCGGGACGAAAGCCGGTGAAGCGGCCATCTGCCGTGGCTAAGTATCTGCAGTAACAATGTATTTTTGATCATAAGTTTATGTGGTGTTACGCAAAAAGCTGCTCTTGTACAATATACAGCTCAGATGGCCGAGTGGTATTAGCGTCCGCTTCGGGAGCTGTAGACTTGAGTTTGATTCCAAGTCGGGTCAAACCAATGACTTTGAAATTGGCATTCGATCACAGCTTCCCTGCTTGACGTTCAGCATTAAAGGGACAGTGTGAAGAACAAGCCGGAAAGTTTACTTGTGCCGTTGGGAAAGGCACTTAGCGGGCTTCCCCCATCTTGGTGTGGTAGACAGATGGCCGTCAACTCCTAAGCGAGCCCTTAGCGCATTGATCGCTTTCTCGTAATAGGAAGATAAATATGTATACTAATGTTTGTCGCTGCTTAGGGCGTATTTAAACAGCTTTTGTGTTTTTAAAGAGAGCTTATAACGCTGAAATAAACAAACAGTATGGCAGAACATATGTAGTGCAATGCTATGGTTGGAGAAGGTGGAGAAAACATGTGGTTTTTGGTAATATAGAACCTGTTTTGGAGGATACATAATGTTAAAGTTGAGTTGTGCTCTAATATGACGGGTTTTCGTGGAAATGAAATAAAGGGCCTAATTTGAAGTGGAAATTGAAAGGAGGCTGCAACCACTACTAATTTTGGCACTGTCAAGAAACTAACTTTACTCCCGAGTTGAAGCGATTGATTGAAGCAAAGCGAAAATGAAATTTGCATTAGAAGAGGAGGGTAGACTGTCCGTGTGAAGAATGAAAACGAATGGCGCGGGCTACACTTTTATAATTTTTTGAAGTAAATGAAGTAAGACAACTATTTCACTTTTTTTCATCCTGTGTCACTCTTTGCACTGCGTTTCACGGATTTATAAAAAAAAATCTTTACGGTGTCTTGCTGGAAACAGAAGGCTAATTTAGTAATCTTAATTGTAATTCCTTTTACGTAAATGGGGTTAAATCACCCAACAGCTTCGCTGTTTTCGTGCTCTTCCTCCGATGCTCCGCTTAGATTTAGGTTTATCTGTTCTTTTTATAGTGCTGGTAGAGCAGAACAGACCTCTCAAGTCTAAGATCAAACTGAGCATTTATTTGCAGAAAACACATGCCAATATTTTATAAACTTGATTTGATTTCTTCATTTTTATCCTCCTATCACGAGAAAGCGGCGGAGGCGCTATGCTTAAGACGAATGCACATTCGCTTAGGAGTTGCTTTTGTTTCAGAGTTTTCCCGTTAAATTTTGATACAACCGATCAGATGGCCGAATGGTATAGAGCGTCTGCTTCTGGATCGGTAGACTTGGGGTTCAATTACGAGTCGGGTCGAACCAATGACTTTAAAATTGGTATTCACAGCTTCCCTGCTTGACGCTCAGCATTAAAAGGACAGTGTGAAGAACAAGCCGGCAAGTTTACTTGTTGTGCTCTTAGGGAAGGCACTTAGCGGGATTCCATCTTAGTGTGGTAGACAGAAGGCCGGCAACTCCTAAGCGAGCTCGTACAGCGCCTCGTCGCTTTCTCGTGATAGGAGGATATTATGCCAATAATGAACGAATGCTTCTGACTTCTTCATTTTGCTGCTTGCCAGATTCCACCAAGCAGAGATAATCATCGCGAAGCATCTTATCCAAGGACGCAACAACGAGACTAGGTTGGGAGTTGAACTATTTACCTTGCGATCATGGTCGTCGTGAAAACGACACATCAAACCACTGCGCCACGCTGCCGGCAGAATTGATTAGTTGTTGGTGGTTGCTACCAGCTACGAAACACAACCAAATTCAGCGCTTCACCAATCAGCGAAGCACTTCACTAATGTGTAAACAGTCACTTGCGCTGCGCGCTGCTTAACTTCACTTCACTGCGCCTAGCTGAACTTATGTGTAAACGCGGCTTAAAGCAGCCGAAAAAACTTCTGTCACATACCATTTCGTAATCAGGGCAATGTAAGCTTTCGTTTGCACTAAGTTTCAGGTGATTCTTGGTAAAATTTTTTTCGCTATAAATTATATGACGTCAAAACTCAAACTCTAGGGGCTTCTGCCGGGGGTAAAGTAGCCGAAAAAATTTCTGTCCAATGCCGTTTCGTAGCAATGTAAGCTTTCGTTTGCACTAAGTTTCATGTGGTACTTAGAAAAGGTACGCTAGCATACCTTTGTGACGTCATCACTCGAACTTTGGGGGCTTCTGTCCAACGTCACTGAAAAACACAAGTTGTGCAGCCGATGAAATTGGCCGCCATTTTCGTGCCCAAATGACTCGCTCGCATAATGACAGGCATTGAGCATAGTGGCAGGCTAGCAGTTTTAGACTGTGTTTATGTGGTCTAAATAGTAGTATGCAGTGAAATTCATTCAAAAATTAAGTTTGCAAAGGATTAAAATATATTTTATTGGTCCAATTTGTAGCTATGCTGGCATAATAGAGACAGCAGATTAGAGCAAAGTTCTATATGACAGAAAGACCAGAAATTTCCGACTAGGCTTATTCAATGCTTAAACTAGGAGTATATGGGCTTTGTTTACAGCACAGTTTTATTTAGCATAAACTAAGTCAAGAAAAATTTGAATTTTTTTTACATTTCTCATCTACCAGAGCACGAAATTGGTTTGAATTTCAAGTTTAGGTCAGCCCTGTGGTGGTGTAGCACTGCTGGTCACCACGTAATTATAGCCTCAGCTGGTGTTAAAACTTGCAAGATGAGTTAATTTGGAAGTCTGGGCTACTGAACTGCAGGCTTGGGGTATTGGTTGGAGCTACTAGCAGCGTTTGCTACCGGTATAGCTCAACGTCACTGAAAAACACAGGTTATGCAACCAATGAAATTGGCCGCCATTTTCAAGCACAATTGACTAGCTCGCATTATGGCAAGCATTGAGTATAGTGGCAGCCTAGCAGGTTTAGACTGTTTCTATATGGATTATGGATTAAAAAGTGTTATGCAGTGAAGTTTATTCAAAAATTTAAGTTTGCAAAGAATAAAATGGATGTCATTTCTCCAATTTAACTAAATTTGTTGCTAGAATCATAGGTTAGATAAACAACAAGTCAGAGCAAAGTCTTATAGAAGCAAAAATGTGTCGACTTACCAGTATTCAACTAGAGAAATATTTAGGCCTAGTTGACAGCCCAATAATATTTAGTGTAAACCAAATCAGAAAAAATTGCATTTTTTTCTTATTTCTCACCTACCACTGTACCAGAGCATGGAAGGTAAACATTACCAGTATTGGTTTGAATTCCAAGTGTAGATCAGTCATGAGGCTGTGTAGCACTGCTTATAACCATGTGATATCAGCCTGAGCTGGTGTTAAAACTTACAAGAGCAGTTAGTTTGATAATTTAGGTTTTTGAACTGGTGGCTAAGGTTAATAGTTGTGGTAACTAACAATGTTTGCTACCTGTATGGATTAGTCTCGGAGCCTATAATGGTAGCCTAACCAATTTGTTTTCACCAATTCATTCAAAGTTTCTAAGGAGGTATTGAAATAGGTTTTCTAGGGTATCATAATGCCTGGTTGTGCTGCACCAAATTGTACTTCTCATAGTCGTTAAGGTCATCGTTTGTTTCTATTTCGTAGTGACCCTCAACTGCGCAAGCGTTGGTTGGTCAATTGCCGAAGGGATAAATGGACTCCATCAAAACACAGCAGACTCTGTGAGGTTAGTCAAGTTTTATGTACTGGTATCTAATATAGTGAAGTACGGTAGCACCAGTAGTTTTATTTACTGTGTCACTGTATCACTTGTTTTTATTTTAGGCTAATATAGGCTAAATATTCAGTCAAGTGTGTATTAGAAACAGTGGTAATCAGTGAATTTTGAGCCTTGAATACTGATGAAACATGTTGACGTAAGATTTTATAGATATGGACATGCTGCTTTTAAGTAAGAGACTTGTATGGCAGCTACCTGAGACTGTGTCAGCAAAAGAAATATGTTGTGTAATGATGAAAAAAGGGAGTACAAATTTCCCTCATAATATATAGTTCTTGTGATCAACTCAATTACAGTACGGTATCTTAGATCAACTTGTTTATCTAGAATCATTTTGAGGCTTCACAGTTTGAGTCTAATCGAAGAGATGGGGTAAAAAAATTAAAACCATCTGCTGTTCCAACTCAAATTGATGTCCCTAATTCCCCAAAAAGGTAGGAAAGCAAAAGAAGAGTCTTGAAAAGACCGAGAGGTTTTTATCACTTAAATCATTTTTAAGTGCTCATTGTATTACACTTCAGTAACCTAATTAGGAATTTCAATTTCAGCTAACTGTGTAGTATGCAATGGATAATACCTGATATAAGACGTACAGACTAATTGCAAACTATTTACAAAATATTTTAAATGGAAGTCTGATAAGGTTGATATTTTTTCGCTTTGTTATGTATGTTTTTTCAATGCAATATCTGCCAATCTGTATGGTGCTAAAAGAGATCTTGCATCATCAATACGTCAATCTCCTCTCTGTTTATTTCCACAGCTCAGATGGCCGAGTGGTATGGAGCGTCTGTCTCTTGAGCTGTAGACTCGGGTTTGATTCCGAGTCGGGTCAAACCAATGACTTTAATATTGGTATTCACAGCTTCCCTGCTTGACGTTCAGCTTTGAAGGGACAGTGTGGAGAACAAGCCGGCAAGTTTACCTGTTGTGCCGTTGGGAATGGCACTTAGCGGGATTCCCCCATTTTGGTGTGGTAGACAGATGGCCGGCAGCTCCTAAGCGAGCTCGTACCGCGCCTTGATCGCTTTCTCGTGATAGGAGGATAAATATGCAACTAAATAAAAAATAAAATAAAAAAACCACATGTGTACGATGCTTGTATTTTAGCGGTATGATGCTAAGCATGCAGCTTATCGAATTTGTTTTAGACAATACAGATAGTGGTACAACATCAACCCATGAACACACCTATTCTAAACATCCTCGTACTGAAATCGTTGAAAGTTTTCCTGACCAAGAAGAAATGCATTCGGGTTCATTGTTTGCTGGCCCTGATAACTCTTGTACCAGATGTCATCACTTGGAGTTGGAAAATAGACAGTTGAAAAGAAAGGTTTCATATAGCGATGTTAATTTTTTGCTTATGTGTGTTAATTTACTGGATTATTTCCAGCATATCACATCTATTTTTGGCACATTTTAATAAGCCCTGTAATATATTTTGCATTTGTGCTTGTACCACATTGTAAGCTAACCACACTTATACCACATCCGACACTAAACTTTTGCCAAACCGGTACTACATAATCAAAGTTTACTGTCTGGGAAGATTATAACTATAAACAAACCGCGGTTTAATCGATCAGATGGCTTAGTAGATAGAGCGTCTGCTTCTTGATCAGTCAGGTCAAACCATTGACTTGAAAATTGGTATTTGCAGCTTCTCTGCTGGACGTTCAGCATTAAAGGGACAGTGTGGAGCAAGCCGGCAGGTTTGCTTGTTGTGTCCTTGGGAAAGACACTTAGCAAAATTTCCCATCTTAGACTTAGTGTGGTACACAATGGCCGGCAATTCCTCTTCAAGCTCGTATAGTGCTCCGTCACTTTCTCGTGATAGGAGAATAAAAATGCAAATACATAATAGAAAATAAATAAACCTAACAGCATATGATTTGAATTTTCAAAAGATAAACAATTTGGAAGCTAGCCTTGCCAATACCAAGCAAGCAATGTCTGGATTTTTTCGTGAAGACCAACTCCAAGCTTTGAGCTACGGTTCAAAATCGTCAAATAAATGGAGTGATGATACTATGAAAGCAGCATTGCAAATTCGATGTGCATGTGGAATAAGAGGGTAAGCTGCGGCAGTTCAGTCATTTGGTTTAATTATTATTTGGGTGCGTGGTCGTTGGATATATATTTAAAATAATTTTGCTGTTTATCGGATCATTTTTTTTTGCCTTTTTCGATTTCTTGAAACTAACATTCGTCTAACTCTGAAGAATGAATGCTTTGACGGAAACCGTGATGACGCTATGTGGGTCTTGATAATGATACTGCAGCTTATTCTAGTAATGCTTGTCCCTACAAATATAAGAACAATACTGTATTGATCGTTCTGATGCAATTACGAAGCATCCGAATATCCCAATTGTATGTTGGTGAAAGAGAAATAGTCACAGTGTATACTTATTATTACTTATCCTTGTGGCAATCGCTTGTGGGTGAGTTAACTATTTCACTTACTATTTTAGATATGAATTTCTTCGCCAACAAAACTTTCCTCTTCCTGCCTATAGAACTATTTGCAGTAGAATTTCTAATTTGCATATGTATCCTGGTCTTCAGTTTATGACTTTGGACTGGATGGACTGCAAAACGCAAAATATGGAGTCGCACGAAAAACTTTGCTGCCTTGCTCTAGACGAAGTCCAGATTTCAAAATGCATACAATATGATTCTGGATTAAAGCAATTTGTCGGTTTTGTATCTGCAGAATTCAAAGGAATTGATTCGTCAGATGAGGCTTGTCATGTGCTGTGTTACTTAGCTAAGGGCATTACGTCGCACTGGAAGCAAATAATAGGTTTGTTGTGTTTTTGCAAAGAACCTCCTAAAATTGTAGCTCTTTGAAAATTCTAGTTTTCTTAGTAAGTGCAGTGATTGAGATATTTGTGGTTTTGCTATACACTATTAATGAATAATAAACAAAAAATATTTTTTGATTTCTACAGTATATAAATGATCGTAATCGACGCATACCTGTTGCATGATAAGCTAATTGCTTATGCTTGCTTAAATATTTGCTTAGTGTTTCTGACGTGGATAGCGATTGAGATGGTAGCTTTGGTATTAAGCTGTAATCTATTCAACTGGAAGGGGCTACGAAGTCTAGTTTTCGCTATAGCTTACAAAATTTCGAAAAAGTCATTATTTTCACTGTGAATGAGAGCAACCAATCAATTGTTTTGCAGCGTATTATTATACTGGAGCTAGCGTAAAAGGAGAGCAACTGTGGAGCTGTACTGAAAGAGTAATTCAGAAGCTGGGCGCGCGTGGATTTATTGTTCAGTGTGTGGTATCAGACATGGGAGGAGGTAACCAAGCCATGTGGAAGTGTGCTGGAGTAGTCAGCAATAGGTGCAGTTGATGAGCTTGGACGCTTCACACTTTGGTTTGTAACGTGATCTCGCGTGTCTCTTTTGCAGAAATGAACTTGTTGAGTCTATTCCTCATCCAGTTCATGAAGGTAAATCCCTTCATTTTGTTGCTGATGTTCCACATTTGATTAAAAATTTACGTTCGGCTTTGTTAAAACAAGACTTCGTGCTGCCAAAATTTATCGTGGAAAAGTATGGTCTCCGTTCCAGAACGGTACGCGATGAGTTGAAAAATTTGAGTAACTAGTTTTTTTTTTGTCACTAATACAATAAGCTAATAGTGTAGGCCCTATTTGGCAAACTGAAGCATGATCTAATAGCTTCATTAGATTCTGTGCTACAACAACTCTTTAGGTTTTTATTTTTTGAGGGCCATTAAACGTCTGTTTTTGATTAGCTCAAATCTACGAGGCTAGCTTGCGGTGAATGCACAGCTCTGGTTGAGTGGTGAAAACTAAAACTCAATTTCAAACTTCTCTAGACTTACGATGCTAATGAATTAACAAACTTTCTTCTTGTGCAAAGGTGACTAAACGTTGGTTAGAGAGATTGCTGGACTATCAAAGTCACAAACAGTTGAAGCTGGCACCTAAATGAACTCCAGCACATTTGTGGCCCTCTCAATACCAGAAAATGAATGTGAAATCAGCTGCGCAGGTAGGCTATGATGGCATAACACACTTCCATGACATGATCGAGACATTTCTTGGTTTTGAATAGGTGTTCAGTAACAGCACTTCTTCGGTTATAAAAACGCTGGTGGCTCAAAAGGTATTCGATGAGGAAGCTCTTACCACGGCATTTTTTTGCGAGTTCATGAGTCGGTGGTTCGACATTTTGAATTGCCGTATTCTTGCCAATGCTTTGTATCAACAAAGCAATGAAAAAATGGACTTTTTGAAAGAGGTTAGTCACTGGTCAGGGTTTTTGTTTGTTGAACCTTCGCCGATGGTTTTGGAACTGAGACTAACTTAATGACTTGAAAATCGTGCATACGCAATACGCATGCAAACTCCCAAATAAATTTTTACAACAATGTAGGCCACCACTAGCAATGTGCCAACAGTGTGAACTTGTAGTAGACTACTGTTATGCCTAATTAAATGTTGTAGTGTACAGTACACCCGATCCATTTTGTATGACATGCTGTATTGTCTTTATGCATAGGTAAAATTATCTTGTAGGTATTCTTGCTGATGCAACATATTCAAGTCGGATCCGCATGGAAACCAGTTCAATCGGGAATAAAATTGGCAGCTTCTAGCATCTTGTCTCTGCATCGCCAGCTTGTAGTTGACGGAGAATTAAAATTCTTGATATCCGCTAGATTTACGCAAAATGCTCTGGAAAACATTTTTTCACAAGTCAGGTCTAAAGGAGTGCTTCATCCAAAACCTGTTCAATTTAGGTTGTCTTTGCGTTTGATTTGCTTGGCTCAGTTCATGGCTGTACCATCGTCAGGCAGTTATGATGTTGACGACACACCTCATCTTATTAGTTTTTTTAAATCTAGCAAAGATGACTACCCGAAAATGACAGATCATTTTCCATGCAGGATGATGACGATCAAGCTGCTTTACGATTGTTAAGCACAGCTGCTGCTCTTTCGTGTGATATTTGTGAGTCTAACGGTTTTTATTATGCTGCGGGCTGGGCAATTTATAAAGAGTTGCAGAAAATTAATTGTAATGCATGTTCTAACTGCTTCTCGGTTGGAACACCCGAAGTGAACCTTCAAGAGTTTTCGGTGTTGACTTCTATGAAGTCTTATCAATCTGAGTTTGGTATGACAAAAACTACCAACTACTTATGTCATCCCTCCAGTGCAAGCTCCAATTTGCTGAGAAAAGCAGAGGTATTATTGAAAGAATACCAAAATGATTTGCTTCGCAGTTCATGCCCTGAAGAAATCATTCTAAATAAGGTTAGCTATAGTCCAAGTGAATTCACCGTTTGCCACAGTGTTGTGCCTGTTATCCTCAAGCAGTATGTAAAGCTACGTCTTCATGTCCTTGCTAAAAAAATAAATGATAAAAAACATGACAAGAAGCAAGTGATTGCAAGCAAAACCGCTGCGCGTTCTTGCATATGCTAGCTAGATTGTTATGGGGTGGGCAATGTTTGATGAATGAATAGAAATGTTGGTGAAGTCAAAAAATACAGGGAAAGTAATCAGTTCAGTGTAGAGTCTTGGTTGACAGAACTTCTGAAGATCTTCGGAAAAAGAAATGAATTTATTTCTGGAATTATAACGGTTCTTTTCAGAGCCACCCCTACAAATGAAAAGATGTGTGTACCATCGCAAGCTCTAATGAAATAAACAAGAAGCACGCAAACAGCTTAATTAGGGCAATGGCGACTACGCCTATACGAATCGCTTTTTTTGTGAAAGATGCCGCCTCGATAGTCGGCATGGTCCTATCTTATGGTCCCTTGTGTCAAAGGAGTTAGCCTAAGCTTAAAAAATTTGACTTGAGTTAGGAAAGATTCCGAAAAGCATAGCCACTACTCTGAGAGATACGCTCTCCTTAGCAATTTAGAGATTCTGCGGTCATGATTGAAGGAGTTAAAAAATGCATTAAATCAGTGCTTGGCGGCCATGAATTAGTTTTAATTAAATAGTTATATCTTTTTTTACTTACGCGCGATTGTTTTTTTGTGACTTTTTATCTATTGAACCCACAAATAAGGTTTAATGATACCTTAAATATGCGAAAACTGCATTACTTTGTAGTTTAATACAGTTGACGATATTGCAATTGGGCACGAAAATGGCGGCCTTGTGACGCAACAACGTGACCAATGCGCTGCATAACTTGTGTTTTTCAGTGACGTTGCTTCTGTCGAGGGTAAACAGCCGAAAAAATTTCTGTCACTTACCATTTCGTGATCTGGTCAATGTAAGATTTTGTTTCCATTAGGTTTCATGTGGTACCTAGAAAAGGTATGCTAGCGGTTTTTTGGCCCCCCCCCCCATTATTATGGCCATCCGCATCCAATCAGAGCCGGCAGAAATCTACTTTAGCCGATGGTTTTTGACGTAGTAGGTCGCAATGTACTTGGTTATTGGTAGACATGAGTAACACTCCTGGATATGAGTAAAAACTGTACCCGGTTGTGAACTTGTCTTTAAAACAAGTGCGGATGAATGAGGATATCCATTCACAACTCCCTCCAAGTAACCCTTAGGCAAGGATTAGAACTTGTTAGCTTCCCAATAGCTGGGGTCACAGACTGAAATCTTGGTGCTAATCCAGTTTATTCGCAAAATTGATTTCGTTTGCTATGGCATGTTGCTTAACTAACTAATTAATTAATTTTGTTTCTGAGTTGGTTCGTTATGTGCGAGTGTGTTTTTGTTGTTAAATCCAATTGTTTTTTATTTTCATTGTTAGGGTCACGCAGCCATGCCTAGTCTTTTTGACGGGCATATTTTAACGATTACCCGTTTTGCTGCGTGTGCCCTTTTCCGTGCTCTGCCAACACTTATTGAACTCATATGAACGTGTGTTTCTAACGTTATGGAGAGCGGAAACAAAAACGAGTTGATTGATTGATATTGGTACCTAGAAAAGGTATGCTAACTCCTCTCAGCAACTTCTTACCTCCTACATATTGAAAGAGTGATTGCGCAAGCTCAGCACTATGATGTCATTGACGGAGTTATTATTGCTTGATCTAAGCGCTTAGCTAGAAGAGCACCGGTAGATATTTCTCAGGCACAAAAACGGTAAAATATGGCAACTTTAAGGCTTTTTTTTTATTAAAACCGCGGTAGCAACTACTCTTATTCTAGCGGATTTGCGCATTGGCTGAAAAAATTAGCTTCGATAACCACTCCGCTAACATTTTTAAACGTCAGCTGAACAGCTAATTCGCTAGTGAAAAAATTAGCTTTGCCATTTAGCGGATTAGCGATTTGTGCCCACCTATGAGTCAGTGCTTTATCGTTCTGATGATGTTGGTCGTCAGTACCAACGAAACGTCAACAAATAAAAAACCTCTGACTAGATTTAGTTGAAATTATTGTAAAGATACCGGAAGAATGAGAAAAAACTTCAAGTAAGCAGAAAGAATGTTACGCATCGCAGCACATGTCTAGAGATTTTTATTATTATTTTTTAAGAATCAGCTCAGGTTCAAACATTGTTACTAAACGATTTCTGTTCAGGTTTATGTTCACAAAATGTTATAGGTTCGGTTCGGGTTCACTTGCATAAAATTTTAAAGGTTCGGGTTCGGTTCAGGTTCACAGATTTGAAATATTAAAAATTCGGTTCAGGTTCAATGATCTCAAATTTAAACGGTTCAGGTTTGGTTCGGGTTCACCGAAAAAAATCGGTTTTTACCGGTTCGCGGTTCAGGTTCGGTTCGACTCCCTGGTTCGATCACAGTCTCTACAATACCTAGTCTGGAAGCTGCCGGGTATAAGACCAACCTCGCCTCCACACGGTGCCCGCTGGAAACAACATGGATATGTTGGCTAAAGAGGCTCTGGCATTTTTACTTTTTTATTATTTTTCCAATCCACTAGTCCAAGCAACGGCCTTACTTGTTGAATTCGCTCCTTGAAGCATTTCGGCTTCTTATCCTAACGGTTGAGAGGTCGAGTTGTGAAGGAGAGAGTAGATAAAGCAGGTTTGGCATTAGCGAAGAGGCTGGTGGTAATCACCAAAAAGTTGTTTAAAATGGACATGTGGGATAACGTGACTGGTTTTCAGGTGACTGCAACGGAATCTCATAGATGTAGAGGGCACTGGTCTAAACCGCGCTCCGTACCGCGGCCGCAAGATAGTTCAGAGGCCCGCCCCTGATCTAGCCAATTGGGGGGGTTGCCTCCGTCAGCTTGTGGAAATCTCCATGCAACTGTAGCTCCAGTTGGCGACTGGGAGGGGCCTGCAGTTGTAGTGGGGGGACATTCCTGAGGCCACTACACAGAATGACAAGCCCATTGTATATAGTTGCATGGGTTCAGCTGCGGGACTTATCGTGGCCAAAAATGACTTTTTTTTACCCTGGTCTTTAGGTTTTTCCCAGATAAAAAGAAAAACCAAACTTTACGTGAAATGGAGACACATAAAAGAAAAACGAAAACGGTAGCCTACGACTTGTTCCCCTAACAAGAGATGAAACACTGTCGCAGCCAACAGTTCTTGCATTGTTAAGCGGCAGTGCAAGTACTCCTACTAAGGAAACCTCTACTCCAGAAGAAGTTAAAGTGGAGGGGAGTAGTGAAAAATTGCCTTCTGCCTGGAAATCTCCTTCGTTGAAGGAGAAGTCTTCGGCATTCAAGGAGGCAACAGAGTCAGCGGCATCGTCGGCTGAAAAGTCGAATACCGCTCAAATTTTTGGTACTCCTACTCAGAATCCATCAACGTCTACGGACGTAAGTAGCACGTCTGAGTGGCATCCAGGAAAAAAATATGAAAGAATTTAGAGGAGGAAGCAGTGAAAGAGGTTGCCGAAAGGGATTAAGAGTATTACTCTATCTAATTCAGGACGTGATCTCCCAACTGCCTCCAACTCTGTATCCATGAAAAGGTCGAAGGAGTCCTCAAGTACTCAATCGACTCCAACATCAAACCCCAAACAAAAGCGTGGTCGGGTCGAACCCGAACATGCTGAGCAAGAGGGAACAAAGCAAGCAGAAGAAGCGGGGACTAGCATTACAGCATCATATGCTGGAGCAGTTGGAACCAGCAACCAGAAGCTTGTGGTAACTCGGAAAGGATCTAATGGGGATACTCTGATGGAAGAATCTGATTTACGGATAATCCAGAGGGCTATCAAACAGAAGATTCTTAAGACAAAACTAGATTTCTCGGTTCGTATCGAGAGAACATTTATCCACTCGGGTAGAGTTCTCTTGATATGCTATGACGAGAAGTCTGTGGAGTGGGCACAAGAAGTTGTGCGGGCAGTGCCTCCACCCTCGATGGACCATCGAGGGTACGAAGCAAGAGGCCCAAAAGATATAAAATTAGAAATCTTCGGGGTCTGGCTTCCAGACAACGAAGGACTGGAAATCAAAAATGTCCTGGAACTGGTTGACCGGTGCAATCCGGACATCCACCTCAAGGACATTAAATTGAAATATGACGCGAAAGGTTCTGGTGAAATGCTACATGTTGTAGCAGTCCAAGAACCTTCGCTTAAATCACTAGAAAAATGGGACTGGGCACCTTTCGCTGGATTTAGGAGGGTGCAGTTCCAGAAACAAAAACAGAGTGACAAATCAAAAAAGAGCGGTGTTCAGAAGTACCCACAGAGGTGCAGATGGATACCGCGACTCATGTGGCAATACAGGATGAGGGCGTCAGTGTTGCTTCAGGAGGAGCTGAGGAGCCTGAGAACCCTAACCAGGTTATGAAGAAAACCAGCTCCAGCTGAAGTAGCCTGACAATCAACTCACTAGAGTGAAATTGTTGTATTTCCAAAGTTCATAATTTGTATGAATAATAGACTTACAACAGACATTTACCCTAGACAAAAACAAATTCCAGCACATGACACCAAGTCGATTGGTCTTGATTGCTGGCAAATTAACCTTGACAGAAGTAGGGCAGCAAGCTATAACTTATGTGAAGTAACGAAAAACATTGCGTCAGGAATAATCCTAATTCAGGAACTCTGGACGTATGGAGGCTCAATCAGAAGTAAACTCAGGGGATGGAAACTCTTCTAAGGTAACACCACAGATAAACGTCCCTGAGCAGGCATTTATATTACTCCTGATATTACGTGCTCTCTCATGCCACAATTTTCTAACGAAGATGTGGTAGCAGTGAGAGCCCAAAGTGTAAGAAGAGAAGGAGATATATTTATCTTTGCATCGACTTACATGGCTCAGGAAGAACCAGCTCGACCAAAAACTCTGAAAGAGCCTGTAGCTTTCAGTGATAAAGAAAAAATTCCTTCAGTGATAAATTCCTTTAGTGATAGGAACTGATGCAAACGCACATCACACAGTATGGGGTTCCACCAACGTCAATCCAAGAGGTTTGGAACTGCTCTTGTACTGCGCAAGTGCGAATCTATATTTCTGCAATGTGGGCAATAATCCCACTTTCAGAACTAAAACAAGAGAAGAGGTGTTAGATTTGACACTAATTAACCGAAATGCATGGAACTGTATAGGAGATTGGCATGTCAGTGATGTGCCTTCCTTTTCAGATCACATGGATATTAGGTTTACAGTTCAAAGTAGTACCAAAAGAACAAAAATGATCAGGAACATTAGACGTACTTCTTGGAATAAGTATGTCAGTGAACTTGAACAGAGATTATGTGAACTGAATAGAGTATCAGTCAACATATCGTCAATTGATGATATAGAAGCACTGGCATCAACTGTTCAATCAGAGATAATGAAGTTTTACAATTTGGCTTGTCCAATACGTAAGATCAGACGTACGACGGAAAATATTTGGTGGAATACAGAGTTAGCCGGCCTCCGCAGGGAAGCTCGTAAAGCTCAACGTAAAGCCATTAAATATAAACTGGAAAAGGACTGGGAAGCTTTTAAGCAGGCCCAATTGTGTTTTAAAAATGCCGTTACAAAAGCCAAAAGAGACTCTTGGCGTCTCTTTACGGAAATGATGAATAGTCACTGTGCAAACACACTGAGTTTCCACTGAAACTGCACTGCACGAATTTGTACGACGAATCGAACTTAGCCTAGCAAAGAAAAGAACAGCACTAGGAATATTTCGAGATATTGTTGGTGCTTTTGATAATATCACACATAAAGGCATTGCCGATGCACTGCAAAAATTGGAGGTGCCACCTTTTCTCGTTCGCTGGATTGAGAACTTATTGAGACACCGCACAGTTCAAGTAGAGCTAAATGGTGAGAAGGTTAAAAGAGAAGTAGTAAAGGGGAACCCCCAAGGTGGTATCTTGTCCCCTTTTCTGTGGAACTGTGTTTTAAACTTCTTGCTGATGGACCTACGCAATAGGGGTTTTCATGTACAAGCCTACGCCGATGATGTAGCAATTTTGGTCACTAGCACCAACATGCTGTGGATCAAAGGTAGGGCTCAAAAAGCGCTAAATATTGCAAGTAATTGGGCTCTCAACCAAAAGCTGCAATTCAGCTGCAAAAAGACTGAAATAGTTCTGTTTACTAACCAAAGGAGGCCTGCGTTTGGAACCTTGCGTTTAAACGTACGTCAGCTAGAAATTTCCAAGGAAGCAACATTACTAGGTGTAACCCTAGATAGCAAACTTACTTGGAAACCTCAGATAACACGAATTGCTCGCAAGGCGACTGTTGCGTTGTTACAATGCAGACAAATAGTGAACAGAGAGTGGGGGCTGAATCCAACTAACATGCGATGGGTATACACTGCAATGATACGACCTGTCATCACATATGCGTGTGTATCTTGGGTTGGTGGAGTAAATAAAAAATATCTTGCGAAAAAACTTTCAAAAGTACAAAGACTAGCGTGTCTTATGATTTCTTCAGCATTTCCCAGCACCCTCACAGGAGCATTAGAGATGCTGCTGAATATCATGCTAAGTAATGAATTCATTATGTCAGAGGCAGTTAAGGGTTCATACCTGATATCCCGGGTGAAATTTTGGCCTGCCAAGACAATTGGTTCAATAAGAAAGACCAAAAGTCATGTAGACGTATGCAATGATGCAAAGCAAAACTTGCCGTTGCTGAATATGCCAGCTGACTTAATAACTAAAACAAAAGTGTTTGGAAAACAGTACAAATGCCTTGTTATGGAACGTAAGGATGCAGTGCATTATGAGAATGCGTTAGAGCCAAGCATAATCAGATGCTACACTGACGGATCCAAGATAAGTGGAAGAGCCGGTGCGAGTTTTTACATAGAATACGCATCAGGCTCTCAAACAGATGAAAATTTTTTCCATCTTGGAAAATATAGCACGGTCTTCCAAGCAGAAGTCTTTGCTATGGCTGAAGTAGCGAAGAAACTGATCATGGAAAAAATTCTAAATGAAAAAATAATAATTTTAGTAGATAGCCAAGCAGCAATTCTGGCAATCCAAAATAATATTGTGAAATCTGACGCAGTATTAACGTGCATCAAAAACCTAAATATATTGGGTAAGGACAATGATGTCACTATTGCCTGGACGCCGGGTCACACCGGTATCCCAGGTAATGAAAAGGCGGATATCTTAGCTAAAGCAGGGTCAGCAGTAAACTGCTTGGGGCCTGAACCTTTTATTTCAATCTCATATGCTAGTTGTCGTGCAGCAATAAAGGATTGGAGCGTCAAAAAATGGAGAACATCTTGGATAGAACGAAAGGACTGCTTGAGAATAAAAGAAAATGTAGAGTGGGCTTCGCCCCAGTTAACTCAACAACTTTTGAGGCTCAAAAGACCTACCATAAACCGGGGTTTCTTTGAACGCCAGGGTAACTTTGAACATATTTTTCATATTCAATTTGTTCATTTTTTGTCAACTTAAAAACATTGCTTTTCTTATTTTATTTTGTTTTTAGCAAATTGATTTTTTGTAATATAGAGTAAAGTATTAATGCAAAGCTTTATTGTTGGAAAAAGGTTAAAGATTACTGCTTTGAGTTTTTTTAAATAAGCATTCTGAATTTTGCAGAAAAAAACAACTTTTGCGAGGTAAGATTACTTTGTGGTGTATTTGAACAGTTTTTTAACTTACGGTCATGATCTTTTGTCTGTTTACTGAGTATATCAATTATAAGTTAAAACAATATTTGCAATGAGGTAGTTTGAGAGAATGTTGGAAATCTTAGCGCCTGTGCTTGATGGTACCCCCTTAAACTGTGTTTTGGGGATACTTTGAACAGTGTTCAAAGTATCCCCAAAATGGAATATGGTGTTTTTTGTCTTGGCTTCTTCTATGTTTTTTTCTAGATAACGATGCCTCGAGTTCACAAACGATCTGCTGAAGCAAGAAGTTATAAATCGTACAGTGAACAAACTTTGAATGAAGCTGTAAAGGAAATCAAATGTAAAAAAATAACTTTTAGAAAGGCGAGCTCTGTTTATAAAATACCTTTGGGCACTCTCAGTAACAAAATAAACGACAAGCATAGTGGGAAAGCTGGTCATCCTACGGCGTTCACAGAATATGAGGAAGCATCGTTTGTCTCACATATTAAATCGGTTGCACTGTGGGGCTTTCCTTTTGATATGCTCGACTTGAGAGTTCTCGCTCAGACATACTTAAATTGAAAAGGCCGAATAGTAAAGCAGTTTCGTAACAACTTACCTTCTGCTGAATGGGCTGGTTCTTTCCTGAGAAGACACAAATCGGAACTGGCGGCAAGAACTTGCCAAAACATGAAAAGGGCTAGAGCTTCCGTAAGCGCTAAAAGAAGTTAGCGCATACTTCAACAATTTGGAACAAACTCCAAAAGATGGCGAGGAGATACCACCTTCAAATTTATTTAACTATGATGAAACGAACCTAAGCGATAATCCGGGAGTTAAAAAATGTATCTTCAAGCGTGGCCCTAAATATGCTGAACGCATCAAAAATAACACAAAAGCGTCCATATCGATTATGTATTGTGGGTCAGCAACAGGGGATTTGTTGCCATGTTATGTCGTACATAAATCGGAACACCTATGGTCAACGTGGACAGAGGGAGCACCGCCCGGAACTCGCTTCAACAGAACTCGAAGTGGTTGGTTTGATGCGTGCTGTTTCAACGACTGGTTTGAAAGTCTATTCCTTCCTCATGCAAAAAAGCCCTCTGGAAGAAAATTATTCATCGGAAATAACTTAAGCAGCCACTTTACTGAGAAGGTGTTATCTCTTGCTTCGGAAAACAATATTGCTTTTGTTTGTCTTACTCCCAATTCCACGCATTTGCTACAGCCACTTGACGTGGCATTTTACGGGCCACTCAAAAAGAAATGGAGAGGCATTTTGGATGAGTGGAAGGCTTGTGGAAGAAAGGCTAGTAGGAGTCTAAGTAAGGACGCCTTTCCTGGATTATTACGAAAGCTTAACAATAGTCTTATTAATAAAGCTGAGAACTTACAAAATGGATTTAAAAAATGTGGTATTTATCCTTTTAATCCTCAAAAGGTGTTGGAACGGCTTCCAGATTACAGTTTAAAACAAAACGACGATACCAATTCCTCAACCAACACGGATTGCAGAGTGTCTGATGCAGTTCTTGGAGTGCTTAGAATGATGAGAGGAGTGGATGAAGAAAGACCAAAAAAACGAAGAAAGAAGATCAATATTGCTCCTGGGAAAAACATCACATGTGATGACGTACCAACAGCCGAAGAAGGTGAGTGAAAATTTTTTTACGTAAAACTTTCCTATTTTCATGAAACTCAGTTTTTTGAGTTAAAGGCAGGCGTTTGCAAAAACTTTGTAGCTCTAAATTAATATTTTTTTATTGCAGGTACGTCGAAAACTTCAAATGCTGCTATAGATAGTGAAAATGAATCGGAAAATGATGAAACAGATGAAGAGGAAAGCATGGAAGACGGTGCTTCCTCAAAGGATGAATCGAGTTCAGATATTGATGTTGAAGCAGATGGGTCTAATATAGTAGATATTGCAAAAGAGGGCGAATTTGTAATTGTTCAATATGAAGGCCAGAAGTTTCCTGGAAAAGTGACAAAGATTGAGAGCGAAGGAGCAGTGGTGTCTACATTGACAAAATGCAAGCGATCCGGATGGAAATTTCCCCAACTCAAAGATGAAATGCTGTATGATTGGGATGATATTGTTCAACTACGACTCAAAACTATTCCTTTGAACAACCAAAATTTTTTCCGGTTTCCAGATTTAGAGAGTATGTGGGGAATGTAATTACACAACGCCGGTAAAAGTTAAATGTTTTAAACTATTTTTCTCTATTTGTCAGTAACTTCTGTAAACTTCATTAAACCCTGATTCGGTAGTTCATGTAAACATGTTCTTTTTGCTGCTATGTGCTGTCTAATGTCAATATACTGCGGTACTTGAGTAGTACTGGTGTCGATAAGCTTTTTTAAAACTCGAAAATATGTTCAAAGTAACCTCATATAGACTCAATTTTAAACAAGAATTAAGAAAACATCTTTGTTCAAAGTAACCCCGACAGCGGGGTTACTTTGAACACCGACAATTTAAAAAAAATAACGGTCAAGTTGGAGACCAACACTGAGTGACGCCTGTGATATTTAAAGACCTACTCATTCCTCCTATATTTGAACAACTTAAATGACAACTGGTTTAGAAACAACAAATGTACATTATTTCAAAGTCCAAAATCGTTCAAAGTAGCCCCGGTTTACGGTAGATTAAATGAAACGTTGCAAGTCCTTACAGGTCACTGCAACTTACAGAAACACAGGAGCACCATGAGACATGACGTACCATCGACATGTCCTAAATGTAACCTCGAAGAAGAAACTCCAAATCACCATGTTGGAGAATGCACGTATTACCAAGCACTACGAATAAAGGTTTTTGGTAAAGAAAAAAACACCATAAAGTCAGTGGTCGGAAAACTAAATATAAACCTACTGGCTAAGTATTTGCAGAAGGCCGGAAGACTTGCTCCATACGGCCAGTAGTAAATTAAATAATCGTAAAAGCGGTGAAAGTTGTAATGGGCCTAAATTATGGCCTACGCAATGTGCCTGAGAGGGTTAAACCTAGTTTCTATGGCACCACCGCCCCTTAATAATAATAATAATAATAGTCTGGAAGCTCAATGAAATTTCGGCGCGAGGCAGTGTCCGAGTATTTTAATTGCGCCACCTGGCGATAGCCAAACACTTTTTGATTTTGGATCTGTGAAAGCACTGCAAATAAATGCAGGTTAAACAAGGATTAATGCTTGCTAAAGATGTTTAATGCTAATTAAGGCCCAATTGTCTTGATTATGTTTCAAAATTAGACTTCCAGTAAAGATGTTTACCAAAAAAGATAGGCTAAAGTTTGTAATAGGTTAAAATTGAGACGTAAAGGTAGGTGAACTTCAGCTGTTCAACACTAGTCATTGCGGTATAAACTGATAAAGGCTTTGAGTTCATAAACTCATGAGTTTGCAAACCAGTAGCAGAACCAGAAAATTTTGGTGGGGGGATGCAGTTTTGAATGAGGTTGAGTGTTAACTGAATACAAAAATGTTAGACCCAGAAAAGGATGTAAGTAAGACCTTTTTAAAATGTGTCCACGTTAGGAGATACCGTACCCTATAATTATTCAGATCTTTTTTAGCATAAATTTTTGACTTTTTAAAGATTATTTTGGAAGTGTCTATTTTGCCATTCACGGCAAAATAGTTTCTAGGTCTCTTTTGCCGGTTATAGTGCAATCCATATAGTGTGGAGATTCAAGACTGTTTTTCAGCGCCAGCAAAATAGCTTCCAGCTCTGGATCTATTTTGCTGGAGGTAGATGCTGATTTTACCTACTGCTGGCAAAATATTCCTAGAAACTTATTTTACTGTTGATGGCAAAATAGACACTGCCTATTTTTCCTGGCAAAGTTAAATTTGAAGCAAATTGGGGAACAAAATGATTCTGGGATGGTCCGGGAGCATGCTCCACCAAAAAATTTTTGAAAATTTATGTACCGGTACTGTTAACGGGCATTTTTGTGCTTTTCAAACAATTTATCATGCAAATTCTGTTTTTTTGCCCCTAATTAGACTAGTCTAGTCCTTCACTAAATTAGTTGAACATTTCTTACATTTTCAATTTATGCGTGGTTGGACAGCATAAGAATTATTGTTTTAAATCAAAAGGTTCAAAGTTGTGAAAATATTTTATTCATCAAAAAATTGTTGAGATTGGCTGGCAAAAGGATGCATCCCCCTCATTCACCCCCACCCCCTGAATCTATCCTTGTGGCTAACTTAGTAGAAATGGACTCTTATCAGTTTTGCTTGGGCATGGAGTTGTGCTGTGGGGCATGATATAAAACCATTTCAGCTGTATTTTATTTTTTTCCAGTGTACGTAACCTGCCAGGAATGTATCGTATACAAGAAATAAAGCAAACTGAGAGTAGCAGATTGATTTTTCCTACTTGTTATTCTATTTGAGTAACGTAAAACTACACCACTTGATAAGTCGACCATAATCAAACAGCCTGTGTAGCGTGCTTACGATGTAACCGGTAGTGATTTTGTTCATACATACCAACTCACGCTATTATTAGTTACCAAGCACTTTGCCAGGCAAATTCAAGTCTTTTTTTGACTTACGTGAAATGATCAAAGAATTTTATATTATAGCATTTTGGTTTTGAGATTCTGTGTTTAATTCGAGTTACTGCAGGTGTTGCTACTTATGTTGTCAATGGTGGTAATATTAAAACTTTTGTTGTCAGTGTATACAGTATACATACAGGATGTTCACAAAGTCCTGAAGCAAGCACATGGAGTTGGCGGAGTGGTTGGCGCACTGGGCTCCAAAATCGATTTCGCGAGCTTGAGGCTCAGCCACGGCATCTTCTATGATGCATTATTATAAAAACCCAAGCTGCAATTATGTGACTTTTAAAAAAACAAAAGAAGTCTTGACACAATTTCAAAAACTTTTTTGTTGAATTAATTATCAAAACATCCTAACCAGGTTGGTTTTATTTTAGGAAGTGGCTATTTTTACCGGCTCGTAATATTTGTCTGTTTCAAATCAAAATCTTCATTATACTCACCGCATTACGCCGAAGCGTGTAAGGAGTTGCGAAGCCCATCTCCACGGCTTAGCGCCTGGGCAACACAGCTTTGAAGAAACGTCGTAACGGTGGCGAGTCGTTGGCGACACTGTGCCGATTTGACCGGCCTGGGAATCGAACCCTAGACCTCCCGCACCCATAGTGTGTGCTTGGCAGCTGAGCTAACGGCCGGTACATTTGTCTCTTTGGTTTATTTTATTACTCTGTCACACTCTTGTACAATCAGGAAGAGCGCAAAGGGATAATAAAAGAAATAAAGAGCTTATTTGTACGGGCTTTACAAATAGCCACTGCCTTTATTTTAAATGCTGCTTAAAGTCAATATTTAAAATAGTTTTATTTCAGATGTAATTTTCAAGTGTTTCCATAAATGTGTTAAATAAACCCCTAATCATTTATCAAGTGTTTATTTAACGCATTCATAAAACATAAAAATACTGTCTGAACGCCAAATTTTATTTTAGTCTGTGACAAAAATTTATGGACACTTTTCACTTACATTTCATGTAGGCTGTAGCTTTATATGCGCTTATCTCAAAAACCAATGAGTGTTGCAACGTCATAATGTGTTTGTTCCTGCCTTAATATAGAATTTCTTTACAACGATGTTTCTTAATATCATGTTCATTAACTTACTGCACGTGCAAGAATGTGTTTTAGTTAAAATAAGCTCAATTTACTAGAATGTTTAAGAACGCGAAGTGTTCTTTAACTTTTGTCACAGACTGTAAATAAAAACTTTCAGCAGTGTCGTATTACCAAAACTGTGGCTTTTATTCACTTAAAACAAAACTACATCTAAACAAAATATACATACATAACTAAAAATACCCTGCGGAAATAACTTAAAAGACACATTACAAAACTGATCGAATACTAAATTTTATACTACTCTCACTAAATTATTTAACAAATGCGTAAACCAAGAAACTTTTCCAAATGAATTCAAAACAGCATATGTGATTCCTATACCAAAAGTACCATCACCACATTCATTCGGTGACTTTCGACCCATAGCCTTATTGCCAATTTTTTCCAAGATATTCGAAAAAATTTTAGAAGTCAAAATGAGAAAATTTCTTGACAAGAATAATATTTTAAATCCTGCACAATATGGTTTCAAAACAAATACTTCAACTGATCTAGCTAGCACTTCTTTATATGATAGTATATTGAATAATTTAGATCACCGAAAAATAACATGCTCAATATTTCTGGATTTGAGGAAAGCGTTTGATTCCGTTAATCATGATATCTTGCTCAAAAAACTAGAGCATTATGGCTTTCGCGGATTAATTTGGAGACTTTTAAATTCATATCTAAAAGGTAGGAAAATTTGCACGAAAGTTAACAATAACATTTCTAAATTTTACGATGTTGAATTGGGTGCTCCTCAAGGTTCAGTGTTAGGGCCCCTATTTTTCTTGCTTTACGTGAATGATCTTCCACTAGCCTCAAACTTTGAGACCACTCGTTTTGCTGACGATACCAATCTTTATATATCCCATCCCAATTTAAAAACTCTTCAAAACCTAGTTTCACTGGAGATTACAAAAATTGAAAATTGGGTTTGCCAAAATAAATTAACAATTAACTACAACAAAAGTGCATACATGCTAATTAGTAATAACAAATCAAATACACCGATTGATTTTAAACTATCACTTAATCACAACGTTATTAACAGAACCAACAGTTTAAAGTATTTAGGAGTCACATTGAACAACAAATTATCTTGAAAAACGCATATTGATAATATTGTCACGCGATTATCCAGAGTCTGTGGTGTAATTAATAAATTGCGATACCTTGTACCTACTTCCATTCTAAAATTGGTATATTACAGTATGTTTAACTCAACCCTCCAATATTCTTTAATCAACTGGGGTAGAGCGTGTAAAACTCATTTGCAAAAAATATCCGTCTTACAAAACAAAATTATAAGAGGTTGTCTATTCTGTCCTAAATATCACCCAACCACTACTTTATATTCCAAATTTGAGGTCTTACGTCTTGAGGACATGATAAACATGGAGTTTGTCAAATTTATGTTCAAATATTCTAACAAAATGCTTCCAAAATCATTTGATTCTTACTTTGTCGAACTTGACCTGATTCACAACTATAACACGAGGCGAAAAAGTAAAAACGAGTTCTTTCATGATCGCGCAATAACTAACAAGGGAAGAATAAAACTCCATCATATCTGTTTTCCTGTATGGAAAAAAATTCCATTAGAAGATCGAAATGTCTCATTTTATGAATTAAAAAAATTGTTTAAAGCAAAGTGTTTAGCAAAATATGTAAATTAAGTAACAACGTTCTGTTGTTTGTATACCTGCTTAGCATTTCTTTGGATAACTGTGTTTGTCTACAGTGTAAACGCTTCGTTTTTGCTTACTTTAACGCGTGAACGCTTTTTTCTTTTAGTTTCGTTTTGATGTGCAGGCCTACGCCTGGATCAAGTTTTTTTTGTGTGCCGTGTTTTGTAACATGCTTTAGGGTGCAGCCGACTCAAAGATGACCGAATGGTCTTTCGCTGTTCCTTCCAGCGCATGTCTTATAAAGCGTTTGGAAAAATAAACTTGACTTGACTTGACTACTAGGTCACTAGCATTGCTACAAGTAAGAACTGCTCAAGTGCTCGACGTATGCACCTACCACCGCAGTTAATCAACTGTACGGTGCTGAAACAGAATGCAAAACAAATTACAAGGCTTTGCACAGATTGACTTGCGGTGCACACATTGCAGTAATCAGAATGAACTTTGCACAATCAGCTGACACTTCAAAAGTACTGGTTCGATACCAGACTATTACGACATTCTTCCCCCTATCAAAAGTTAACAAGTATGTAAACAGTAAATACGCAATAAAAATAATCACTTATCATACACGTTATGACCGTATCGCTGAGGAGGTTGGCACACCCGACCTGAACGCCTGGAGGTAGAAGAATTCTCAGGAAGGGTGGGTTGATTGTCACAAGAAACATCAGTAGAGAGAGAAGGAGGTTCAGAAGAGGTAGAACTTTCAATGCGCAACCTTTTTTCAGCTGGAGTAATCTTTTTTTTGTTTTTACTTAAAGTATCGAGGGAGCTTTCAAGAGGCGCTGAGTTTGAACTTTTCGATTGTTGATGAGATTGACTGGTTGTAGGACTCGGATCAGTATTTTCACTCACTACTTGAGGACATGGAGCAAGGCACGAGATAGAAACATTTGACTCCTTTCCATCAGGAAAACGCACTTTAGCAAAACTAGGGTTGACCTCCAGTAATTCTACTTCCTCCACAAGTGGATCGCTTTTGCTTCTCACAAATTGCCGTAAAAGAACAGACTCTGATTGAATCAGCCATGATGGAAGGATTTTCCAATCATACTTCTTGGGAATCCAAAGAATCGTTTATGCGGAGTGAAGTTGGTGGCAGAGCAGTGATCGTACCAATACGATCCAGAGCTTCCGGAAGAAGTGCTTCCCAACATGCATTAGGTTGCTTGTGCGTTCTTAATAAGAGAAGTGTTCTCCATATTGTTTGGTTTATGCGCTCACATTGCGCATTACCAGTAGAGTGGTAGGGCGTGCTAGTAGTTGTGGCGATTCCTCCGCTGTTCGGATATTGTTTGAGGTCTTTTGAAACAAACGCTGAGCCTCTATGACTGTGTATACAGGCAGGAAAACCAAACAAGCAAAATCATTGACTTAAACATTGAATCACAGTTGAAGAAGAGATATTACTACAAGGAAATGCAAAAGGGTAGCGACTAAATTCATCTACAACAAAAAGGACATACTTGTTTTTTCCTTCAACTGGCCCTTTGAAATCCACACTGATTCTCTCCCACGGGCGAGTTGATTTGATCAGTGTTTCCGGAGGTTTATGGTAATGTCGAGGATTAACTTCAGCACATACTCTGCAGTTGGTACAGATCTTCTTTATTTCTTCAACGGAATAAATTTTTACATCTGACAAAGTGAGAAAGACGCGAAATTCCAGGATGACCTAGATGTTCATGAATTTCTACAAGGTCTGGTATAGAAGCACCCAGGTAAGAAAGACGTGAAAGAGCGTCCGGAGCAAGATTGAGTTTTTCATGCCTGTGTTTTATCTCATAGTCAAAATTGCCAAGTTCGGATTGCCAAGTTTGGATCTTCATATGTTTAATTTTGCCTAAACGCCTTGGGTCAAACATGAAAGAAACAGCCCTTTGGTCGGTGATTAAGGTGAAGCGTTTTCCATGTAACAGGTAGCTCCACTTACGCACTGCGTCCATGATCGCAACTGCCTCTTTCTCGACGGTGGAATCTCAGACTTCACATTTCGAGAATGTTCTAGAGTGAAAAGCAACTGGCTGCCCCCTTTGATTTAAAGTAGCTGCAAGAGCGTATTCAGATGCATCGCATTCCACCACGAAAGGGACATTTTCTTGAATGCATGTGACACTAACAGCAGCTAAGTCACGCAGAAGACCAGAAAAACTTTGTCAAGCTTCATGAGAAAGTGGACGAAACATTAGACTGAACTAGAGCTCGAATTTTAGATGAAAAGTTTGGGATCCTACGGGCATAGTAAAAGAACATACCTAATGCCCTCTGAAGTTCAGGTTTAGTTTAAGGAAGAGGCATTTCGAGGAGAGGACGTAAGCGTTCAGGATCGGGCCGAATTTGAGCATGAGAAACCCTGTATCCCAACAAATTAATTTCTATGTGATTATACGTGCACTTATTCTCGTTAAATGTTAATCCCTCACTTTTAGCAGCACACAATAAAGCTTTCAACTTAACGTCATGATCAAGATTATTAACGCCACAAACAGTAATATTATCCAAATAAGCATAAGTGCCACTCAACCGATATTTTTCAATCACAAAATCAATAGAACGTTGAAAGAATGACACCCCGTTGGTTACACCAAAGCGAAGACGAGTATATTGATATAACTTTCCTCCGGCTTCAAACGCCGTGAAAGGTCGGCCTTCAGCGTGTAACGGTAATTGATAATATGCAGACTTTAAGTCAAGTGTACTGAAAACCGATGCCTTAGCTATTTCAGCAATTTGTTCGTCTATATTCGGCAAAGGACAAGCGTTCAGTAATGTAAACCTATTGACAGTTTGCGAATAATCGACGACCATGCGAGGTTTGTGGCGATCGTCGCGAGCTACCAACACTTGAGCTCTCCAAGGAGAGTAGGAAGGTTCAATTATTCCTTCTAGTAATAGTTTTCTTACCTCCGCGTCTATAAATCGTTTATCTTCTTCGTTGAATTTCCGAGACTTGGTCGCGATAGGTCTACATTCAGGCTTTAAATTGCGGAATAAACAATCGCACTTGACTTCGGAAGCTGCAACACCACAAGTAGCATCTTTTCCAACAAGTTATTCTCTTCTCTCTTGCCATTGCATGATAGATTCACGTTAGCCTGTGTTAATGAACTATCGCCTAATGTATTTAATGATTACTTTACTCAACTAATATCTGCAATATCTGCGGTTATTGACAAGCACGCTTCCTTGCAAAAAGCCTCGAGAAGGCAAAAACGTATTCAGCGCAACCCTTAGTTGACCAAAGGAATTTTGACCTCTATCAAACAGAAACAAAAACTTTATCGAACCCACTTCTTAAATGGTGATGCCCTCAGTATTAATTTTTTTAAGACGTATTCTAACAAGCTTACACGAGTAAAAACTCTATCCAAAAAAATGTACTATAATTCTACCATCAACAAGTATAAAAATAAGCCAAAAGAGCTGTGGAAATTTATCAATTCGGTAATCCCCAACAAACATTTAAAAAGTTTGTCAATTCCAAAATTGATTAATGATGGCATAATCACCGATGATCTGACTGAAATCTCCGAACAGTTCAATAACCATTTTGTTAAAATTGGAATGACTATAGCTAATAATGTCAGCAAATCTGATGACAGCGATTTTAAATCTTATCTCAAGCATTCCATATCGTCCTCGATTGTTCTAGATCCTCCTCAACCTATGGAAATTTTTAATGTGATCAATTCTTTAAATCCTCATACAGCAAGTGGTTATGACAATATCTCTGCTTATTTCTTAAAATTGGGTACCGAAGTTCTTGCACCTATATTAACAGCATATTTTACATGGACCTTTGAAAAGGGAATCTTTTCATGCACCTTTAAAACCGCTAAAGTAGTTCCCATATTCAAAACCGGCAACAAAAACAGCGTTAATAACTACTGTCCTATCGCATTACTCCCAAGCCTATCAAAGGTACTAGAAAAGTTAATAAAAATTCGTTTTGTTAAATTTTTCGATAAATATGACATCTTGTACGATTTCCAGTATGGATTTAGAAAAGGACATAGTGTTCTGCATTCGCTTTTAGATGTTACCTCTTTTGGCTATGATTCTATACAAAATAAAGAAAATATTGCAATGCTGCTCATGGATCAAAAATTGTATCATTACGGAATTCGAGGACCTGCCACAAATTAATTGAAAGTTACCTTACTTCTAGGAAACAATTTGTATCAATAGACAACGTCAACTCTTCTGCTCAATCTATTAACATTGGTGTACCTCAAGGTTCTATCCTTGGTCCCTTACTCTTCCTCATTTACATCAATGATCTCCCTAATGCAATCTCTTCCAAACCTCGACTCTTCGCAGACAACACCTGTATAATGCTAAGTGACTCATCCCTTCCGAATCTTGACACTAAATGCAATACTGAACTGAATCAACTTAAAAATTGGTGCAATACTAACAAGTTTCAAATAAACCCAAAAAAATCTAATGTTCTCCTTATCCCTTCGAAACTGAATTCGCCTCCCTTAAATTTGAGGATATATTATGACAACTCCTTAATAGCTTGCCAAGAATCATGTAAATATCTCGGTATGAACTTGGACTCGAAACTTTTATTTAAAAATCATATCAAACAAATAGAAGTCAAGGTGGCCAAAGGTGTAGGTATCTTAAGCAAGCTCCGTTTTCTGTTTCCCAAATCCACTCTTCTTCTATATTATGCCCTTGCACATCCGCATTTACTATATGCTCTCCCCCTGTGGGGTTGCACATATCAAAAATATACTCAAAAACTCCAACTCCTTCAAAACAAGGCCATACGGGTTATTTGCAATAGCAATCGTTTTTCTTCAGTTACACCTCTTTATTTCGAATTAGGTATTTTGAAAATTAATGAACTTTTCAAATTTGAAATTGGTAAACTAATGCACCAACACTCTCATAACCTTCTTCCTCCTGGCATATCCTCTCTATTCACTGATCTCTCCACAATCTATAGTAGACAAACAAGATCCCAAACCCAAAAAAGTCTTTACTTACCCAAATTTTCAACTAAACGTTGTCAAAGGTCTATTAAGTTTCAGGGCACTAAAATCTGGAATTCGTTTTCCCCTGAATATAAAATTCTCTCGTTTAGAAAATTTAAATCTAAATTCAAAAATCAACTTATAGCTACTTATCACGTGGTCAATTAATCTAAGAAACTAACATCTATACAACTTTCAAAACGCTTATTCCTATAAGTGGATTGTAAGAGCTAATTAAAATTTTAGAACACCATAAATTTTTATCTCGTTATTTTTTAGCGACCGAACAATGCCTGGGGTGGCTGCTGGACTCGAAGACCTTCCATGGTCACTTCGCAGTCTCCCGTCTCGGCAATATTGTAGCAACTTATTGTTTGTTCATTTGTTAAATTTGAAGTTAAACGGTGATTTTTCGATTTGTGTAATTTGTGTTCTGTTTTTTATGTGCCTGGTAAATAAATAAATTACTACTACAGTAAGCTTTCCTTTGAACCACCCAGTTTGATCACCACTTCTCTGTGCTGGCGCAAGAAGTCTTGCCCCAAAACTACATCTGCGCAGAGTCCCGGCATGACACTGAGAGTAACGTTGAGATATTCTCGGCCCTGTAATACCAGATTGCTGCAAACCTTGCCAATAACAGGGGCAGTGAGGTTGTCAGAGGCCATTGAAACGCGAAAAGGCCGTCCTTGGAGTTCCAGTTTGGCATTGTTAGCAATTGCTTCATTGACAAAGCTTTCCGAAGCTCCATTGTCCAATAAACTTTTCACTGGCAGTCCATTTAATTTTGCTGGTAAACAAGTGGGGCTTAAGCAAGATGGAGCCCCGGCCACAACAGAGAACAGAAGAGGGGATTCAGCTTGTGGAGGTGAATTAAAGTCATCTTCGCTTTTCTTTTCTGTGGTAACCATAGCAGATTTTCGCTGCGCACTTCGGCATACTCTTTGAAAATGCCCTTCTTTTCCACAATTATTGCAGTTCTTGTCTTTAGCTGGGCAGGAGTTTCTACCACAAGGATGGTAATTTCCGCCACAAAAATAACATTTACGCTGCTTTTGTACTTAAGAAATTCGCAGTGAGCACTTGTCAACAACATCTTTCTGTAGAGCAATATTTGCAGAAATAGAAGCAGATTTCACTGTTGGGTTGTCTGTATAATAACTTGATTGCATTTGTGCTTGGTCGAGCATCTCGGCCTTGTTTACAGCAGTTTGTAACGTTAGTTGGTCTTCTTCCAGCAACCTCTGATGCATAGCACTAGAGTTGATTCCGTTGATGAAAGCATCTCTTGATTCATCTCGGTATGGATCAGCAGAAACCTGCTGAAAGTCGCAGTCTCTAGCCAGTTGTTTCAGGGCATGCACATATTCAGCAATGCTCTCACCAGAGTTTTGGACACGACTCATAAGTAAGTGCCTCGCGAAGACAACATTTTTCCGTTTATGGTAAGCATTACGTAGAGACGTCCTAGATTCTTCGTAATTAGCAGCATCAGCTATCAATTCGTACGTTCGGTGAGTAAGAAAAGAAGTGAGCAACCCAAGCTTGTTAATATTCTGTCTTTCGCCCTCGGCAGTAGCAGCTTCTACAGCAGTCAAGAAAGTATCAAAAGTTCGCAACCAATAATCATAGACTTTTACAGCTTCCGACTCTTCAGGTAGAACTTCAAGCTTGCACGGCTTTAACAACTTATCCATATAAGTGAATAACATTGTCGTATTACCAAAACTGTGGCTTTTATTCCCTTAAAACAAAACTACATCTAAACAAAATATACATACATAACCAAAAATACCCTGCGGTAATAACTTAAAAGACACATTACAAAACTGATCGAATACTAGGTCACTAACATCGCTACAAGTAAGAACTGCTCAAGTGCTCGACGTATGCACCTACCACTGCAGTTAATCAACTGTACGATGCTGAAACAGAATGCAAAACAAATTGCAAGGCTTTACACAGATTGACTTGCGGCGCACACATTGCAGTAATCAGAATGAACTTTGTACAATCAGCTGACACTTCAAAAGTACTGGTTCGATACCAGACTAGTACGACAAGCAGCTCTGATTGGAATAAAACCTACCTAGTTAAGATATTTGTAGAATTGACTTTAAAAAAAATTTTGAAATTGTAGAAGACTTTATGCACACCCTGTACTACAACTTTTGCATGATGTTATTTTGCTAATTACCTTAGCATTGGTTTCAGACTAACATGGTAGACTTCAGTGCAGTAACAGTGTTTGTGTTAAAGAGGCAAATATTGTTGCTTGCCTGGTGGTACAAGTTCAGAAACTGCCGAAGCAAAGCTTTTGCAGTTCTTTCCAGAAAACAACATCGTGGGATTCTCCTTAATTTATTCCAACAAGTTGGCAAAATGTTGAAGGCAATATTTACAAAAAATTGACATATTGTGATAAAGGATCTCGCATCATTGCAATCTGCTGTGGACCTTAGAATTGCCAAAATTGACATTCTTTTTTAAAAGTGTACGGTACTTGTTGTTACAATCAATCATCTCTAGAGCACATTGTGTACTCTTGACTTCTTATTGTCAATATTTCTCCTAAGTTTAATGTTGTGATGTAACACTTGCCAAGTCATGTCTGTGGGTGAGTTACTTTTCTGCTGTATTATTTTGTCACACACACCGGATATCCTAAAGCAAAGTTCTTTGTTGCAACAGAGCTAAAAGTATGGGCCAAGCCCTTGAGCCTGAACCGGAACCGGAGCGATATTTTAAACGGTTCGACTCCCTGTTTTAATCATTGCTTATGGTCCTAGTAGTTTACCGGGCTTGCAAGCCTTGCATGCTGTGTAAAACATGTTTCTACTATACGAGTAACTTACAATTTCTCAATTTTGCATTAAATGTTGCACTAGTTTGGAACTGGGTTAGCGCTTTGCGCACAGTCGTGATTGTCTTGAACATTTATCAATATCAGCAACTATACGTTTGGGTATTTATCTGCTCGTCGTCGTGTGGTTGGGCATCCTCTTCCGACGGTTTAGATGTTGACGGCGTTGATTTTAAGCCAGTGTCGGGTGTCATCATCCAGGACCAACAGACCTTGTATTCCTTTTGGTGCACAATGTAGGGGGCATGTAGTTGTGATCTGCAGTTTGCTCAGAGGCACCACACTCACAATTCGGTGAAGGAGCAACACCCCATTTGTACATGGATGAATGGAATCGACCTACGCCAGTCGACAGACGATTCAGTTTTACCCAAAATGTTCTGGGCAAACCCATTCCACGAGGCTTAGGACTGGCCCTGGGAATAAAAGCATGAAGCCTTGATGCACTGTTCAAGTACTCCATGTTCCATACATAATCCATCCATTGCGCTGCACGAATGTCTGATTCGGTCAGACTATCCAGTAGTTTCTGTGCAGCGGGTACAAACGGGCGTCTTGATTTGAGCCTTCCCTGGTGCGCATTTTGTTTCCCGACCAGCTGCTCATGTAGAATATGATCAGGGTTAAGGGTGGCGCGGTTAGCCAGGGAGAGTGTCGCTCCTCGACGGCGAAGTTCAGCTGGCTGGATGCCTGCGAGGATTGGCAAGTAGTCCGTTGGAGTGGGTCGCAGACATCCAGTGACAATGCGCAAGGCGTCATTTAAAACACTGTCGATTAGCCGAGTGTGAGCACCACGACACCAAACAGGTGCGCAGTACTCAGCTGTGGAGTAAACCAGGGACAAGGCGGCTGTTCGCAATGTTTTGGCTCTTGCACCCCATCCCGAACCTGCAAGTCGCCTCAACAGTGTGACGCGAGTGGAAAGTTTCTTGCGCAATGCCTCTAGGTGATGACGAAAAGTGAGCGACCTGTCCAGCCCTACACCAAGGTAGGTTGGAGTTGGACAGTATGGCAATAGTTTGCCGTTGTTGAAGATTTTGAGCTCACGTTTCGCCTCTCGGTTGTTTAAATGAAAGGCCGTCGTCACCGTCTTAGTGTGGCTGAGCTTCAGCCTCCTAGTCTGGAGATACGCTGAAAGTGTTGTCATGTCTTGGCTTAGAGTGCCCTCCAAAGTCTTCCAGTCTTTCGAGGTGTGCATCAATGCCAGGTCGTCGGCATACGCATACCTCTGGGAATTTGTGGAAGGCAGATCGTATGTGTAGATGTTAAAAAGGAGGGGAGCCAAGACTGATCCCTGTGGGAGACCATTTCGCAAACGTCGCTTGCTGTCACCGATGGAAAGGGTGAACCTTCTATTCCGGATAAGTTCCATAATCATTTGGATCATGTGTTTATCAGGAAGGAGTCTCAGCAGCTTACAGGTGAGGCCACGATGCCAGACAGTGTCATAAGCAGCTGTCAGATCGACAAAAACAGCACCGGCCTTCTTCTTGGTCTCAAATAAGTCCTCGATGTGTTGGGTAAGTAGAACAGTTTGGTCTACTGTGGAGCTACCCTGTCGGAACCCAGCTTGCTCCCGAGGAAGAAGCGGGTCGACAATGGGCTCGATACGGGTGTAAATGAGCCTCTCGAGGATCTTGTAGAGGACACAGAGCAAAGAGATGGGGCGATAGCTCTTGGGGTCCTCTACAAGTTTTATTGGTTTGGGGATCGTGACAACCAACGCTTTTCTCCAGATTTTTGGAATTTTGAGGTGGTGCAAACAGGATAAAAGAAAGCCACACAGCCAAGATTTCAGGGCAGCTCCAGCATGGAGCAAAAGCTCAGAGCAGATAGAGTCTGGGCCTGGAGCTTTTCCTGGTTTCAGATGTTTGAGGGCGGCTGCGAATTCTGAGGGAGTAAAGCTTCCACAGACATTCACTGGACTTGTTGTAGAGGCCCTCCATAGATCAGACACTTCTTGAGACACAAGCCGGGATGACTTGC
The DNA here is from genome assembly GCA_964006365.1 of Trididemnum miniatum. Classification (NCBI taxonomy): domain Eukaryota; kingdom Metazoa; phylum Chordata; class Ascidiacea; order Aplousobranchia; family Didemnidae; genus Trididemnum; species Trididemnum miniatum. The sequence goes on from OZ023246.1 coordinate 21,955,951, forward strand.
GATCAATATCCTCGTATTTGCCGTTATTGACCAGTACTGATGCGATGGCATTGGCTGAAACTGCACAATGCCGAGGGGAGCGTCGTGATCTATCAGTTAAGTAGTTTAATATGCTCCATGCTTTACGACTGGAGTAAGAAAAGTCGATGGTTTGGACTGCCTCAGACCATCGGTCCCTGCGTTTTCTGTCAAGCCTGGACAGCAGGGCAGAAGCAGCCCTGCTAGAGTCTGATCCCTCAGGCGATTGCAGGAACATCTGATAGAGGTTCTTACACTCAGCATCCCAACACGGAATGTGGTCGTTTCGTCGACCACGTGGGATATACTTTTTGGCTGCTGTGATGATGGCATTGCAGAAGTCCTGGTATGCCCGGTCCACATCAGATGTATCAGGTGGCAACAAGCTCTTAGCGAGTTGGTTAGTCAGGGCATTGTAATGGCTCCTTTTGGACTTTCGGAAGTTCCATCGCTTAACAGGCATACTCGGAACTGACAGAGTGAGCCTTGGTGGAACAATGAGCGAAGGTCGATGTTGTGACCTAGGAAACTTCTCTAAAATACGCCTGTCAGGTAAGCGACTATCAGGACCAACACTAACAAACGCCAGGTCCGGGTTGGTGCCAGTGTTCCAGCGGCCTGAGTGGAAAGTGGCCATGTCCTTTGGGTCATGGAGAGGGACAAGACCATTAAGGCTTGCCCAAGCAACAAGGCACTCTCCATCAGCGCTGTTGCTGCTGTAGCCCCAATTCACATGCAGGCAGTTGAAATCACCCGGGTACAGGACAGGGTGTGGAAACGCTGGTAGGTCGGTAGTCTGCAATGGTGTAGGTGGAGGTTTGTAAACGTTGACAATTTTATAGCCATCAGCGTCTATGCATAACCACTCAGTCTCTGATGTAAATGGGGACTGATCTGCTAGGATTCATTTTAGTCGCTCATGGACAACTGTAGCAAGGCCGTGTATCCCGTTTAAACTGGACCCAGCTAGTGCAAAGCCTGGAATCACAAGCTTGTCGGTAAAAGCACAGTGGGTCTCCTGTAGTGGGATGACGAGTGCCTCAAACTGCACAGCGAGATGGTGAAGGACATTCATCTTGCTTGCAGTGAGGCCTTCAATGTTCAGCTGCAGGATTGCTGGCCTTCGGAACTTGTTGACGATGTGCCCTGAAGCAGAACAAACATCGCCCTGTCCTGAAAAGGACGTTTGCCGGTTAGTAGGCCTTGGCTGAGCATCGGGAAGAGTGGATACCCTTCCGGGTCGGCAGATTTGGTTTCGGTCTGTCATTGTAACTTCGCAAGAGAAAAGCTTTGTACAGACTTAATCACAGCCCGGGCTACATGGAAGCATCTGCCATCCGGGCCATCTATCTGCTGATTGATGTGCTTACATAAATTGACTTGGGAGTTCTAAGACTATGTGAAGATCGTTAAAATCTTTAAAAGGGTAAATAAGCTTTTGTTTATACAAGTAGAAACCAGGCGAGAAAAACATTTATTCAAACGAGGAAGGTGTGCAGAATATGACGTTATATGCTATTTTGCGCTTTCATGCTGCTTTATTATTTTTAACATCAATTTTTGGACTTTGCTGCAAATGAAAAAGTCATGAGCTTAGCAGGCTGGCTCAAAGCTCGTAGTGATACCATAACCCTTGCACACCGCATACCTGTCCCCAAGGGCTACAAGCCCGAAAAATATTTTGCTTCCCAAAATTGTTAGACTAACTTGTTTCCATACATTGAGCACTTGACTGTAGGTGTCTATTTATTATTAACAGTACACGCCGAGTGTGTGTGACTTTATTTTAGATGATGTCTTTCAAAAACGTTTTCGGAGAACTTCCCTTAACATCTTTTTTGTAGCCCCCCTCCCACACTCCGGACAGCGTGCAAGACCAGCTTCGGCTATTACTTTTGCTCAACTTCAAGTACTGAGTAGTTATAGAGCGCAGGCCTCGCGGTACGATGACAGATCGAACAAAAACTGGAATTTGTTAAGCAATTTTATTGATAAATTCGATAGTTGAGCGGTCTCACTGCTGAGCTTTATGCACTAGAAGCAACTCATATCGACCTTGAGTTTCCGTCTACGTTACCTCTCGTATTAGTACTGGAGGGCCTATGATTGTTTCTCAGGAAACCAAATCACAGCAGACTACCAGCTGATCACTAATTCAGTAGGCCACCAATAAAGCAGTAGAATTACAGGTACCTATATACAGTGATGGGCACGATAAACCTTTCTGTACTAAAGCGATAACAATAATCGATAATTTCAAAAATGCTCTGGACGATACCGATAATCGATAAACCTCAATTTCTTAAAGCGATATCGGTAATCGATAAATTATCGCCGATAAATTTTCCGGTAAATGTTGCGGTAAATTTTCAATGTGTTTTGACGAAGTTTTTTTTTTGTAAGACAAATCACAAACGTGTTTTTGCAGATTTTTCAACAAAAGAAAGCAGTTCACGGACTCTGCCGTGGGATTAAACAAACCAAAGAGAGATTTTTTAAATTGCAACAAGACTTTATCGATACCGAGTATTTTGCCATTGCTCCAACTCGCTAACTTTGAACACTGTCTGCATAAAGAATTGTTTATCGCGATAATTTATCGACGATAAGAAAATATATTACAAAAGCGATATCGGTAATCGATGAATCCCAACTATTTTGAGCGATAACGATAATCGGTAATAAATTATCGCCGATAAATTACCGCGATAAATGCCCATCTCTGCCTATATACCTACACTACCACTAAACTGCTAACTTTGCTTCCAAGACCTAGCTACCTACAGCCTAACCAATTGAGCATTTAGCCGTATGCGCTAAGCCTTTTCTGGAATTTGCTCACGGTCACGCAGTAGCTTAAAAACAAGCACCGGACATTGCATGCGGGTGCGACCATAGATGCGAAACGACTTTGCTCTAGCAACTCTGTTTTATTTTTATTTTCAGTCGGGGTTTTGGCACAAAAAAATTATATCAGCAAAAAAGGAATGACACCGGCCGTTAGCTCAGTTGCTAAGCGCATGCTATCGGTGCGGGAGGTCTGGGGTTCGTTTCCCGGGCCGGTCAAATCGACACAGTGTCGCCAACGACTCGCCACTGTTGCCGCGTTTCTTCGGTGCTGCGCCAGCCCAGGCGCTAAGCCGCGGAGATGGGCCCCGCCACTCGTTACACGCTTCGGCGTAATACGGCGAATATAATGAAGATTTGATTTTATGATTTGATTTGAAAAAGGAATGACATACCGACAAGCATTTTTAATTTACTAAAGTAAGATAAAATAATCTTGACGAAAAGAATCGATTATCGAATATCGATTTAAGACGAAAAAAAGTAAAGACAAGGCCATATTCGATACTCATGCAAAAAAGTAAAGGCTCTAATGCATTCGATGAGCAAAAAGTAAAGAATATCGATTACAATCGATTTTTCCCAACCTGGTTCTTATTGAAGCAATTAAATCAACCAAAGATTCTTCTTGTGGTAAGATGCTTTGTACTTTGATTTTGTGTATTGTAGCCTACTTTTGTACAGGGTTTTTGTATCTTCCACAATAATTTTCCGAGATTCCCAGTGGTAGCAGATTGCGCAAGAAACTTGGGCTAAATTATGCGGTGCGTAAATGGAGTTGGCCAAGTGGTTGGTGCTTAGGGCGCCGTAACTGGTTTCGCGAGTTCAACGCTTAGCTAGGTCATCTTCTCTGATGCATATAGTTCACTCATGCAAAAACCCAAGCTGCATTTATGCACCTTAAAAAAAAGTCCAACATTTTGGCACTACAGAACCAATATAGCACTTATTGGATGAAATGAACATCAGGAAACTATTTTATCTATACTAAGCATTTTGGATTTTGCGCGATTTTATGCACTGTAGATTTAATGATCACTGCCACCACTAAATCTTTCTACTTTTGCATCGCCGCAACCAGACAAAGTAATTTAGCAAAACGAAAAAATCTTAAGGTAGGCAAAGTTGAAAAGAATTGTGATTGGATTTGGGGAACAAAAAGAATATTTTCAAACATTCAGTGTATTTTTTTTTGTTGCATATCCTATCACGAAAAAACGACCAATGCGCTTTACGAGCTCGCTGAGGCGTTGCCATCCATCTGTTTACCACACCAAGATGGGGAATCCCACTGAGTGCCTTTTCCAACTGCACAAGTAAACTTGCCGGCTTGTTCTCCACACTGTCCCGTTAATGCTGAGCGTCAAGCAGAGAAGCTGTTAATACCAATTTTAAAGTCATTGGTTTGACGCTGCTCGGAATTAAACCCCGAGTCTACAGCTCCAGACGCGGACGCTCTTACCACTCGGCCAACTGAGCTGTTGGCGATAAGAATTATATTTGCAGCTTCCCTGCTTGACGCTTAGCATTAAAGGGACAGAGCGGACAACAAGCCGGCAAGTTTACTTGTGCCGTTGGGAAGGGTACCGTTAGGCCTACTTCGCGGAATTCTCCCATGTTGGTGAGGTAGACAGGTGGCCGGCAACTTCTAAGCGAGCTCGTTATAGCGCTTTGAACGCATTCTCCTGATAGGAGGATTAATGTGCAACTAATACAATACAAATTCGTAGAGTATTTCGTCTTTCACAGCTACCTGCAGAGAAGAATCCAGAATTTTTTGGGACCCGACTCGGAATCAAAGTACAAACCCAAGTCTGCACTTACCACTCGGTCATTTGAGCAGTTAACTTCTTTTATTTGGTGCTCGCTCGATTTTACCACGCAAGGATGATAGTCTATAATCAAAAGCATCTGAAAGGACGCGACGAGGCTAGGATTGGTAGTTGAACCTACATAATCAAGAAATTAGAGACTAGAATATAATCAAGAGCGTAGCCAGAAAAAAATTGAGGGGAAACAAATTTTGTAACTTTCAAATGTGGCGTCATTTACTTATAGCAGCAATGCAGCATACTTCCCTCATATTGATAAAAACATAAATTTTGTGGAATTTCTGTCCAAGTCGTAAACTGATCGCTAAATTAAGCTAAAAAATTTATCTTTTTCTTAAAAACGTCCAGTTGGTAGTAAATTTTTATTAGGCAATCGTCACCATTCTACGCTGTTGACCCAGACACATTAATGTATCATCATTTATGAACGCATAGATCATTTCACTTGTTGCAAAATAAGAAAGCGACGAGATACAGTGCTTATATAGATAGGCCTACGGACTACGGTTACTACCGGTAAGTCAGCAAGAGGCAGTGATGGGCACGATAAACCTTTCTGTACTAAAGAGATAACGATAATCGATAACTTCAAAAAAGCCCTGGGCGATACCAATAATCGATAAATCTCAATTTTTTAAAGCGATATCAATAATCGATAAATTATCGCCGATAAATTCTTCCGATAAATGTTGCGGTAAATTTTCGATGCGTTTGACAAAGTTTTTTTTGGTAAGTCGAATTGCAAAAATGTTTTTTCTACATTTTTCAAGAAAAGAGAGCAGTTCACGGACTCCGCCGTGAAATTAAGCCAAACAAAGAAATAATTTTAAAAAATTACAACAGGTTCTACTGGACTCCATGATTTTTCCATAGCGCCTACTCACTAACTTTGAAGTTTAAACACTGCGTGCGTAAAAAATCGTTTATCGCGATAATTTATCGGCGATAACAAAATATATAACAAAAGCGATAACGGTAATCGATAAATCCAAACTATTTTGAGCAATAACGATAATCAATAAAAAGTTATCGCCCATAAATTATCGCAATAAATGCCCATTTCTGGTAAGGGGTCAGCACATAAGATACCGGTAAAGTCGAAATCAAAGTTCATTATAAGTTTTGATTCAAGTTTTGATCAAAAAAGCGATGTTTTCGCAGCAGTGTGCAACTGTGCATCGTAGGCTATTATAACAACAAAGCGCTCAACGGTACGATTTTTTTCAATCAACATAACGTAAATTGACATCACTTGCCTGCAACGAGGCAAAAAAACTTCGGCGTTCACGTTCAGCAATGTTTATAAAATTTAGAAGTATAAAAATTTATAAAGATCCCCCCCCCCCCCCCCCTTCCCCCACCAACATAAACACACGAAGTTTACTCGAAGTCAAGAACGATTAAAACACCTGAGACGCTAAAAGTTTCATACTTTCATTTTGTTAATGATAATTTGTAATTTAAATTTCAGAGAGAAGCCATGGCCCCTTTGCCCCCTCCCTTGACTGCACCTACTTCAACCGTCAACCTTGCAATCTTGGCTGTATTAAAAACGACGCTGCGAACCATTCAGCCACGTACGCCGTATGTAACTTTGGCGCATTAACCTGCCTACAAGAGGCCCAGAATTGCGCCATTGCTAGACAAACATGGTGCCGGTACTTCAAACTCAATATCTGTGGAACCTTGCACTAAACAGCTGAATGTACAAACAGACCAGTGCATTTTGTGGCACCGCCCTGGACTCTGTTTTTTATGGAAGGTCCTATCGAGAAAGTATATATCCGAATACATTTGATGAATTCATTACAGTATCTTGCTCCGCTCTGCCGACGTCTTGCGTAAAGCCGGATTCACACTGGCAAACGACACGACAACGATCGGAAATTTCCAAGCGCTTAGCGATTTCGAAATTTCAGTCTGATACGATGGCACGACGCTGTATCAGCTAGCAATGCACACCGCGCGCGATACGATCGTTTCCAAGGAATACGCATAGCGGTATTCGCACTGCTAGCAGATAAGCAGTTGCAGATCGGCACTGGTACCGGCAGAAAACCCCGATATTGTCTAGTAAGTTCTATAGCACCATTTAAAACTACAAATATTTGTTTCTTTTCAGTCAACAGCTACGAACAAAACGATATTGTTTGTAATATATTCGCAAAATCTCTTCTAGTCCAGTTTAATTTGCAGCTGGGCTAATTTTCGCCGGTTTCAAGAGGGTCTAAAATGGACAGTTTGCAAAGTTTACTCTGCTGGGCTTACTCTGATTTCTGTCGATTTTAAAGCTTCATTAGCCTGTATACGCTGCTAGCCAACACACGTAACCTTTGCAGATGCTTTCATTTAAGAGTTGACTAGTCTACTGATGAAAAAGTAAACGAAAATTCGGCATGGTTGTTGGAAACTTTCAAAAGTTTAATTACCGCACAATTTGCTGGCGTTATTAAGTATTTGAAATTGAATGAAAATTAGCCTACCGACTATAATTCTCATTTTAATACAATGCAAATTGATACTAGGTTATTCATTTTTTTCAGTTAATGTAGGAATAATATTTCAGCAATTTCTAAGAAAAAATTTGAAAAACCCTCTTGAAATAAATCAAATTTTGAAGCCAATATCACAAATATATCCGAAAATCATTCGACAAAACCAAGGCAAACTTGCCAAAGCGCTCCCGACGCGCCGAACGACAACGATAAAGTAGAACTCGGTTTTACTTTGTCAGGACGTCGTTCAAAGCAAGTTTTTCTGTCGGGCTGTCGCGCGAAATCGTTCAGTGTGAATTGGCCGTTGTTTGTACGCGTCGTTATCGCGTCAGCAGCGTCATATGACGCGATAACAACGCCAGTGTGAATCAGGCTTTAGCCTACTAACCTTCGCATTTTCTGTCCATAAACAGTGCGCTTTTTAACTGTTTAATTTATGTTTTATGCAGTCGTAAGCCTGCAAGGCTGTGATTTTTTAATCATTGCGATTCTGCCTAAACCTGTTTTTTTAAAAGCCTAACCTCAACTAGGCTTACTCTTACATTTTAGCTAGTTCTGTAGACTAGGAGGAGCTGAATATGCATTTTCGGCAATTGTGGCTGTTCCATTGTACTCGATTTCACTCCCCAACCTTGTGCCAGTGAAATTTGATTGTTTTATGACTGTGACGCAATAAGAAAACATGCCAGCCAATCAGCGCATTCTGGAAACGGCTTTTTGAGTTGCAATTTGGACTCTACCACTTTTTGCAAGTGTTAACGGACTTTACGCTGAGCGCTCAGAGTAGAAATATTTTTACGCCAAGTGTAGACGAGGCTTGACTGCTCAAATCAACAGACCGTGACTTATACGCCTCAGCAATATTTTTTTATTTGACTTTTAAAAAGAAATATTATTCTGCTTCTTTGGGTAGTTGCGCTTTAAGCCTAAATAAGCGCAAGTCTTATTGTTTACCATCTATTTCGCAACGCAATAAAGCGCAAACTCTTTAATATTTCTATTGTGCGCACCGCAAGTTACGCAAGGGCTAGAAACAATACAATCAAGCGCAACGCAAGCTTCGCAATTGCGTAAGATGCGCATTAAATTGCGGAATGCCCAACACTGACTTGTACCATGTAAGCAAGGATAGATGAAAACTCAGGACCAATATTTGCAATGAATTCGGCAAATAGAACCTATTTTGTCCAGCAGGCTAAACTAAAAGCACTCTATTTTGCGATTATTATCAAGAAATTAAAAACGTATGACCAAAAGTTTATGGAATAAAAAGATTTAGCAATATGACGTCATCAGTGATGACGTCATTAAAAATATTGTAGTGACCAAGTAAAGTAATCTTAGCGCGATACCGCTTCAAAAAAGAAACAATTTTGATTTGCAATTATAGCTGATGGTGTAATAGGCTAAGCTTAATTGAATCATGCGAAACAGGCCTTTCATTTTAAATTTATATTAATTTCAAGAAAATATAAATCAACAACAACTGAATTTATTTAGTCAACATCACAACTAAGGCAATACCAAACAATGTTCAAAGTTAAGAACACTTTTAAATTGAGCACAAAAGAAAAGAGGTGATTTGACAAGGAATCGCGAAGGGACGTGAAGCAACAATCAAATACTTGGAAAAAGGCTCGAATGGAGTGAAAGCTTTAAAGGCCAAGTAACACCAATTTGAAGGGAGTTTGAATTTACGCATTAGCGGTGTTTAAGCACCTTCGCGAAAATCCGACGTCGATCCATGGCCAGAGTAACGAGAAAATCGCAAATTCGTTCCCCAATCCCCGCTTGCTTCTGATTGGCTGATTCCAACATGACGTCAGCTGGATGTTTTGCTCTATGCAGTTACATGGCAAGCAATTCGATCTTAGCCAGTGTGGGCTACTAATGTGTGCTCTATTCTTTTACTAGGCGTTCAAAAACAATAAAAGTTTTTTCTAGGCGTGTTACAGTGTTTAAGGAAGACATGTAGATTAAAAAAATCATCTAAGCTTCAACAAGTTACTGGTAGATGAGTGCAATATCTGGTAAAAGCTTAGCAATAGAGTTTGTCATTACCACTAAAACTGGCTTAATGCCGATGCAGTCTGTACTGAATCAAAGTCACCTTGGGATTCAGATTGATGTGGAAGGTCATTTGTTTCTTTCATTGGTTCAAACATAAAACCATTTCTGGAACCAGTCTCACTCATAATCAGATACCGGTAATGCTACCAGACTACCAATACAATTACACAGCAATTATACTCAGATATTATTCAGAGTTACACTGTAAACACCATTATTAATATTAGAACCCAAACTATGATAGTGCCCAAATCATAGATAATTGGCATAATTTTTCATATGATTGCAGAAGCCGATTGATTTTGTACAGTCTACTGCAAACTGTAGGGTACACTTCACGACATACCGGTGCCAAATTAGTTCCAGAAAAGTAAAAATAGCCACTAATTATCAGGTTAGATCACTTATCAATTGATAATGTGTAGGGCCACCATACACACAAATAATAAATATTAATAGCCTACAGGCCTAGTCTAATCTAATCTCTAGTATGTCAAGATTACAGTATAGGCTACTGGTACGGTACTGGACCAGTAGAGGCAACCTGAAATACCAGCAGGTTCTACATTTGTATCAGCTTCTTGATCAGGTTTATTAGTGAACCATGAAACTGTTAAAACTTGTAAAAATTGCACAGGTTTATTCATTTATTGGTATTCAACTACAACTGCCGAGTAGTGGTAATGGCAAACTCTATTGCTAAGCTTTTACCAGATATTGCACTCATCTACCAGTAACTTGTCGAAGCTTAGATGATTTTTTTAATCTACATGTCTTCCGTAAACACTGTAACACGCCTAGAAAAAACTTTTATTGTTTTTGAACGCCTAGTAAAAGAATAGAGCACACATTAGTAGCCCACACTGGCTAAGATCGCATTGCTTGCCATGTAACTGCATAGAGCAAAACATCCAGCTGACGTCATGTTGGAATCAGCCAATCAGAAGCAAGCGGGGATTGGGGAACGAATTTGCGATTTTCTCGTTACTCTGGCCATGGATCGACGTCGGATTTTCGCGAAGGTGCTTAAACACCGCTAATGCGTAAATTCAAACTCCCTTCAAATTGGTGTTACTTGGCCTTTAAGAACATACTCTATGAAATGAATTTATAGCTAATTATTTGAGATATTGATCCTCTAGGATTAATACAAAACTTAACTTAAAGCTGAATAATTAAATTAAAAATTTATAGAATGTGATGGATAGATAATTTTTCTACTGAAAATCATATATAGTTTTGAAATATAAGCTCTTTATGTGTTTTGAGGAATTTACGACGAGATGATTGTTTTAATGGGAGCGGTAAAGAGTTTCATAACTTAGCTCCTTGAAATTTGATCGATTTTTGTACCCGATTAGTTGCATACAAAGGTAATATTAAATTTTGACGAGAAGATGATCTTGTATTATAAACATTGGCGTTCTTAAATATGAAATAGTCATTAAAATATTTTGGAGTACATTTGCTAATGTAACTATAAGGCCTATACAAACTTGCCTAGCTCAATTTTGTATAAATCGTTTAACTTCAGAATTTTGAATTTACGATAAAGATGTTTAGAAGAAGTACGCCAACCAAAATGACCAATTGCTTTTAAAGCCTTGTTTTGAAGAGACCTTAGTTTGGTGAGGTAGGAATTTTTGATAGATCCCCAGATAATTATCTCATAAAATAGAAGTGGATGTACCAAAGCGTAATTCAGAGTTTTTAATGCAGAAATGGGAAGAACTTTATAATGTTTAAATAATATTCCGATATTTCTAGATACTTTGGCTTCTAAATTTTGAATATGTGGCAAAAAACTTAGTTTGTGGTCAATTACGACTCCAAGATATCTTATTTTTGTGGAAGATTGATAGCAATTTGAGTTATATCGCATCTTGGAGATCTTAGTTTGTAATTGATAATGATTGCTTGCGATTTACTTGTATTAATTTTTAGTTTATTAGCATCCATCCAAAGCTTAACAAGTAAAAGTTTATTATTACATAAAGCTTCTAATTTATTTAAATTATCAGAGGAATACAACAATAGTGTATCATCTGCAAACACACGTGGCTTGCATAACAATGCATTACTGAGATCATTTATGTATAATAGGAAGAGAATTGGTCCCAATACTGATCCCCGAGGTACTCCTGATTTTATTTCCTGCATTGGAGAGTTTGCATCATTGATGCATACATACTGCTTTCGGTTAAGTAAATAACTTTCAAATAATTGTTAATAGACTCCACGTATGCCATAGTGAGACAACTTATTTAGCAATATTGAATGGTTAACCGAATCGAAAGCTTCTTTAATATCTAATGCAATAGCACATGCGTATAGTTTGTCGTTAATGTTATCGAAGCTTTGCGTAACTACATCAACTAGAGGAAACACAGTTGTGTGTTTTTCACGAAAGCCACTTGGTCTCTCATACAGAATTTGATTTTTGTTTAGAAAACTAATTAATCTTGATTTTATTAATTTTTCAATGACTTTTGAAAATGGCGAAAGTAATGAAATCGGTCTGTAATTTTCAACTGATTGGTTGGAGCCAGTTTTATATATAGGAGTAACTTTAGCTATTTCAAGTTTGTCGGGTAAGATACCTTGTGTAAACATATACTCCACAAGGTATGCTAAATAAGGTGATAAGACGTCCGCAGCAATAACCAAGAATTTTGTTGGTATTTTATTATCGCTAGTGGATTTATCTGCATTTAACCTTTTAAGTTCAGTAGCCAGTTCGTTAGGAGTGGGAGGAGATAGAACCATTGAAGATGTGACACTATTCGTCAGGTAGTCAATGTGTGACTTAGTTGAATTAATGTCCTTAGAAATTTTGTGACCGACATTAGCAAAAAGTGTTAAAAATTCCAGCAATTTCATTTTTGTCCGAAATAACTGCATCATCAAATTTTAATGTGGATGGTGTTGTGTCACATTTTTTCTCAGGCAAAAGTTCTCGTAAAATATTCCAAGTTTCTTTAGGATTATTTGTGACAGATTTTAACTGATTTTCAAAATATAGCTTTTTGCTGCTGTTTTTAGTTTAGTCAGTGGTGTACATATATTTTGTAGAACGCCTTTTAATTATTCGATCCGCGTAAATAATGAGTCTTATACAATTTTTGCTTCTTTCGCATGGATACATACAAACCTTTAGATATCCACGATTTACGTTGTAACCTTTTTTGTCTTCGTGTGCATTGCTTAAATGGTGCATGTGTATTTATTACTGTTTTTATTGTATTTAAAAAGTGGTGAAAAACATCGTTAAAGTTTAGCGAATCTAGTTCGGGCATGCTACAAAAATACTCTTCCAATGATATTTGTAAATCTTGACAAAATTCATTTGAATCAAATTGTTTCATGTTTCGGTAAAACTTTGTCGTGTTATGTGAGTGTTTTTTAATATTGCTAATAGTAACAAAAGTCGGCAATTGGTCTGTTATTTGGTAGTCAATAGTACCAGGTACAATTTTACATTTTGTAATGTTAGTTATAAGGTGATCAATTAGAGTGGATGAGCACTCGGCTATACGCGTAGATTTATCTAGAAGCGAAAAAAAAAAGCGTTGGAGTGTAACATATTAATATAGGAAGCCGCAGGTTCGATGTCTAGTTGCAGAATATTTATGTTGAAATCGCCATGAACAATGCAATTGGCATTTTTTGAATTAAGTTTTACAAGGGTATCATTAAACTCATCAATAAATTTCTTAACATTGACGTTAGGATGACGATAAACCACCCCTAAAACAAAATTTTGGGTTAAACTTGTGTTAATAGAAATTCATAAATTTTCAAGACCATTTTTTGAAAAGCTGTATGAATTTTCACAAGCAAATTCAATATCTTCATCAATATATATACCCACTCCTCCAGCGTTAGTATCCGAATCTACGTGGCAAAATTTGTAACCAGGGATTTGAGTATTGACAAGACTATTTTGTATCAATCGGGTTTTCGTAACGCATATTATATTCGGGCGGGTACATATTTCAGTTAAGAATTCAAGCAAATCGTCAATATTTTTGTTTAACGAGCGGATGTTAATATGAATAATAAATAAATCTGTTGAGGTTATTTTAAGGGAAGCAATACGATCAGCATCAAACTACTTGGTAGAGGATGGAGTGATGTAAGAATGCATGTCATCTGACATTTGATAAATTTTATCAATTCGTGAAATCGCTGGACTTGCATCAGTGTCTATCGTATTCAGATTACTCATACTAAGCTAACCAAAACGCAGTAGGGAAGGCTAACCAATTTAACCATGCTAAGCTAACCAAAACGCACCATGAGCGACTTGAAACAATCAAAATTAAAGTACATGTATACACTTTTTTGAAAAATAATTTTAAGTTTCTACATCAATAAATGCAAAAGTTATTAAAGTTGAAATACACCCCATTCGCAGGTTTTTGGAAATTTTGTCACGTTTTACTACGTAAATTATGACATCATCAACTTACTACGTCATAATTTCATCAGTGGAGTGCCCGAGTCTTATTTGTACTTTGACCCAAGTTTCAGCCACAAATCAATCCACAAGAAAACTTTTGTAAAAACAACGTCATTATGACGTCAATGGACCGGAATTTGGGGGTGAGCTATCCTAGCCGAAAACTTCAGACTATGCTGAACATAGTTATGTGCGTGAAAAAATATACCCTAGGGGTGCACGTAAACGCATTTTTTGACTAGACTTTAACTAGTTCCTTTTTAAAAGTAATGTGCCCACCACTGCCAATTCAATTGTGAACTACGGTAATTGATTGATCTCAGAAATTTATACCAAAAAGCCAATTGCAAGGTGTGACGTATCAGCCAATTAGAACAGAGTCCACAGGCGACGACACTGTGTTACGCCACCAACTCATTTGTAACCGAACTACACACAACAGTTAAAAAATTTCCACAATCAGCAATCCAGTACGCACATTTATTAGTGGGGCCAGTTCAGCGGTTCTCAAAAACCATTACAATAAAAATTAAAATCTCTGGTTACGTTTAATATGTGAAGTTGTCACAGCAAACCACAAATAACGCACAAAAAAGTGGTAATATTCACAAGTGCATAGATTCCGCTTTATCAGCACATAAAGCAACATCATAACAGATTAAACTATCACCTCAACACTTCAGCCAAAAGCTGCAGAAAGTTTTCATACGCTCCATCAAGATCTTGTATATATAGCCTACTAACAGACACTGCAAGTAATACATGTTGATATCAAATGCTTTACTTTTCAAACGAAATTTACTAAACTGAACCCACAATTTTCATGTCTCTGCAATGACTTCAATATCGCACGTAAGCAGAACTAATGCACACCAAACTTAGTCATAAACGTTGAATAATAACTCCAGCTGCCGATTTTCGATACTAAATTACCTTAGAATAGTTAGCCTTTCTTGGAAAACGAGAAGAGATTAAAACCATCTTCAGCGTCACAATGCTTAAAGATAGTAAAAATGGACCGCATTACAACAACCAATCAATCTAGTCAGCACTAATACCTTTCTCTACTGATTTTTTTTCACTGTCAGTGACAAAAGCCTTCCAGCATACTTGGCATTTTAGTGGCTTGACACCAAGCAGGCGTAACGCCAAATGTTAATGTGTTTCCATTCCACAAAAACAAATGGCAGTTGCACAGTAGTTTCTGCTGTAATAAAGAAAGCACCGCGTCATGAAAAAGGTGCAAAAATATACGAAACCATTCACATTTTGACATAATTCGCAATGTCATTTCATTCTTATAATAACTGAAAACGAAAGCATGTTACACAAATTTAACAAAAAACTACACATTGTTCAAACACGACAAAACTTTTCAATTACTACCAGCGAAAAAAAATCTCAATACAAATGTAAAGCAAATTTTTCGTATAAGCAAGCTGCCAGCAAAAAAAGACCTAGCGAAGCATAAGTCGCAGAAATGAATCCGGTTCATTTATTTTCATAACATGCCTCGAGTTTGTTTATTTTCGACATAAAATTTCACTTCAACAGCTGGATGAAACGTAACCACGCAACATCAACGAATCGTTCAACAAAATATCAACAATAATGCAATACAAAGTCACAGACATAGAGAAGTCACTGTGAAGTAAATTGTTCAGACGTAAGTGCTTGTTTATGCAGAAAATACTTTACTAAGCTTTATTAACTTAACAGTCGAGAACATAGGCCTAACCAAGCTATTGTTGAATACCGATGGGACAGGACACTCCTGTCCCGCCCAGACCGCAGTATCCGCTTGGATTTTTAGACAGATACTGCTGGTGATATTCCTCTGCGTAGTAGAATTCAGACACAGCTTTTATTTCTGTTGTAATTTTTCCATACCCTTTAGCATTGAGTTTCTGAAACACATTAAATCAGTTGAAAATACAGTAATAAAAAGCTGATGTAATTTACTGTCCCATGTTTTTTTTTCAAGCCGATGCTGGACAATGTGAAGCTAAATTGTTCTTCTTTACATATTCGTATTTCAACACACTTGTAATACAGTCGAATCCGATTAACAGCATAATCCGCTTTATTGCACGAAGAATTCCCAAATCACGGTTATTGGCTCAATCGTCTACTAAGAAATCCATTCGGTTAATTGCGTAGCGCTTAATTGAATAAATTGAACGGCGTTCTATTTAATTAAACGGATTATGCAACAAACTTAAACCACAAAAGAACGACTTTTTGAGCGAAAACAAACTGTTTCAATGCGCAAATCATTTTTCGTAATATTAAATCGCGGTAGTACAGCCAGTACTTTGGTTGGTTTCCTGAATCACCCTCAACTTAGAACTCCACAGTAAAAAAGTGATGATAAAATTTGAGGTCGAAATCGATTTTATCTTTTACTAGTTTTTAATATACTTTTTACCAAATTTTATCTGAGGCTGGTTTTTCAGTTTTACTTGATATAGATTTATAGTACAGCCAGTGTACATATAATTATTTCAGTGGACCCACTCAACGAAAAAGCATTGTTACGTATGTCCACAAAAACGCTAAACTTTTTAAGAAGCTTAGATGTTGTGTTGCCATTTTTTATTTTTGTTTGTTTTCAATTTACAAGGAGTTTCTAGTGTACTTGATTGCTAGACTACATTTGGCAATAAATAAGCGAAGTGAAAAATTTTGGTATGGGATTGATGATTAAGAATGGGGGAGTATGAAAAAGAATCGGGGAGAATGGGGGAGTACAGAGAATTTAGGAGAGCATGGATGGTGGTGGAATTGGTGAATTTTCGTTAGTTTAAGGAGTTGGGTCAAGTATGGGGGGAATATTGAAGGATTGGGGAATGTGGGAGAAGAATGGGGAAGTGTGTTGGGGTATGGGGGAGGTGTCGGGGATGTGGGGGAAAATGTGGAAGAGTTTATGAGGTGAGTTTGGAGGTTGTGGCGAAGTGGGGGCAAGTGTGTTGGGATGTGGGGAGGTGTGGGAAAATGTGGGTGGGTCCACACACTCTTCTACACCTTCCCCACATCCGCCACACTCACCCGACACATCTCCACCACATTCACCTAACACGTCTCTCCACACAAACCTCACACCTCCCCACACTCTCTCACACTCCCCACACTTTCCTCACCTCCCCACGCTCACCAGACACCTTCCACACCTCCCCCAACACTTCCCCACTCTCACTCACAAACCCCACACCTCCTCCAACACTTCCCCATACTCCCCATATTTTATCATTTACCTCATACCAAAATTTCTCACTTTTCTTATCTATTGCCAAACTAGTCAAACGATAAAGTAGACTAGAAACTCTTTGTAAATTTTAGAAAAAAACTTGAAAACAAAAATAAAAAATGACAACGCAACATCTAAACTCTGATTTTGGTTACGAACACTGAACACAAAGAGTGGCTCCACTATTAATAATTTGGATACACTGTGCCGATAGCAATTCAAATTTGGATAAATAAATAATAAACTTTTCAAAATCGCTTTATGGATTACACTAAATGGAAACACTGTTGATCTCGTTAGCATATTACCGCAGCACTTTAATTTTTCGCTGCACTTTAGCTAAACGTCGCTGCTATTTATTAAATGGCGCTGCTGTATATTAAATATCATTGCTATTTATTAAATGGCGCAGCTGTATATTAAATATCGCCACTATTTAATGAATGTCGCGTTATTTATTAAATATGGCCGCTATTTAATAAATATCGCTGCTATTTATTAAACGTCGTTACACTTTGGCTGTTATTGTATATTTTGAAGCGTTTTAGCTGCAGTTCTCTTCGATTTAACTAAATAGCTGTGAAACTGGGTAAATGTTGTGAAAATTCGTACAAAATTTGCTAAATCGTTTTTTTTTCACAACGGCGCCCCATAAAAACCTTTTCGTTTACAAACTATGCATCAGCCTAACCAGCAATTTCACGAGAAAGTTGTGTGAGGGCATTATTTTTACTCTTATGAACAAATTACTAGTAGTGAGAGCATTTAGGGTAGCGGTGTATAATTTTTCCATCGACAGGCGCAGTGGTTCACAACAAGGCCAACGGTGCGGGAGCTCTTGGATTCAGGGCCGGTCGGACCGCTCGCCACCTCTGCCACGTTTTTGCGTTGCCTAGGCGCTTCGTCACACGTTTCGGCGTAATACCGTCAGTATAATGAACGTTTAATTTTTATTTTATTATGATTCATAATCATACCACCGGTAATAGGTGCAAACAAGCAACCTACATACACGTCAGTCAGAAATTTCAGCAAGGTAGGAAACTGACGTCATTCACACAGCAAACTCGCTCTATCACGTAAGTCAGGCGGATCGCGTTTACTTCGCCTTATCAGAGTACGAAGTTTGATTAATCAAGTAAAAAAAAGACAGATATGTAATAAATCAACAGTAGTTCGTCAATAAATAAAACTTTAAAATCGACATTTAAATTTTAAAACCCTTCACAATTACTACAAGTACAACCATCCGCCACAAATATTAACCAAGTTAAGCTAGGAATATAAAATACATGGTGGGAATATTCTATGAATTACTGTGGTTTATATTTTTCTTCTTCAAGCAAATTTAATTTCTGAGTTTAACTTTTTTCCGAAATGAAGGACATAAAATCTTAAAAGAAAAATCTACGTTTGTGACAATATAAACGCAAGAAAGTGGCGGGAACTAAATAATAGAGAAACTTATGCAAGCTTCTAAAATTACACACAACGGATGATGCCACAGCCACAATAATTGCTACTCGAATACGTCACAATAACGCGGAACTGTGACAAATCATGAGCAAGAACAGACATTACTATGAATTATTAAACATGTTACCACGAATAAACACGATATTTGTTCATAGAGAAACTGCTGCATCATGCAGGTCGTACAGTATCAGGTTATATACAATATATTTCTTCAAAATAAGTCATAATCACTACGAAAATTTGCCCAACGCATGCATTTTTACGGATCACGACTTTTAGGCGCGGACGGTTAGTCGCCAGCTCTATTTATATCTACATTCTAGCGTCATTAAGAAAGCGCAAATATAAACATTTCAGAAAAAAAAAGGAAAAAATGTAACGAGTGGCGGGACGCGGTTAGCGCCTGGCCAACACAGCTTCGAACCACGGAGGAGGGCCGTAGGCGAGACTGTGTCCAATTTGAATAGCCAGGGAATCAAACCCTAGACCTCCCATACCGAAGGCGATGCTAATACGGAAAAAAATTGAAGTTTAATACATCGAAGCGACAAATAATACGCTGAATGTTTTTGCGCAATTAACAGTTTTCATATTATCTGCAGTACAACTACATGCACCCTAATCAACGTAAATAAAAAGACAGTTGTCACTAACGAATCTCAGAATATAAATCGACGCATTGATCTCCATCCAAGTAAGAAAATTTCGGTTTTTAAGCAACAGTAGCCACGAATGTAACTTGTGGTTTCATTCCCGGGCTATTCATTTTGGACTGGGGTTTGAGGTCTGGGGTGTAATTCCCAGGCTATTCAAATTGGACACAGTTGGCCTGTCTACATGTCCAATTTGTGTGGGCTTGATGTCATTACCACTTCTTTAAATTATGGCATCAAACATTTAATTGTGATGCATAAAGCCCACATCAACAAGCCCACATAAATTGGACATGTGGACAGGCTAGGTGGCGCCTACGGCTTGCCACCTTCGCAACGTTTCTCCTCCGTGGTTCGAAGCTATGTTGGCCAATCGCTTAGCCGCGGAGATGAGCCCCGCCGCTCGTCACATGCTTTGACGTAATACGCGATAATAATGAAAATTTTTTTGAAAACTTATTCGCGCTTCCTAATTTAACGATTTAGCGACGGTAATCGCCCCAGGATTAAGCAATGTTCATTCAAATAACTTAAAGTACGAAATAAATAACTTAACTTAAAATTAAAATAATTGGATATTCGCAGCTTTTGTTGTAACGTAATAGCGTAAGTCCGGCTATATAACTTCCTAATACAACATGCCAAACATGTTTTACTTAGATAACATCGACAACCATACGGTTAGTCATAGAGTAGAAATAAACTTGCCAGATGAAATTATGTTTCTGGCTGGAAAAGTTGTAGCGCAAAGGTATGTCGGTATTAAAGATACACTCTAGTATGCCACAAACATACACTCTCACATAAGCTACTTACACTTTCGTAAGCTTCCTTCATTGCATTTGCTGTGTTCTTCTGTTGGTCGTTGTAGTAATAAATTCCCGATCTGTATTGCGTACCTACATCGTTCCCCTGACGCATACCTTGACATGGGTTATGACTTTCGAAGAAAAGCTGCCAACACAAACATGCATGCACATGATGTCTCACACCAACCACTCGCAATCCTAGTACAACCTACGGTGACGCGTGCTTACGAGCAAACACTAGTTGCAGCAGCAATATCGCATCAACTCCGATCTGGCTCTTCAACAATCAGTTCTGTTTGAAGTATCCACAGAACAGTATTATAAAATTACCAACATCGCAGCTAAGGCCATGGCCGGTTAGCTCAAGATACTAATCACGTCGCTAACAACATGAGAGATCTGGATTCGATTTCCGAACGGGTCAAATCGGACAGTGTCGCCAACGACGCGCCATTACTGCGACGTTTCTTCGAAGCTGTGTTATCCAGGCGCTAATCTGCGAAGAACCCCGCCACTCGTTACCACGTCGTCGCAATGCAGCAAGTATAATGAAAATTTGCGTTGGATAGCTTAGGCCAAATGAGCATTAAATTATTCAATTCCAATGGCCAACTCGATTCCCAGCAGTTGTAGAAGTTTGCTGTTGCTGCGTTCTGGGAGAAATATCGGATCTCTCTATTAAGAGAACCTGAACTGATCATCAGCCGTGACAGCCTAGTCTAGTTTAAGTAAAACAAAAACGAAACTTAAAACTTAACGTTATTAAAGTGTTACTTGTGAAGGGAGAAGTGCGTGTGCTCCGGGTAAAACCATTTGCAAATTCGCCTTTGGTGCCTGTGATTTTGTTAAGGATAACGCGTTACTCTTCAGGGGCACATTAGTGATCTTGCTAATGTAGTTTCGTCAAACATGATTTAACTTATCACCTTCACTAAATCTTGGTACGACACTTTTCGGGGGTAGAACACCACTCGTACAACTTCATTGTGTCCGGTTCTTCCGCTGCACACTTCCCGGTAAGTTGCATTCTCTGTGTGTCCTGCACTAAATCTAAACAATATCATACATAATTTAAAACCTCAAAGCTAGATGTCAACCGGCCAGTTGTTAAGCACGCGGTACACAACAACTGACCGCGAGACAAATGACCGCGAAGCAAACTCGCCACTACGACAACTGACCGCCTAAGCACGAGGCTCGAAAAAACACTTCGCACCTTACCGTTTCGCGACAATTGTTTACTTAATGACGGTGTGAATTTGGTAGTAACTTTGCACCAGAGACTTGGGTTTTATTCCCGGTCGGGTTACACTAAAGACTTTAAAAATAGTATTCACAGCTTTCGCGCCAGGCGCTCGGCACAAGTGGAAGTGTGAAGGGTTTTGTGTATGTGTTGTTCGTAATGTATGTCCCTCAACAGCGTTCAATGATTCGTGATTGATAAATGTAATGGGCCGCCAATTGAGAATGGCCTAAACAATGTGTGCTTGCACCCACTGTCCCGTACCTTTATCTTGTATCGCTTCTCAATAATTGTTTACTTAATGACCTTTAATAATTATCTAACTAAAGTACAGCACTCCCGCTGTGAGCCTTGACCACCGCGACATCACAGCCATTTCCCAGAGGTTCAAAAAACGCTTTGCATTAATCGCAAACACAATGTCTGGATTTTCTTCTGTTGGAGTTGATATTTCGAAGATTTTTTACGTTTGAGGAATGATTACTACTTTGTTTTTGAGAGCTCAATTGATCAATGTATCTTGAAATGTTTTCATGTGAGATCTGTTCCCAAGCAACCGCAATTTGGAACATTTTGCTCCTAATCAACTTCATATCATGAATAAAAACGCACCAAAATTATTTACAAAAAAGGGGGCGGAATTAAGTATAAATTGACTAGCATGAAAATTGTCAGTTGCAACTTGCAATTCACTGACGGAGAGAGCAGAATATTGTATAGAGTAAAATAATGTCAAGCCAAGAGTTGCAGTTTAGTAGCCAAAGAAATCATGAAAAGTTTACTTTCAGAGAATGTTTATTTGCGTTCGATATATAAGTTCTGTGCAGGCAACACAAAAAATTCTGAAGGTGTAATCGGTGTTATAATGGCTGTTAAGAGAGGATCCACACCGACGCCTCTACAAATCAGGTTTGTTGAAAAATATGCTAGGCTACATGCTTTTTTACTGTACGTATGATAAATTATTACAAGTTGATACACATCTAGCTGATTGTTTTCTGTTGTTCATAGTTTTCGAAAACCTGCATGTGCCGTAATGATGTGAAAGAGTTGTTTTATTATTTTTGGATAGAAAACATTTCTCAGAGTGTTTTTTGGTGAGAGCACGCATAATTCATACTTTCAGCGGTTACAATCATTTTAATAAATATATTACAACTTGCAATGCCGAAATGGAAACGTTATTATGCTGCAATTCACGTTTCAAACGAACGCGCTTTTGGAGCTTTAGGTTTTCACTCCAGTTATTATCAAATTAACTCGGTCATTTAATAAACAACTATTCGCGAAGCAGTAAGGTGCGAAGTTACCATCATAGTAACACGGTCATTTAGTAAACAATTATTGTCGCAAAGTGGTAAGGTGCGAAATGGTTTTGCGAGCCTCGTGCTTAGGCGATCAGTTGTCATGGTGGCGAGTTTGCTTTGCGATCAGTTTGCATGGCGGCCACTTTACGACGGTCAGTTGTCTCGCAACCAGTTTGCGGGGGTCACTTGTCCACATTCGTTTAGCGCATCGCTATCCGTGAGGGAGGTCTGGTTTTCCATTCTCAGGCCAATGAAATCGGACAGTGTCCCTAACAGCTCGCCACTGCTCAGACGTTTCTGTCACACGCTGCACGCTTTGGTGTAATACCGCGAGTATAAATTTCATTCATCATTATCCAATTTTAATCCGGTTTTTCCTTGTGTCTGAAGGTGGCCGGATGCACCTCATTCCCTCAGCAATCGCTCTCTCTCTCCCTCTCGCACGATCTGTAGCCTCCTCCACTCTCAACCCTATCTTCTTCAAACTCTCTTCGACTTGTCTCTTCCAGTTCTGCTTTGGCCGTCCTCGCTTTCGTTGTCTATTCACTTGAAGCATCATTGCCTTCTTCAAAATGCTCTCCCCACAACCACATGTCTATACCATCTTACTCCATTCGCTTGTGCCATTTTAGCTGAAGTTTCCTTCAGCCCGGCATTTTCATCGACTCTTCAGTATTTTTTCTATCCACTAGTTTTACTCCATACATTGATCTCACCATAGCTCTTTCGATTCTTGTTAAAATTATCATTTCATTTTCCCTCAAACACCACGTCTCCCTTCCACATAACAATGCCGATCTTACGCAACTACAATACACCATCCTTTTCATTTTTAAAGGAAACCTTCTCCCAAGTAACAACTCTCCGCATTCTCTAAATTTCATCCATCCGATCCTTACTCTGGCAGCAACTGCAGTTTCACACCCACCACTACCATTCAGTCTTATCTCCAAGATAACAAAAACCCTTCACAGTCTCCACCTCATCACACAACACCTCCACTGGTTCTTCCTTGCCGTCTCCAATATCTTCACATCTTCTGCAGATAAACTGTTGTGCAAAACTGCAGGATACTCTTTTCGTTTGGGCACATCTAGTGTGAATCCATTTCTTACACACTGTGCACAACACCGCATTAGACATAACTCTTTTCCCACATATTCCACTTGGATTTACTTTGCTACGTACAATTTCTCCTTCTGCACCACTCACCATCATCTTAGTCTTTTTCAATATTTACTTTCATTGCCTTGCTTTCCAATGCACCTCTCCACCTTTGAAACCTCTCCCTTAAATCCTCCAAATTGTCGCTCATCAGCACCAGATCATCTACGTACAAAATTTCATTCAATAGTTTTTTCTTGCTTGTTTTGTCACTGCATCAACCACAATTGCAAATATCAATAATGATGTCACAGAACCTTGATGCACACCAACCCTTACCCCAAATTCCTCCGATAAACTCGATCCAACTCTGACTTTCGTCTTCCGACCCTCATGCAAACTCTTACTGCTTTCACCAACACTTCTGGCAATCTTTTCTTTCTTAGTGCCCATTCCATCACTTTTCTAGGAACCCTATCAAACGCTTTTTCCAAGTCTACAAAACACATGTTCAGCTTTTTCTCTCTTCCACGAAACTCCTCTTGCATCCTTCTTGAAATAAATAAAGCATTAGTCGTGCCCTTCCCAGGCATAAAGCCAAATTGCATGTCATCTACCTTCACTAATTATCTTATTCTCTTCTCTAGCACTCTCTCGACTATCTTCATTGCATGCTCCAGCAGCTTTACTCCTCTATATGCTCCACAATCCATCACATCTCCCTTTCCTTTAAAGATTGGAACAACAACACTTGCTTTCCATTCCTCTGGCATGGAAGAGGCAGGTGGAAGAAAGTGTGAAGAAAGTCGGGTTGAAGATCGATGAAGCTGCTGATCGAACGAGATAGAGGGAAGGAGCGAGAGCGATTGCGGAGGGGATGACGTGTATTCGGCCACCTTCGGTGACTATGAAAAAAACGAATTAAAACTGGATTGATGATGACGATGGCATACCTTTTCCATCCAAAACTCTCTGACACAGCTTCTTTAGTACTTTAACACCAAACTTACCACTCGCCATTATCATATCCATATTTACTTCAGAGGGCTTCTTTAGTACTTTAACAACAAACTTTCCATGCTACTTTTCCCAATTTTATTTTATTCATAGCTTCCATCACCTCATTATAAGCTACTTCTTCAACTGGTCCTTCAACCATATCTGCTTTTGCCATCTGATTCCATTCATTTTCCACATTCATGATCTTTTCCATAGGATCCTTCCATAATTTTCCACGATCTTTCTCACTAACCACAAGTCTCCCATCTTTATCCTTCATGCAACCTCCACCATTTATGTCCTTTCCATCCTTTCTCATGAACTTCACTAACTTGAAAACTTCGTTTGGTCACCGTTCTTGCAGGACTCCTACAAATGTACTGCTTCAGTGTCCACTAATTGCACTACTCTTAGTTCAAATTCCTCTTTGATCTCTTTTTCCTTCAGCTTCCACACCCTCCATCTCACCCTTTTACTCTTCTTCCCTGACTTTTTCAGTTTGCTCTCCTCCACATCAACCACCACCAGCCTGTGCTGCAATCACCCAGGGATAACTTTTACATCTCGTAGATACTTTCTCTTTTCCTTTCCTTCCAGAACAAAGTTTATTTCTGTATCATTTCCACCTGAACTGCAAGTCACCTTCCTTTCATCTCTCTTCTTGTATCACGTATTTGCAACACACAACTCTTTTTGAATGCAGGAATCTAGTAACATTCTTCCTTCAACATTTCTTTTCCCTATTCCAGCATAAAGACGATTGATTTGGATTCGATATGAAAGCCTAGCGCAATTAATTCATAAAAAATCTAAACAAAATTCAGGTAATTCAAACTTTCAAAAGAATATGACGCATTTTGCATACAGATCGCACGGAATAATATCTTTTGTCAGCGACATGGCGTAGCGGTATCGCGCGCAGGTGACAGATCCTAAATATCTTGCAAACATCCTTTTTTGATATCTTTCAGTCGTTCTTACGATCATTTTGTGTGGGTCCATTCGATCTGATCGATAAACAATTGAAACTTTCAAGACGAGCAGCGCACTCACCCAACTTGAGTTGAATAAACTCCTTTTTTCAGCCAAAACTTTTTTTCAGCACCCCAAAAACATCCCATACCTAACCAAAAAAACAACGAAAAGTTGATATTTCAACACACAGCTCAATGAAGTTCACAGTTATGTTTTTTAAATCATTGTAATATATTAGCAGTTTGCAATTATGGCAGTTTTTATGAAATAAAATCAAACTTTTTAAGTATTGAAAAAACAAAACGGTTAAGCATTCATTTTGTTGTGCTATAAATTCCTATTGAACGTATAGTCGTATAGCTATGAATAATTTGAGGCATCTCTGATGTAGGCAAACAATTAACAACTTTTTTCGTTCATTTACAAACTTTCGAAGTATATACAATGCCTGCAAACCTTGTTTGAACAGAATATTTTCTTTGCTAGGTAAAAATTTTTATAATGTGTTCAAAACAACAGTGATCCAATTTGATCCATAAGCTATAACTTATTTCAGAGAAATCTCCGGACATTATTATTTTTAGCATTATTAATTACGTTTTCCATCCAAAAAAAAGTATTTGGACCTAGCACAAGAGTAACAATGAAAAAATACTAACCAAACATTGCCATTTCTGTTTCATCGGGAAATGGGGGCATTAACCGATTTCCATTTGCATGATGTTTAGCACTGTTATCAGATGTCCAATCTGTGGCCTGAACACAATAAGAAGTGTAAGGTCAAAGTATTTACTTCATAATAAAAAAAATCGAAAAAAGTAAAGAAGAATCATTGACATTGAATTGCTATGATTTGAGACGTGATTTGACCATTTGGCATGAATATTTAAAGACAGGGAAGTAAAGCACAAGTACGGTAATTTGGTTTCATTGAATTGTGAACCATGTTAGTTGTGAGGAGAATCGCCTGCAAATTTATGATATACGCTTGGCGATTTTGTAATAAGTACTTAAGTTATATAAAAGTTATCCAATTCATATAAAATAATCAATTTATATAAAAGAAGAACAGAGAAAGACAGAAGAAGGTGAGAGGCCAGAGTTACGGAGGGTGTCAACGAAGGTAAAAGAATCTATGATGCAGTAGGTAGAGTAAAAGGAGATCACGGGATCAAGAACAGATGTGAGCCATTATACCACTACGCCCTATCCTCTCGATGGTTGGCTCATCCCAGCATCATTTGACTAAATGGCTCACATCTGTTCTTGATACCGTGCTCTCCCTTTACTCTACCTACTGCATCAGCTTTTCTTTTACCTTCGTTGACACCCTCCGTAACTCTGGCCTCTCACCTTCTTCTGTCTTTCTCTGTTCTTTTGACGTTTCCAGCCTCTTTACTAATGTCCCCCTCGCAGAGACTATTGACATCTGCGCAGACGCTCTGTACAATAGTGTTCTCACACCTCCTCCCTTCCTGCGTAATATTTTGGTTGAACTGATGCAAATTGCGACGTGCTCAGTTGAATTTAGTTTTAACAATATTATGCGCAAGCAAATCGACAACATAGCTATGGATCGCCTTTGGGACCAGCTCTTGCCAACATTTTTGTGGGTTTTTGTGAATCTAAGCTGTATAAAAACGTGAAGAAACCTCTTCTTTACCATCGCTACGTTGATGATATTTTTGTAGCGTTTAACAATGAAGCGGATTGTGAAGAGTTTCTCTGTCACCTTAACTCTCTCCATCCCTCTCTACGCTTCACGTTTGAAAAAGAGTGTGATAATTGTCTTCCGTTTCTCGATGTTCTTGTTGAGAAACATGATACTGGATTCATCACTTCCGTCTACAGAAAGCCTAAATTTACAGGACAATACCTACGTTGGAATTCTTTCAACCCGAGGAAGCAGAAAATCAGCCTCATTAACACTCTAGTCCATCGTGCTCTGATGATCTGCTCCAAAGGTAAACTCTCGAGCGAATTAGACAACATCCGTTCCATCATGGCTGAAAATGGCTATCCCAACCACGTGGTCAACTCTTCCATTACCAGGAAGATACGAAACTTCCGCAGACCACCGTCATACGGACCAAAGAAATGTCCTGTTTATCTACATCTTCCATGGTTGGGTGCTATTTCGACGAGGTTCGAAAAGCAAGTCGCTTCAGCAGTTCAACGTTGTTACTTCTCTGTGGAGCCTCGTGTCGTTTTTACGACTAGACAACTTCTGCCCGCAAGCAAAAAAGATGTGCTTCCTGCTTCTCAACAGAGCAATACCGTTTATGAATTTTTGTGCCACTGCGACAGTCGGTACGTGGGTCGCACATCTCAACGGCTGCAGGACAGAATCAAGCAACACGTTCCCAAATCTGAGAGAACTGGTCAAGTTTCTCAAAATCGCAAGGCCTTCAATCGCTCGTGCAAATTGACCAATCACGAACCTATTTGCGACTCGGCAATTGGACAACATCTGCTGACCAACCAATCTTGTGCCCTACACTACAACGATGACAGATTTTCAATCCTTTCAAAAGGTCGCTTGGCTTTTCATTTATCTGCCTTAGAAGCCACTTACATTAAAGTTTCTCAACCAATCCTGTGCCGGCAAAAAGAGTTTGTCTACGCGCTGAAAATCTCTCACTAGCGCTTCTGTTTTTGATTGGTCGACACTTTTCGTCCAATCAGAAACCTCTCTTTTCTCTTCGGGCTTTTATAAGCGGTCTCAGCTCTACATTCTTTATTCTGACGATTCACTTGACAAGTGTCAGACGAAAAGCTTCGGGAAATATGAAACCTCTGCTTCTGGCAATCTTGAAAGTTCTGTACCACCAACCAACTGTATGAATGTGAAGCTAATAAGCTGCTATACAAGAAAATTAGAAACCGAACAAGAAAGTGGTGGCAACTGCAATGAAAAAAGAAGCTGAAAAAGAAACAAAGGATTTGCAAAAAAAGTCGAACTATGCTTTCAAGTTGGTGAAGTTAATGAAAAGAGATAGGAAAGATGTCATAAGCAGTAGATGCATGAAAAGAAAAGATGGGAATTTAGCTTTTACAGAACAACATAGAAAAACCATAGGGAAGGGACACATGGAGAGGGTCATGAATGAAGAAAATGAACAGGACCAAATAACAGACATGGATGTAATAGAGGGACCTATCGAAAAAGTTACTGGCGAGGAAGTAATGACTGCGTTGAGAAAAATGAAGTCAGGGAAAGCCACCGGCCCGATGACGGTAGATTCCAAAATGATAATTGCGTCTGGTGATACAGGGATCGAAGTGATAGTGGAACTTTGTCAACGTGTGTTAGATGGTAGAGGTATGTCAGAAGAATGGACGACTAGTGTGGTTGTACCTATTTTTAAAGGGAAAGGAGATGTAATGAGTTGAGGTGCATACAGAGGAGTGAAGTTGCTAGAACATGCAATGGAGATCGTGGAAAAAGTGTTGGAAAAGAGAATTGGATGCTTAGTGAACATGAACAAGATGCAATTTCGTTTTACGCCCGGAAGAGGGACTATAGATGCTCTGTTCATTCTTTGCAGAATGCAAGTCAAGAGGAATATCAAGATAAAAGAAAAAAGCTGTATATATTTTGTAGATTTGGAGAAAGCATTTGATTGAGTTTCGAGATAAGTTATGGAATGGGCGATGAGGAAGAAGAAAGTTCCAGAGGAAATGGTGAAAGTAGAGATGAGTCTGCATAATGGAGCCAAGACAAAAGTCAAGGTGGGATCAGGTTTATCTGAGGAATTTTCTGTAATTTTAAAGATTAGAGTTGTCACCACTGCTGTTTGCGATTGATGCAGTGACTGAGAGAGTGAGGGACCATTCAATCCACAAAATTTTATATGCAGGTGACTTGGTTTTGGTTGGAGAGACCATGAAAGATTTAAGGGATAAATCCTGGCAATGGAAAGAAGCGTTTGAAGGAAAAGGAATGAGAGTAAATCTTAATAAGACGAAAATGACAGTGAGGGTTGGAAAAGAAAGCTACAGCAAGCAAGACTGATCCATGCAGTGTACAACACGTGGAAAGAGGGTAAAAGTCAACGCAGTCTTTTGTGCAAACTGCACGAGGTGGGTTGACAGAAGGTGTACATCCATGAAAAGGGTCACCCCTGGCCTGGCCAAGAAATTTGTAGGCACATCATGCACAATTTTAGATGAGGCTGGTGTGGAACCAATTGAGAATTTATGCGATGGCGTGGAAACAGTGAATGAGTTTTCTTATTTGGGAGACAAATTGAAAACTAGTGGAAGATGTGGGGCAGCAATTACAGCAATAATGAGAATTGGATGGACTAAATTTAGAGAAGGTAGTGAGTTATTGCTTGGGAAAAGGTTTTTGTAAAAGATAAAAACAAGAGTTTATCAGAGTTGTGTCCAGTCTGCAATGTTGTATGGCAGTGAAACGTGATGTTTGAGAGAAAAAAAATGGGTATCTTGAGAAGAACAGAAAGGGCAACGGTGAGAGCAGTGCGTGGTGCCAAACTAGCTGACAGGAAAAATACAGAAGATATGATGGATATATTGGGTTAGAATCAAAACATAGATAAAATGGCTAAAGCAAGTGGAGCGAGATGGTTGGGGCATGTTTTGAAAAGAGGATGGCAATGCAGTAAGGAGCGCTCTAGAATTTAATGTTGAGGGACGAAGAAAGAGAGGACGACCAAAAAGAACGTGGATAAAGCAAGTAGAAGAAGAGCAATGGAAGGCTGGTCTGAATTTGAAGGATGCCCACAATAGAAGTAAATGAAGAGAGAGTGCATGCAATTTTTATGAGATCAATCCAGCCACCTCCATTAAATGGGGACAACACCGAATAATGGCATCATCATCATCATCATCAAATATTATTCTTGTTCAAATAGAATCCTCAATATTTGAATAAAAATCAATTCTAGTTGAACAAGAACACTGATTACTGAGGATTTTTTTTTTTACCAAAATCGACTCATAGTCAAACACCCTACGCAACAACATTGACTGATTTTGTATTTTTGAATTTTTTTATCATAATGTGGTGTCAACATGAAAAAAATTAATTCAAGCAAACCCCAAAACTACACATTAAACCAATAAGATAAATCAATCTGGACTGTAAACAACGTTGCCACACCTAAAAGGTGTGGTCCCAAGTTCTCATGCATACAAAATCACCTCTTAGCAGAAAGTGATAACATGAATTGCGATGAAGAAGTCACTTAAGTTCACTGACCAAATAAGTTTTACAAACAAAATCAACCTCTAATTACTGTTAACGTCAAATCTTGATACTATGCCACCCATTGGGACCGAGGTAAAGTGGCATAGTAACAAAAGTTTGCTTTTTTTAACAAAAAATTAACGAAACAATAAACGGCTACAGAATACATATATACCGCACATGTAATGTATTGGCTTTAAGGCATCTAACTCAGGCCAAAACTTTGGCAAATCGTCAGCTGGCGCATGTTCTTTCGGCGGATCTCATGCATTTCATCATCTAAGCGATGGCATGCTAGCATCACACCCAATTTTCCGCTTCTCTGCGGCATAATCTTCTTGAACAGTTGACATTTTGAGTAAAATTTCAATTTTTAACGAAATTTTGACATCGCAAGTGCTGTAGGCTACTGTGCAGTAATTATGCAACGCAGTACAAAAACTTCATGTGGCACAGTTATACATCGCCATGTCACAAGGCTGTTTTCACTGAACATTCATAAATCTCTAGTGGCATAGTATGGAGATTAAAGGGTGGCATAGAATTTTATTTTCTATTGAATTTTGCTGGGGACAATCAAAAGCGGCATGGTAGCGGAGTGACATAGTATCGAGGTTTGACTGTAACATTTCCTTACGCTTCACAGTATGTACCAGTATCTAAAATTCGTGCTTGTTCTTTCTGATAAAAAACCTAACATAACAGTGGCGTACACATAGGGGAGTTCGAGGGTAAGAACCTCCCCCATTGACAATCAGAAATGAAAATCTTTCTTTTTGAAACGATCCGCCTTTTTTCATACAGAGATTAGATTGCCAAAATTGCTATTATGCTTTTCTGTGCTATCCAACTTGCTTACCACGAGAAACTTTCATTGTGATGCAATAATACTGGTAGTCAAACTTATCTGGTGCTTTGCACTTTTCTGGTGCCTTGCGCTTGAACCAATGATTGATTCAAAATGCAAGCCTGGATAAAGTCAATGGGCAGTGTTAAAGCTGGAGTCATGTTGTGGTGTCATAAAGCGATTGTTCTCAATGGCTAGGCTGGACAAGACAACGTTTCAGCGCAGAAGGCATTCTTCGAAAAAAATGGTTGCAATCACTGCCCAAGTGTTAAAAGATACAATAAAAAAGCTGCCAAAGAAGACCTGACCAACAACAGATTTAAAGAGGCCCAGGGGCGAAACGGGGGGAGGCAAAATTTTTTTTTACCTATCGTAACTGTCTCAGGAGCTGGAGTGCTTTGTTTCTCAGATGCCACGATTATGTATTTGAGAGTATCTGATGATATAGACGTTGTGATTTGGGTAAAAATACCTAAATAATATCGATGCTGTTTTCGACCTTAATCTCATGATTAGAGATTTTTCACACACGTAATAATTTATTTTAGTTTATAAATGTTTTGATAGGGAGGACAATTTTTTATCATGCTACACTACCCTCACTTTTGAATAAAAATTCAAGGTTTACGAATATGTGCATTGTTTATACCAATGTTGGTTCTTGAAAAAAAAGTTTTTGAATGAAAGTGATTGACAGTTTTACCCCCTGGCTACACCCTGTTTGTGACGTACCGAAAGCTAGTCTACTTTAGTCAGTTAACCTTCCAATTGCCCAAAAATGAGGTCAACTAAAATTTCTTCAGTGAATTGTTAACCACAGCTTGACAGGTTGAGTTTCTGTGAAACCTTTTCTCTCCTAAAATGAAGCGCAAAGAATCAAGCAAAAGTAAAAATGAAATATCTTGGTTGTTTCCTTTGTTATGGCATTGCATAGCTAAATCATGGATAACTGCAACTGCGCAGTAACTTAAACTAGAAACATTACAATCTGATGCACTTTAAAACTTCTTAACTACTGCAATTGTAGTATATATCTTTACGTCATCACAATGTGACGCCACTAAACCCCCCTTTGAAAAATTCTGCGTATGCCACTGTAAGATGATGCTGACATCTAAGAACTAGGTATGAGATTTGACTGGGGCAACAATTTTGGCCGGAGCTCCAGCCATGCCGGAAATTGCGCCTGCCCTGGTTGGGGCCAGGGCTAGGGTTTATACAATGCTTTACATTGTATCTAGAATACATAGCTAAATAGGCTACTTGCATCCTCACTCCTCATGTATATGCCACCAATGGTGTTACGCAATGCTTTCAGTCACGTAATGCTTTCATAATTGTTTTCGTAATTCCTTTGTAATTGTACCAGCTTTTTATTCGTGCATGATGAACCTCAAAAACGCCTTAAGCATGCACCTTCTTTATTTTTACGCACCAACACATTTTTCATATAAAACAAAAAAATTTTTCATGTAAAAATTAAGATACGACTTGTATGAGCCCACCCCAACTTTGAAATGTGGGTTTTTGCACTGTGAAGGTTGTCTTATACGCCGGAATATACGGTAAGTAAATTTGAAATTTAATCCCAGCCCCGTCCAATTTTTATGACCACCCCCAGCCGGGTAAGAAGTGGCATCCCCAATTGCGGCCAGGGTCCCAGTCAATCCTAACTACATACACTGGGAATAATATAAAGCAAAATAAAAATTTACATGAACAAAAACAAAAATGGATTATAATTTTGAGATTATTTGTCCGATCTTTGTACAAATTGTGTCTTCTATTGGTTAAAAATTGTTATTGAAGAATTCAATCAGAGGGTTAGGGTTAAATCAGTGCTAAATAAGGTATAAAACAACTCTTGCTAACAATGGCCTAGCCTAGGCAATTTTTGTAATAACTACTAAGTTCTTACTTCTTAAAGAAAAAGTTACAAAACGATCTTGGAGTTAGATTCGGAAGCTGGAATGTTCGGAGTATTTCTGGCAGAGGAACTGAGATGTGTGAAGAATTGAGGAAGCCAAAGGTAGATGTATGTTGTTAGCAGGAAGTGAGATGGAGAGGAGAAGGGGCTCGCTTTATTGGTGTCAAGGGAAGGAGGTACAAGCTGTGGTGGTGCGGAAATGATGACAAAACCAGAGGCGTGGGAGGTATATTGGTTAAAGAAGAACTCTGTGAGAACGTGGTAGAGGTCAGAAGAAAGTGTGACAGAGTTATGGCAATTGAATTAGTTTTTCGAGAAAACGTGGTGAGAGTGATATGGGCTTATGCACAAGGTGGAAAACCAGAATCAGAGAAAGAGAGATTTTAAGAGGAAATGGCGCATTAGTGGAGTATGGCGAATGCAAATGAAATGGTGTTAGGATTGGGAGATTTCAATGGCCATGTGGGAAAATGTGCAAATGGATTTGAAGGTATGCATAGTAAAGATCGGTGATTGCACTGTACAACGTCTGTTATTTGCAGATGATCTTGTGCTACTCGACTCTACCCAAAATGGTCTCCAGCAAGCTCTTGACAGGTTTTCAGATGCATGCTCTGTTGCTGGAATGAAAATCAGTACAACAAAAACAGAAACCATGTGCCTGTCCAAACAACCAAAGCAGTGCTCTCTCCAAATTGATGAAGTACCACTAAAACAGTCAGAGAAATTCAAGTACCTCGGCGTCTCATTCACAAGTGACGACAGACAAAATAGAGAATTGGACATCCGCATTGGAAAAGCAAGTGCAGTAATGCGCCAGCTCCATCGATCTGTGGTACTAAAACGAAAGCTTTGCACCAAGGCAAAGCTATCCATTTTCAGATCGGTCTATGTTCCTATTCTGACTTATGGCCATGAGTGGTGGATCATGAATGAGAAAGTAAGATCTCGAGTTCAAGCAGCCGAAATAGGATTTTTGCGAAGAACTAGTGGTTTGACCTTGTTGGAAAAGGTGAAAAGCGCAGATATTTGTAAATCTCTTAACATTGAATCGCTGCTTCTCGGACCAGAAAGATCGCAACTGCGTTGGTATGGACATGTAACACGAATGTCCCACGAAAGAACAGCCACAAAAATGCTCTGTTCAACACCGATTGGTCGAAGGCCTAGAGGCCGTCCCAGAACTAAATAGCGAAATTACGTAGATCTTAGTTGGTCTCGCCTTGGCATCCCAGCAGAGCATCTGTCCTTTGTTGCAGAGGATTGAGATGCTTGGAGAATCCAACTCGAGCTGCTGCCCCCGCGAACCCCCATAGATAAGTGGGTCCAGAAAATTGATTGAATGTTATTGGAAGAATGTTACTAGATTTCTGCGTTCAAAAAGAGTTGTGTGTTGCAAAAACGTGTTACTAGATTTTGAATGTTGAAGGAAGAATGTTACTAGATTTCTGCGTTCAAAAAGAGTTGTGTGTTGCAAATACGTGATACAAGAAGAGAGATGAAAGGAAGGTGACTTGCAGTTCAGGTGGAAATGATACAGAAATAAACTTTGTTCTGGAAGGAAAGGAAAAGAGAAAGTATCTACGAGATGTAAAAGTTATCTCTGGGTAATTGCAGCACAGGCTGGTGGTGGTTGATGTGGAGGAGAGCAAACTGAAAAAGTCAGGGAAGAAGAGTAAAAGGGTGAGATGGAGGGTGTGGAAGCTGAAGGAAAAAGAGATCAAAGAGGAATTTGAACTAAGAGTAGTGCAATTAGTGGACACTGAAGCAGTACATTTGTAGGAGTCCTGCAAGAACGGTGACCAAACGAAGTTTTCAAGTTAGTGAAGTTCATGAGAAAGGATGGAAAGGACATAAATGGTGGAGGTTGCATGAAGGATAAAGATGGGAGACTTGTGGTTAGTGAGAAAGATCGTGGAAAATTATGGAAGGATCCTATGGAAAAGATCATGAATGTGGAAAATGAATGGAATCAGATGGCAAAAGCAGATATGGTTGAAGGACCAGTTGAAGAAGTAGCTTATAATGAGGTGATGGAAGCTATGAATAAAATAAAATTGGGAAAAGTAGCATGGAAAGTTTGTTGTTAAAGTACTAAAGAAGCCCTCTGAAGTAAATATGGATATGATAATGGCGAGTGGTAAGTTTGGTGTTAAAGTACTAAAGAAGCTGTGTCAGAGAGTTTTGGATGGAAAAGGTATGCCATCGTCATCATCAATCCAGTTTTAATTCGTTTTTTTCATAGTCACCGAAGGTGGCCGAATACACGTCATCCCCTCCGCAATCGCTCTCGCTCCTTCCCTCTATCTCGTTCGATCAGCAGCTTCATCGATCTTCAACCCGACTTTCTTCACACTTTCTTCCACCTGCCTCTTCCATGCCAGAGGAATGGAAAGCAAGTGTTGTTGTTCCAATCTTTAAAGGAAAGGGAGATGTGATGGATTGTGGAGCATATAGAGGAGTAAAGCTGCTGGAGCATGCAATGAAGATAGTCGAGAGAGTGCTAGAGAAGAGAATAAGATAATTAGTGAAAGGAGATGACATGCAATTTGGCTTTATGCCTGGGAAGGGCACGACTAATGCTTTATTTATTTCAAGAAGGATGCAAGAGGAGTTTCGTGGAAGAGAGAAAAAGCTGTACATGTGTTTTGTAGACTTGGAAAAAGTGTTTGATAGGGTTCCTAGAAAAGTGATGGAATGGGCACTAAGAAAGAAAAGATTGCCAGAAGTGTTGGTGAAAGCAGTAAGAGTTTGCATGAGGGTCGGAAGACGAAAGTCAGAGTTGGATCGAGTTTATCGGAGGAATTTGGGGTAAGGGTTGGTGTGCATCAAGGTTCTGTGACATCATTATTGATATTTGCAATTGTGGTTGATGCAGTGACAAAACAAGCAAGAAAAAAACTATTGAATGAAATTTTGTACGTAGATGATCTGGTGCAGATGAGCGACAATTTGGAGGATTTAAGGGAGAGGTTTCAAAGGTGGAGAGGTGCATTGGAAAGCAAGGCAATGAAAGTAAATATTAAAAAAGACTAAGATGATGGTGAGTGGTGCAGAAGGAGAAATTGTACGTAGCAAAGTAAATCCAAGTGGAATATGTGGGAAAAGAGTTATGTCTAATGCGGTGTTGTGCACAGTGTGTAAGAAATGGATTCACACTAGATGTGCCCAAACGAAAAGAGTATCCTGCAGTTTTGCACAACAGTTTATCTGCAGAAGATGTGAAGATATTGGAGACGGCAAGGAAGAACCAGTGGAGGTGTTGTGTGATGAGGTGGAGACTGTGAAGGGTTTTTGTTATCTTGGAGATAAGACTGAATGGTAGTGGTGGGTGTGAAACTGCAGTTGCTGCCAGAGTAAGGATCGGATGGATGAAATTTAGAGAATGCGGAGAGTTGTTACTTGGGAGAAGGTTTCCTTTAAAAATGAAAAGGATGGTGTATTGTAGTTGCATAAGATCGGCAATGTTATATGAAAGGGAGACGTGGTGTTTGAGGGAAAATGAAATGATAATTTTAACAAGAATCGAAAGAGCTATGGTGAGATCAATGTATGGAGTAAAACTAGTGGATAGAAAAAATACTGAAGAGTCGATGAAAATGCCGGGCTGAAGGAAACTTCAGCTAAAATGGCACAAGCGAATGGAGTAAGATGGTATGGACATGTGGTTATGGGGAGAGCATTTTGAAGAAGGCAATGATGCTTCAAGTGAATGGACAACGAAAGCGAGGACGCCAAAGCAGAACTGGAAGAGACAAGTCGAAGAAAATTTGAAGAAGATAGGGTTGAGAGCGGAGGAGGCTACAGATCGTGTGAGAGGGAGAGCGATTGCTGAGGGAATGAGGTGCATCCGGCCACCTTCGGACACAAGGAAAAACCAGATTAAAATTGGATGATGATGAATCAGTACTAACACTCGGTCAAGCAGCTTAGTGATCTACATTACAATTGCTATTGGTCAAGTTGGAGCTTTATATTGGTGTTAATAACAAAAAACTTGGCCGAGTTGTTTTATAGTTAGAGATAGAAAAATTTATATCCCTAGTTTTAGGACAGAGCCACTTTTCGTTTGTGCAAACATACGCAGTTGCATGAAGGTGGGTTTTGGATATTGTTTATAAAACTTAATTGACTGGAGCTCTGCCAACATGAAGTAAATTTTACCATAGAATCATACGCGATTTATTACAAAAATACTGGCAATTGTTGTGCTGGCAATCGTTATGCTCAGTTTGGAACAGTTTAAAAAATGACAAAGTTTTGCTCAGGTTCCACTCTAAAACATGATTATTAGATCATCAGCAAGTATCAAACTAAGTTTGTGTACTTTCAAAAAACTTAAAATCTAACCTGACCCTGACAAAAAGTTGGTTAAAAGTCAACAAACACAGTTGCAAACTTGCAACTGTGAACTAGAATACTTGGTCTAAATCAAAATATATAAAAAGTGGTTGTAGTTTGGACAATGCTAATCCGTCATTACAAATGGAAGTTTAAACAGGGAAATTTACATACACAATGTATTTTTTTATAAAATTTACATACACAATATGCAATGTATATTACACATATATACTTCAGTTTTTCAAAAATGGTCAATTCCGATGAACACGAGCTTATCTACCTTACTGCACATGAAGAAATACCATTAAATCAGGATTACCGGGTAATCTGATCAGCTGAACCTAACTGATCAATAACATGGGGGGCAACATACCTTAAGCCCAAAAGTATTGTCAAAACAATACACTATAACCAATTAAAATTACACCACAATGTCAATAATTCCATTCTAAAAGTGAGTTATAAGCAATGATTACTCCGGTACAGGTACACTATACCTTGCAGAAATGTCAACACAAATATCAAATTCAGAAAAACTACGAATACAAGCAGCCTAAAATACTTACCATAAAATTTTGTATTTACAATATGCTGAATTCAAAAAGTTGCTCAAGTACAGAATCTATAAACATTAAAATTCTTTGTATTGTACATCACCAACATTAGCTAACTATGACATCTTTAATACTGCATTGCTACATCACAATAACTTACTATCAGTTTGGTTCCTAACTGTAGCTCTTAACTGCAAATGATGACTCAGTGCCTTACTATATTTTACCTGCCATAAAGGTGTGCATACCGATACATGACATGCGATCACGCGACTAAAATTATAATGTAAGTAAATACAGGATTTCGTAGGTTTTCACGTGATCGGTGAACAAAAAAATAAAAGAAACAAGGTGTGAAAAATTTTTGACTCACGCTGCGTATCGCATTGCTGCGTGTCGCATATTGGTAAACGCGCCTTAAGGTGCATTTTCCTTAAATTGTTTTAATCGTTTTTTTTTCATACATGAGGAACAACAAACCATAATTTGCAACGTTTCGTGAGAAGTATTGGATTACCACACACAGCTCATTAAACAAAGAAAACTCAATATTTTAATGGCAATATAGCATATACCTGATTTATACATTACGCACACTGGCTTATAAAGCAAATGATCAATTCTTGAGAAAAAAAATGATATAAAGTGCACCTTTATTGCTTTGCAAAAAAAAAAACAGTAATGATAAAGCTGTTTTTCTGACTTCTACAGAAATAACTTTAAAAAATGGAAATAAATGACAAGAAATGAGAGGAAGAGCAGTCAAACCGGTAGTGTTGTTAAAGACAAACACAGATAAACATGCAAGCCGTGTTGGTGTTGTTGATTTATTTTGGTGCTGTTAAACCACAAGCCGTACTCAAATAATAGAGGCAAAACCAAACAAATGCAGTAAGGATAAACAAAGAAAACAATATGCAACTAAAATCTCAAGGAAGACTGCAAAGTGACCAGTTTGAAGCCTCTGAGTAAAGCAGCCACCCAAAGATTATAGAGACTGTTATACCATATATACAACTAAGAAAGTGTCTATTTTGCCGCTACCATTCTG
Source organism: Trididemnum miniatum (assembly GCA_964006365.1). Classification (NCBI taxonomy): domain Eukaryota; kingdom Metazoa; phylum Chordata; class Ascidiacea; order Aplousobranchia; family Didemnidae; genus Trididemnum; species Trididemnum miniatum. Next base: position 21,995,423 of record OZ023246.1, read on the forward strand.
CCAGCAGATCTTGATTGTCTAGTTTACTAAAAACCAGTCACTCGCATAGACGCAAGCCAAACTGGATCTAGGTGTTAATGGCAAAATAGGCACTACCTCCAACTAATTATGAATTTTGAAGCTAATAGCTGCTTAAGCATTAGTAACCAGGATTATTCATATCTATGCAAACACAAATTTTAACATCATCATCTATTTGTTTCATCTAAAGTGGAGACTAGGTGTTTGTCCCTGCTAGCAGGGGTCCATAGGTATTCGCAGCCTTTCCTCCATTCTTCCTTGTTCTTCGGATCTATGATTTTTAACTTTCTTTTTTCGAGGTCAACATTAATGACTTCCTGCCATCTCTTCTTTGGTCTTCTGATCTTCTTGCCTTGGACCCGATATCCTCCTGTCATGACTGGTGTTTTGTCTTGACTCATTCTTTCCACGTGGCCATACCATCTCAACCTCTGACTCCTCAGGTATTCTCTTATATTTTTCACTTGAACTGTCTTTCTAATATTTTCATTGCTGGCTTTATCCTTTAAAGTTTTTCCACACATCATTCTCATTTCAGTTGTTTCTATTCTATTCTCATCCTCAGTCTCATGGCCCATCCTTCAGCTCCACAGCACATTGCACTTCTCACGCATGCTTTATATATAGGGTCATTCTTTTGAAAATTTTTTAATTTTGTAATCGTATCTTTTTAATTTTGTTTATACTTTCACAGGTTGAAGATACAACCAAAAAAATTATACTTGCAAAATTCTACCCCCTATGACAAGTGGTTTAGAAGTTACAGCGATTTAAAAATTGACCACAAGAGGCGATTTGGGAGGTGAGCAATAAGAAAAAAATCACTTTTTTTTAAATAACTCACAAAGTACTGATCATATAACAATGAAATTTTGCAGACATATGTTTTAACATCCACTAAATCCAATTTTGAAGCGAAAGCGAGGACGACCAAAACTAACATGGCGGAGGCAGGTGGAAGAAAGTCAGGTTAAGTTTCGAGGAAGCTGAAGATCGATTGAGATGGACGGAAGGTGTGAGAGCGATCACGCAGGGGATGAGTTGTATCCAGCCACCTTCGGGAAGAAAACTCGATTGATACTGGACAGAAGAAGAATGCACCTTTCAATAACTCTTGCATTCCACTTTGAAACTTATTCAGTGTATGATACATTCGCTATACCATGACATTGAATCATAATTCTGCAAGATTACTACAGGCACAATATATCTTATTCACTTAAGTTAACATTGTTGTTTTGATGATTACCTTTACTGCTCTAGCATAACAGGAAGGAAATAAGGTGGTATGTGCCAGAATCTTTTGATTCTGATGATGACTTTATGCATTGCTATGTACTTACACAGTTTAGTAACAATGTTTGCTGTATTGTAATAAACCGGCAAAGCCATCACATTTTACTTGGAAGTCGGAGGTAATTTTTTGATCCTCTTACAACTCTTACATTTGGTAACTCCCTTCTTTTACATTTTAATGACCCCAATGCGATGACAACACATTAACTGTGCTATACTTTAAGTACTTTAAAAATTAGATTGCGCTGGTAGCATTGCAAATCATTGTTTTCAAGAAGTTTGGTGGTTTCTTGTGCTGCGCTTCAGTCTATTCATAAAAACACCCACCTCTGGCAAATGTCCTCTTAGATTCTCATTTGCCTCTTTCAGGGGGTGGCTTTATTATGTTGCATGTGTTTCAGATACTATTGATCACACTTGTGATTTTGCCGTATTTGTGTCATATCATTGCCTGTGTTAGAGAAGACTTTTTGTATTGTTGAATGTTCTTACAAATTATCATTTGCTTTTCTTTTGTGGTTTTGTGGCCTTGTTACTTGACATGTAGTTTGGACACTGTTGTTGAAACCTGCGATTTTGCCTTAAATTTTTGATATAGTTGGTTATAGTTGGCTTTAACCCTTACTCTTTCTCTTTTCAGTACTGTGGTTTTAACCCTTAGTTGGCTTTAACCCTTACTCTTTCTCTTTTCAGTACTGTGGTGTCAACCAACAAAAAAGAATTGCAAAATAACTCTTAGTGTTTATACCATTTGAACCTGTGGTTTGTCTATCCCCCCGTTTTGGTGCGTTTTGGAAAACCTGACTTTCCTTCCAATGTGGATAAGTCTACGTCATTGAGTGAACTAATCACCAAAGATTCATGTTTTTTTTCATATCATGCAAAGTGACTCTAGTTTCCTGCTTGAAAACCCTGCAAGTTGGCGAAGCCTTAATTCATACCAAAGTGGTCTAAAAAAACATTGGTGCTGTAAAAGTAGTAAATGGCTGTGCTGAACAAGGAGTAAAGTTCGCCGCAGATATAGCACCATGCACACAATCTGAAGATCATTACCAAAATCCAAAAATCTTCTGCAAGTGGTAAAGGATGATCGTAGACATCTTCAAAACATTCATGACAGCATTTTATACATGTGATTGCTGTATTAGGGCATTGTTATCTTATTTTTGGTATCGTTGGTACTCTTCTGCTAGTACATGTTTACTCGTAATATGGGCTAGACATTGACTGCTTTGTTTTAGCAGGTGCCAAACTACCAATAGCTACATGTAGCAAAAATTTAAAAATGTAAAAATTGTTACAAATGCATGTTGCTGGAACGTTCTTATAGGCAAAAATGACATTCTTGTAGTCGAATTAGGGGGGCTAGGCACAAAAATTATGATTCTACTGTCAACAATAAAAAAATTACATGCAAAATGCTTATTTTCACAACGATCCATGAAATCGCTCCAAAGGAGCCCCTAGGGATTAACATTTTTCCAAAAAAATTTTTACATAAGTTATTCTTTCCCCAAAAAAACTTTCTAAATGCAGTGTGGGAGTAAAATAAAATTTTTGATGACAAACAAGCACCCTATTACGCACCTATATATACTGGGTAAAACCATCTTAGTTTACTCAATCATGAAATAGTGTATAGTCACATGGGGTAATTGTTGGACAATTAAAATAGTTGGGTAATTGTTGGACAAAACGATTGCTCCAAGACCAGAAGCTGCGCGACTGTCATCTTTTGTACTATAATAGTAAAAGCATAACTAATTGTATTGATCATAAGAAACAAGAATTTTAATCCTTTGTTATCTCACAAAATAAGTCCTCAAGTAATTTAAACTAAGCAAAAAAAGTAATTTGTTAAAATAGAGAACTATTTTCGTTATTTTTGATTTTTTTATTGGCAACCCTACCAGGAGACGCTCTGAATTTCATGATTATGATGAATAAACATTTACAGCTATATCATGCTGCCGGTGTAGACTGTCCAACAATTACTCCACAGCAATTTTGAACATAAGGGGTAATTATTGGACACATACTGGTACTATTTAGCACTTAACAACCATTGATTCATAGATTTTTAGCTTGACTATCAGTGGTACTGTTATTATGTAGAGAGCAACTCTGTAAATTAGCCACTTTGATCCTATACTTTATTAATATGTCACCCTCTTCCCAGTCTTATAAGAGTATAACAGAGTAATGAGATAAACCAAAGGAGCAAATGTTACAGGCCCGTAACTTTACCCACTTTATTATCATTAACAAATTTATTCATTATTTCGTTGTATGTTCTTTCCTAGAAATTTTTTTCTTAATTCTTTCTATGTTTTAATAAGCGTTTCTGCTGCATGATATGTTTGCAGTGCCTTTTCACATTGGCATCAAAGCTACGTCAACTGCAGAAAAAACTTGCATGATTGAACAACTTGTAGGAACTGCTGTAAGGATACAGTGACTAATTATGTTTTTGCTTCACTACTCGATTAAATTTAACCATAAACTGCATGATATGGTGCTGAAGCATCAATGCATCTGCTGATGTTAAACTTAGCGATCTGAAATTTTCAAACATACTGGTATTGTGAAGGTAAGTCTTTGATGCTAATCCACAATGTTTGTGTTTTCTTCATAGTGCAAAAAAGCTAACTGTTGCATCATTAAACCATGCTGAACAAGTTGGTGCTATTCATTTTCTTCATTATATAAGCAAAATAAAAAATTCAATGCTGTTCATTCTTTACCCTGCTAGTGTCCATTAATTACCCCAAATGCTGGGGTAATTATGGGACAGAAAAAAGTTAGAATATCGGCCAAGACTGGCGTTGTACACCTTTGGGACCTTTTCTAACTGATAGAGGAAGAGTTAAGCTATATAACCATTACGTTTATTTCAACTAAAGAAGTAAGCTTAACCAAAAATTTCCAACGTTTTTCAAATTTATCCAACAATTACCCCAACTGACTATACCAATACAGCCAAAACTCAAATGTTTAAAAGCAGGAAAGTGATCTACTCATCAGTACCAGTAGCTTTCATATGACACCAAAATCATGCAAATTCACAATGTACCTTTTTCACTATAGCTACTTAAAATATCATTCTGCATGAGTGCACACAGTAAATACCCCAACTTCACACCCCCCCTATCTAAAACAAAAGACCCCAAATTTCAAAAAAAAGTTTATTAACTAGCAAAGTGTTCCTTTTAGCTTCATCCTGCAAAATACCAAACTGAAAAAATGTTACTTTCAATGTCAGCATTCCTAAAAAAATTTTGATTATTTATTTTTGTAAAAAAAGCTGAAAAATTTGAAAAAAATATGGTAAAGTGTAATTTGCTACAACTTTGGATAAACCAATTCTCAAAAACTTTACATTTTTTAAATCAGCTTACTCATGTCTACAAACACGCAAAGTGGCATTAGAATCTTTTATGGTGTGGTGTAAATTTTTATTTTTTTGGATCACTTGACATGGAATTACCCGCAAAGCATTATTATAAAGAAACACACTACTGCAATGATGACCAGGGAAACAAAATGTTACATTCTACTACAGTTTGCATACTACATTTTTGAGGATTACTGGACTTGTAGTGCAGAGTATCTTAGTTAAAATTGACAAAAAATTTTTTTTGATCAATCCCCCCATATCTCCCTCTAAATATGGCCTTGATTAACCATATGGTAGATGAGTCAAATGCTACGGCATCCCGTGCCTAGAGCGCTGATCTTAATCATTTATCAGCGAACGCATAACCGGTACCGCAACAATGACCCATGTTTTGACAATTGCAGGGCTTGGACTGTTTTAGTTCAAACTTAAAAAATATTTTGGGGGGTTTGAACCCCCCTCATTCTCCCCTAAACACAACCTTAGACGTGAAATTTAAATTTTTTAAATAATTATAAGGATCTCAGCATTGCAGTGTTTTGATTATATAAAACATCTGTATAACTTTTGAGTTAAAAACTTGCAAGCAAATAACTTTTGCACATATGCATAGGCTATTTCTGTATTTCACTGTTCAGTGTATTTCAGCATGTAATCTATATAGGCTAGAGTTTTTAAAACAAGTGAAAATAAGAAAATCTTGATCCCAGTTTTTTAACTCCTTTAAATGATGGTGCTCATTATGCTGATAAAAATAAAAAACTTTGGAATTACAGCTAATACCGGTCTAAGTTTTTAGGTACCGGTACTCGTCTTAACAACATCAAAATTTTAGGTGGCTTGGGGAACCCCCAATTATCAATATTTTTCAAAAATATTTTACACAAAATGTTTTAATAGTGAATGGAATGTTTTGGAAGGATACCGGTAGCCCTTGAAAATGTCAAAAATTTGAGTTTTTTGAAGTATTGGTACCTTACTCATCACGATTCCCTCCAAGTTTCAGCAGATGTGCATTTGCAAGATTAAAAATTTTTGTAAATTTCCTTCTGTCCTTAAGACTTGGTCTAGCTGTCCAGAGGGTTTAAAAAAGCTTGATCCACTTTTTGCTTCAAAGTTTATTTAATAGAGGTGACAGTTTTTTGCTTCAGTTTTTACTTTTTGCCTTAAAGTTTATTTATTAGAGCATTGACAGCCTTTTATAGAAACAAATAACCAGTCTGCATCAGCGTGGGAAAATAGGTCCCACATCACATGGACATCATTAAAGAAACAAGCTGCCGGCGCAGCAGCATATTGATTATGGAAACTGGGCCGGTGCTCTAGACTTGTTTTACTTACGGTATTTATGGTATTTATTTGAATACTGCACAATGATGCAGGACTAACTCCCTAACACTCTTACACGGGGTGTTACTAAATAGTACACGTCTGCGATGTCCCAAATTGCGATGTCCACGATGCCAGCGATGTCAACGATGTCCGCGATGTCAACGATGTCCCAAATTGCGATGTCCACGATGCCAGCGATGTCAACGATGTCCGCGATGTCAACGATGTCCACGATGCCTGCGATGTCCCAAATTGCGATGTCCGCGATGTCAACGATGTCCGCGATGTCAACGATGTCCGCAATGTCAGCAATCTGCGAAATTGTGATGTCCGCGATGTCCCAAATGGTGATCGATCGCAACATGGGACATCGTTGACATCGCAATTTGGGACATCGCGAACATCGCAATTTGGGACATCGCGGACATCGCAATTTGGGACATCGCAAACATCGTGGACATCGCGGACATCGTGGACATCGCGGACATCGTGGACATCGCGGACATGTACTATTTAGTAGCACCCCTTACACGTGCAAATGTGCACTGTGCAAATTGAGTTTCCAGAGTATGGAACTTTTGCTTTGCTCCAAACCATTTGATCCCAGCTCCAAACTTGATCACAAATCACCATTCCTCCTGTGCCTGTTGACAAGCTCAAACTTAAAAGAAAAATTGGGTGATGTCTAGTATCAGCCTCCAGGTTTGGTTACGTTAGATTTAGTTAGGGGTCGGTTCAGTTACAACCCTAACCGAACCTAATCCTAAACAAAGCTAACCCTAATCGAACCTAGGGACTGATACTAGACGTTACCTGAAAAATTTACTGGATAATTTTGCCCAAAATTACCCACTTTTAAAATTTGCTCTTTCAGTTTTTAGAGGGAACAGGGGAAGAGGCCAAATACCACCAGTATGACATACTGATACTGGTAAAGATTGGTACCCAGAAAATAAAAAGTTTAGCAGTTTGATCACAATCTTTCAAGCTGGCAAGATTACCGGTATGATTGGAGTTGCACAGTAACAGAGTGCAGTAACAATACTGGCTTTAGATCTGCTGATCTGTACATGCAAGTGGCAAAGATCTAGATTATTTGAGGCATCTCACTTTCTTTCGACCGGCAATCGCATCCTCTTTGCTCACCATCTCTGTTGATGTGTTCCCACCCATAGCAACCTGCCCAATCTGTCAATAATAGACTCCTGAAGAACTGAAGCACAGAAATAACCTACGGTACCCGTATCGCACTTCGGCACCACAATAATTCTGTCAGAATAATAAGAGAGAATGCAAAAAAAGGAAAAATATAAAAAAAATCGTGCCGTGTGCAAAACATCAACCAATCAATCTGTTTGTTTATTCACCAAGTGATACAGAACGTGCAGTAACAGCAAAATTAAAACGTAATATCGCAATTTACAGTGTATATGTGTTCACTCTAATTATGTCATTGATTCACTTGGCCAGGAGACCGCGAATAGATCGCGCGGTCATCGAGTCTACTGCCACCTGCTCAACAAAACAACATCACAAGTAATCGCTACAACTACTAAAGAAAGAACAAACGAAAAATAAATAAATTAAAATCACCGAAGAGCTTTTGTCTGATGAACAATATTAATTCCATTGTGTATTTTACTTTTGAATTTCAAGGGGATTCAAAAAAAAGAAATTCTCTGAAGCTTTGAATTTAGAAGTTACTCAAAACAAATAGTTTGCAAGACAAAAGATGTTTATAATATTTGCTGATGAGAATATTTTTGAGTTGCTTAGAGAATAGGTATTTTGAATGCAACTTGACATGAAGGGGAATTTTGTTCCAAATTGTCACGCCAACATAGTTTAAAGCAGATTGTCCTGACTGCGAGTACATTCTTTGCAAATAATAATTTTTATTAGCAATGGATCTTGTATTGTGATTATGTTGAGTTGCCACATATGTGTAGTAGCTGTCAAATATACATGGCAGATTGCCATGATGGAATAAATGCATAAACTTAGCCACCTCAATTTCAAAAATATCTTTAACTTGCAGAATATTTAAAATTGATTTAACATTTAAAATTGATAATTCTAAGAATTTTGTTTTGTGCTACTTGGACCTTTTGCTACAAAATTTTCCTGCTGTTACCCCACGCTATTGTACCATATTTGAGGTAAGGATGTACAAAGCTATAATTCAATTTCACTAAAGTAACTTTACTCAAGTAATGCCGAACCTTAGACAGTATTCTAGAGGCTTTAGCTAATTTATTGATAATGGAATTAACGTGATTGCTCCAAGTTAATTGCTTGTCAATTATTACTCCCAAATATTTAGCCGATTCTAAGCATGGTATGGTATGATCACCGACATTAACGCAGAAATTAATCGTAGAATTTTGTTTATGTTTTGTGGTTGAAATAGAAAAGGAAGATTTTAGGAAATTCAAAGACAGGCGATTATATCTCATCGAATTATCAACATCACAGAGCTCTTGATTAACTGCTATCTGAAGATTGCTGATATTTTTATCTTTCATCATCAGTACAGTGTCATCTGCAAAAAGATGAACATGAAACTTAGTGTGCAATGGCAAAGTGTTTATGTGTAAAGAAAATAATAAGGGGCAACCACAAAACCGCTTACAATAGACGCTTCTCACACTAACGCTCAATTAAGCGCAACGAAGTGGTTTTAGCAAAAAGTTGCCATCAAAGCGAGTTTGCATATGGTGAACCATTGTAAAATCGCTGTTTTGCGTTGTCTTTTTTGTTGAAGTGAAAGCTATTTTGTTGTGTAAAATAAAAGATATTCATTTATTAATGTTTTAAAAAACAGTTCAAGTCTGAATTTTTTTTTTAAATTTGCTTTTGACGCCGGTGGTTCTGGTATTTGTCGACTAGAATTACGTTGGGTTGTCTTAACCATTAGGAGCGCGTAACTTCGCTCTTTCAGATTCAGACTTGAAAATTTTCTTGATTTTGCCTTCAAGATTGCTTTGCTGAGAAACCCGTACAAAACCTTTACTGAGGACAGCGTTATACTGTCTTCTTTCGCTTAGTTCAGTAAGACAGCACGTAGTCACGTTTTGCACTTATAATACATTTAATTTCTCATGCACAGTCTTAACAATTTAACACTCTTTGCTCCATAAATCAGTCTTATTAAAAAGACTTCATAAAATACACATGATGCAGTCTAGATTTAAACACACAACGGTTCGTGCATTATTTATCCAAACCCTGGGAAATCCACAATACTATATTTCTCCCCACCATGAAAGAAACAATTAGCTTAAGCCTAGTATATACTGTACAGTGCAGCACATTATACTGTAATTTTACACTTGCACAAAATCACTGTGTATTACTTGTCAACATATTGTTTAAGATATTCGGGTGGGCGTCTACTATTTCGAGTGGGGTATCTGCGTCTGCTTGCAAGACGCGAATCATCAACATCAGAAAACAATGAGGGTTCAATCCAGCTCTCCTCCTCCTCGTCATCGGAGTGATCATCGAGCGGTTGGGCTTTGCACTCATCAGATATGCGCTTGAAAAACGTGATATTACGAATAACAACACGATTGCCTCGTTGGGCGGTAATCATTGAGTGACAGATTTTAATCACTTTATGTGGCTTGGGATCATACGGGAGAGACAGTTTGTTCTCTTTTTTGCATTTTAACAACACCAGGTCACCACAGTGTAGAGACATAGGTTTAGCACGATTACGTGCATCAGAATATGTTTTCATTTTCTGTTTCGCGTTATGATCAGCATTACGCAGGGCACTGTCACGTTCAGTACTGGGCATTTGAGGAAGGGTGGTTTTCATTTTTCTGTTAAACAACAACTCAGCAGGGCTAGTATTAGTAGAACAGTGAGGGGTGGCACGATAATTACGCAAAAATTCATGCAAATCACATTTCCAGGAACATTGCTCAGCATTTGATATGCGCACAGCTTTGTTTAAAGTTCTCATAAAACGTTCAGCCACGCTATTACTTTGCGGCCACAGAGGCATAATTTTACGATGTTTAAAACCAAGTCGCTTAGCAAACTTAGCAAATTCAGAGCCATTAAAAGGTGGGCCATTGTCAGATTTGACCACATCAGGTATAGAAAATAATGAAAATACTTTTTCTAACACAGGAATAACACACGAAGATTTGGTGGAGTGAACAGTTTCTACCACAGGGAAACGAGAATACTCGTCCACGATAACTAGTAAATAATCGTTATTGGGTGAATGTGGGCCAGAAAAATCAACACTTAAATGCGACCACACAGCGTTAGGTAACGGTGTCATATTCAAGGGCTCAGCAGCAGGGGATAAAACAGCAGCTTGACAATAAATACAATCTTTAACCAAAGACTCCACAAATTTATCTATGCCTGGAAACCACACTTTTTCACGAATAAGCTGTTTAGTTTTGACAATACCTTGGTGCCCTACGTGTGCGAGGTCAATTGCCTGCTTGCGTAAAGAATTAGGCAACACAATTTTATTATTTTTCAATATGATGTCATCATTGCTAACAGTAAGTTCATTTTTAAGTTGCAGGTATTTTTTCACATCACAATCATCGTCTTTGGCGAGCGACTTCCAATTGTTACTGCGAACAACAGCAATGACTTTTTGAAGTGTAGGGTCATTTTTCGTAGCTTCAACGACCTCAGCAAGAGATAAGGCATTAGGGATAGCTGAATGGGTGATTAAATTGATGTATTCTTCAACATCGTCACAGGCACATGAAGGGTTAGCTGGGTGCCTAGACATGTAATCCGCTGGATTGGTGATGCCAGATCGGTAAACAACGGAGAAATTATATGGTTGCAATCGCAAACTCCAACGTTCAATACGAGCCGGAGGTTTGGATGATGGATTGTTCAATACGAGCCGGAGGTTTGGATGATGCCGGAGGTTTGGATGATGGATTGTTCAATATTAGTTGAAGTGGTTTGTGATCGGTGACTAAAGTGAATGTATGTTGCATACCAAAGAGGTATAAATGGTCTGGAAATGCTCACATCCCCACACAATGGCAAGTGCTTCTCTCTCCGTCTGAGAGTATCTTTTCTCCACGTCAGATAATGCTCGGCTGGCGTATGCAATAATTTTGGATGAGCCGCTTGTAATGTCAGATTGAGTTAGAATAGCGCCAAGGCCTACTGGACTCGCATCGACAATGAGTTCAGTGTGGTTGTTGGGGTCAAAATATCCCAGAGTTTCATCACTGGTTAGACTTCTTTTTAAGTCGAGTAAAGCCTTCTCACACTCTGGTGTCCATTCAAATTTAGCTCCTTTCCGAGTTAGTTCGCGAAGTGGGTGGGTAATGGTGGAAAAGTCTTTGATCAAACGAGAGCAATAGTTGGCGAGCCCAAGAAGGCTACGAACTTAAGTGGCAGAAGATGGTCTTTGAAGATTTTTGATATCCTCGAGTTTTTTGTGCTGAGCACTGATGCCACTAGCCGAGAAGGTGAATCCATAAAAATCAAGCTTAGAGGTGCTGAACTCACACTTTTGTTTATTCAAGGTCAGACCCTTTTCACTTAGTCTTTGAAGTGCATGGTGGAGGTTACAATCATGCTCCGCTTTGTTTTTACCAAAGATAATGATGTCGTCACTTATGTTGCAAGTGCCGGGGATGCCATCCAACGTTTGTTGTATCACTTTTTGAAAAAGTTCAGCTGCGGAACACACACCAAAGTTCAAACGTTTATAGCGAAATAGACCTTGATGAGTGGAAAAGGTAGTTATGTATCGACTAGCATCATCCAATTCAATTTGGTGATAGCCTTTATTTAAATCGAGTTTTGAAAATACTGTGGCACCATTCAGACGATGTATGAGGTCATCAATTGTAGGACCAGTATGTCGTTCTCGACAGATGGCTTTGTTAGCATTACGCATGTCGACACAGATTCGTATTTCATCAGGATTGTTAGGTTTGGGCGGTGTTACGATTGGGGAAACCCAAGGTGTTGGGCCATCAACTTTTTCGATAATGTCATTGTCCAGCAAATACTGAAGTTCATTATTTACTTTAGTACGCACATGAAAGGGAATTCTACGATGCGGCACAGCAATAGGAGTTACACTGTCATCAATGTGCAGTTTGGCTTTGTATCCTTTAAGTTTGCCTATCCCCTCAAAACATTTGGCATAACGGTTACACAACATATCATTTGTACACTGCACCTCAGCAAAATTAAGTGTTCCTATGAGGTTCAAATTAACAGCAGTATCATAGCTAAGTAAGCACCCAAAAGCACCCTTGGCAACAAATATTTTAACACACTTTAAAACACAGTTGTTATAGGAAACATCTGCAAATATTACACCAAGAGTGTGTAATGGCTCATTTGAGCCATATGGAAAAATCTTAACATCACTACTACAAAGATTACTGTTCAGTTTTGCATAACTTGGTTCATCAATGATGTTGATGGAGGCGCCGGTATCAATTAAAAAGGGTATGTTTTGTTCGTTTACCTTGACCACTACAGATGGGTTCTTGGCAGTTTTGACATGACAAGTGTAGATATTTTCATCTTGATAGTGGCAGTTGGTGTTGGTGGATCCTTTTTGCTCACATTGAGGTTGCTGTACAGTGATTGCTTGTACCGAGGGAGATGAAATATTGCTTGACAGTGATTGTCGTCGGGATAGGCATTGTGGAGAGAAATGATTGAGTTTACCACAGTTTCAGCAAGTTTTACCATATGCAGGGCAATTTGTACGTCCTCCAGCATGTGGGTATGACTGGCCACAGAAATAGCATTTAGATGATGATAAACTTTGCTGATTAGTTGCAGATCTTGCAACAGGCTTGTTGCTGGAAAAATAGTTCTGTGAATTGTTGGGCTTGCTCGATTGGCTTTGTTGAGGCTGGATACGATTGACATTGGACATTGATTGAAGATTGATTTGATCTTGAATCTCACGTGCTTGTTTTTGTATAGTTTCAAGTGATTTTCCAAGCTCAAGAAGCTTGTCCAGAGTGAGATTTTTAGTTTCAAATGCTTTGATTCGTAGCTGCTGATTGTGGCAACGATTAATTATTTGTGATTTAATTTCAAGATCTGGGTGTTGAAACTCACATGTTGAAGCTAGTTTTCTTAATCTAGCATAAAACTGGTTGATGGTTTCATCTGGACGTTGGGTAGCCTCCCGAAATTGAAAGATTTCATAATCAGTATTTTTAGTTTGCTGAAAGTAGGTATTCAGACAAGCCTTCGCTGATTCATAATCGTCAGCATCGCCTCTATTTGGTAAAGATTTGAAGATGTCATAAACCCACTCTCCTGCATAGTGAAGTAATGCTGCTCGTTTTTCATCACCTTTTTTGATGCGATGAACAATGAAAAAATTTTCCAGTCTTTCTAGCCAAGTTGACGATCTGACACTGGTTGATGAGGGGTCCGTTTCAAAAAATGGCGGAAATGATTCATGGTGAAGACCAGACATATCGTTGATGAAAAGCTTGGTTTGATAATGTTAAGTTGTAAACTAGTGGAAAGTACCATAGGCTATATCACAGTTTACATAGGTGCATATGCTGTCTTCGGATAGATTAGTCTCGTTTTACCTCGTCGCCAAATATACTGTCTTCTTTCGCTTAGTTCAGTAAGACAGCACGTAGTCACGTTTTGCACTTATAATACATTTAATTTCTCATGCACAGTCTTAACAATTTAACACTCTTTGCTCCATAAATCAGTCTTATTAAAAAGACTTCATAAAATACACATGATGCAGTCTAGATTTAAACACACAACGGTTCGTGCATTATTTATCCAAACCCTGGGAAATCCACAACACTATAAGCGTTATTTCACAAGTCGCTTTCATGTTTTGTATGGTTAAATTGTTTACAAATTTCATTAGTGACAATGCAGATTGCAGAGTGCTTGATTAAGTTTGTGCTTTGTCCTGAACCTAAACGAATCATAAAGTTTAAATAGTGTGCTCTGCAAGTAAGTTGAAACTCATTCATTATAATTATATGAATGATGTCGCAGTTTAAGAGTTGCAAATGCCTACGTAGCCGTTACGGTAAACAGTAAACTCTACAAAAATATACCTTACGCAGCAAATACTTTTGGTTTAAAATGATATTTATGTTCTATCACACATTTACTAAGCGGTACACTCACTTATGAAAAAATTTTGCCGTTGTTATACGAAAAAACGAAGCTTTTCTTGTTATTTGCCATTCATTTCTATAGTAACTTGATCGCTGTATGGCAAATCGCACAGACATCGCTTTGTCGCGCATGCGCAGTAAGCTACAGTGCAAAGGGTCAATAGACTCTTCGCGCACATACCGCTAGATTTAAGATTTTGCCTTCATAGCGTGGGAATTAGGAGACGGAAGTAGATGGGTGCATGTAGTCCAAGCCAAAAGCAGGTGAAAGCAACGTTAAAATGACCTGGATTTTGCTTTGATTAGCTTTAGTTCTGGCAGCTATTCGTGATAAGGAAGGTTTCGCGTGTAAGCATGAATAATTAAAGGTAGTTAATAAATGGTTAAAGCAAAACAAATTAATTTTAAATTACAAAAAAAAGCAACTTCATGATGATCGGCAATGCGATGCAAAATTCAACAAATTTTGAAGTGATAGTTAACCATAATAATATTCCTCTGACTAATAGCGTCAAATATCTTGGAGTTATTTTAGACAACAAGCTCACATGGCAACCACATATAGAGCAAATCAGCGTAAAACTCTCTTGAGCTTGTTTTGCTTGATTTTTAAACTCAGGCATTACGTTCCTCTCTCTACTACAAAACTAATTTATTACACTATGTTTCATTCGGTCTTGCAATATTCATTAATAAATTAGGAAGAGCATCAAAACACCTACTTTATAAAATTAAAACTCTTCAAAACCGTTTTTTACGAGCTAGTTTATTCCGCCCAAGTCGCTTTTCTGTAAATGCTTTATATTTTGAGTTTGGAGTTTTAAAATTAGATGACATGATTGATATGGAGTAGGCCTACGATATGCCAAATTTTTATTTAGATTCAGTAACAATATGCTGCCAAATTATTTTTAAAGTTGCTTTAGTAGTTTGGGTTTTATTGATCATCATTATACACGTCAAAAGAGTAAAACAGATTTTTTTCACACTTATTCTCGTACTGACTGGTAGAAAAAAATGACAAAACATAAAGCTTTAGAAATATGGAGTAAATTGCCTGTAGAACAAAAACAAGCTTCATTTTTTAAGTTTAAAAAGACTTTTAAAATGGATGCCTTAAAAAAATACGCTTCTTGAATAAACAACCTATTGTAATTTTAGCTACACTATGTTTTGGGTGAATCAAATTCACTTCAACCCATATGTTTAAGAGTGCTACTCTATTGCCTCGTAATTTCAATAAATCGTGTTTTTTTTTTGCTGTGCCCTTATGTAATGTTGGCTGCAACCAGAGGTGGGCATTTTTTAAAAATTGGTTGAAGCGCAGCGCAACAAAGCGCAAAAGTTCTGTTAAGTCATGAAACGCAACGCAACTAGCGCAACCTAATTTTTAAATTGACTGAAGCGCAACGCAACTTTCGCAATCAATTATTTTTTCGCATTAAAGCGCAACGCAACTTTCGCAATCAATTATTTTTTCGCATTAAAGCGCAACGCAACTTCCGCAATCAATAATTTTTTTGCATTAAAGCGTAACGCAACTTCCGCAATGAGGTTTATACAAAAGAAAAAGCGCAACTCAACTTTCGCTATGAAAAATTTAATAAAGCGCAACGAGTAGATGCATAAGCAATGCAATTTTTTCTTGAGTTATTTTTATAGGTGCTTTTAACAGTACGCAGTGGGCTACAACGCGACAACGATTTAAATGCAAGTGACTGTAGCAGGATTTTGCGTGGTCAATGAACAGGAAAATTAGATAAGAAGCGAAAAAAGATGCGTTGCTGATGATTGCTTTCTTCATCTTCATTCTCTTATCACGAGAAAGCGAAGGAGGCGCTGCTTAGGACGAATCCAGACTCACTTAGGAGTTGCCTTTGTTTCCGAGTTTTCCTGTTGAATTTTGCTTCTGACTTATTTAATTTGCCGCTGACCAGATTTCACCAAGCAGAGATAATCAACGTGAAGCATCTTATCCAAGGACGCAACAACGAGACTAGGTTGGGAGTTGAACCACAGTCTCTAAATTAGTAGTCTGGAAAGCCAATGGCAATTTGTTGCAAGGCAGTGTCAACGGTTTTAAAATTGCGCCACCTAGTAGCGGTAGGGGTAGTACGTCTTGCAAGCTACCTGACAACACTGTGATTGATACCAGTTTGGGTTAAAAATAGTGGTGGAGGTGAGTGAAAGGATTAAGAAAAAGACTACAATTACAAAAAATCAAATAAAAAGTTATCTATGCTATAGTAAGCTTAGTTTTGTTGCAAAAGCAAAGTTTTAAAGTGGCCCCCTAAGCATGTTGGAGCCTAGTTAGGCAACAGGTATCTGCACTCCTGCATTCTAATACATTTACCCAGGTTCCAGTACTAAGTAGTTTACACTGTGCATGAAATGACTTTTTGTCCTTCACCCAGCTATTAAGTATGCTGTGAGAAGTAGAAGAAATATATTTGTATTTATTATTCAGACTATTATATGCACATGACAGGTTGAAATTTTCACATACCAGTAATCCTGACTTAGGCAGTTAGGTACCGGTACCAGTGCGTAAAACAACATGTCAAAAGTAGTTGGCTAGTTGAATAATTACGGCTGGTTAGCAGTTAGCTTGGATAGATACACAAACCAATAAGCTGGTAAAATTGCATTTTTAGTTGCTGCTTCCTATCAACTTTAACCTAATGCTGTAACAACGGTATTGGTATCTCGGGTAAAACATTTAGAATAATTAGATAAAATACAATGTACGTCAGTGTTACACAGAAAAATTAAAATTGATACTGGATCATTATATATCGTATAGTATGAATGTATGTATTTGATGCAAATGTAATTGCTGGTACGGTGGTAAGAGTGGTAGCCTACTGCAATAGACTTAATGCTAGCATGTATGGTAGACTCCTGCACAGACCTTAAATTATGAATTATACTAATATATATATATATAAGAACTGTGGTAAGCCTATCTTCACAGTTTACTTGTTTTTAGCTTTTTGGAGTTGTTTTTAGACTGTAGATTAAGGTTTAACTGTGCACTACGACACAAGATGTCAAGTTTAAAATGGAAGACGTACAGAGGAAAATATTGTTGCTTGCCTGGGTGCAATAGCGCTTCAAGCAACAACATTAAGCTGTATCAAGTTCCTAATGGAAAAAAACGATTTGGGACATCAACTGTAGAATGGACTAACAGATTTCATCAGGTTAGTCTAGGCTACCGGTATATTTTAAGTTAAAAAGTGGATTTCATTTGTGCATAGCACAAATAACCTGAGATGTTAGAACGTAGGCTTGGTTTGAATGTCAGAAATTATTTTTACAGGGTTCCCAGCCACTCAGGGAAAACAGAAAAAAAGTTTTTTTTACTTCTCCAGACAGGGAAAAATTAGAGATTTTGTTAAAAATGTGAAATATCAGGGAAATCTTAGGAAATCACTAAATTTGAAGCTCAGGAAAAAACCAGGGAATTTTAAATTTCCTAATCAGTTGGTAAAAGCTTTAAACTTTGATGAAAGTTCAAGAAATTTGCCAGAATATATTTTAATTTAAGTTTACTAAACAAATTTTTGTTAAAAATCTACATTAGGTTGCAGCCTTCTGGCCTACATGGCAAAAATAAGCTAGTTGAATATTTACATGCTATTGTATAAAACTGCCAGTAAAGTACCACTCATACCAATACCTGTATCAGGTTGCTTCAACCATTTCAACTACCATTTTCATCTTTTAACCTATTTTACATATCGTTCACTCCAGGCATCATTATTAATCTGTTTAGGAGAACAGATTCTAAACAACATTATAACTTTAATGCACTTAAAATAAAAATGCTCATTTGAAGGCAATTTAAAATTTGACTGTGCTTTTTGACTGTAGCCAATCTGTTTTAGGTGAGATTCCAATATCGGTACGATGCAAGTTTCAAACAAAAGGTGAAATTGGGAAAAGCATTTATTTGTGAAAAACACTTTAATGATGATGATATTCAAAGAACTGTAACAAAATCATGGATCAAAATCGGTTGTCTTCCTTCTGCAAATATGCCCGTAAAGTCACACCAGTCAATCATCAAAAAGCGACGAGAGCCAGTTACACATGCATATCAGCATGCTGTAGCTAATGAATGTGCCACAGATGACATAGACATAATGGAACCAGAACCTTCGCCAATTTTGAGTCTTTGTGATATTTTTGCTGAATTCAAAAGCTTAAATCTTACAAATTGGAGAGTTTATTCAGAAAGCAAATTCTTGCACCTAACATACTATGAAAACCTTGATTTGCATGGAATTGCATCTTTAAGTTTTTTTAATTTCTGAACTTGATAATGGAGGAATGTCATTCAGCATTGCTAAAAATGGTCTATATTGTGAAGAATTGAGCAATAGAGTTTCAATAGAACACTGGAATTTGGAAGGAACATTAAATCTTTTGATGAAAGTTCGTAGTTGTGCAGGATATGATGCTGTTATAACAAATAGTGGCTGGTTACATATGCCACTAAGGCTGTTGGAAGGATCTTCTACACGGTATGTTTAATGCAGCTCAATTTCATGCAAACAAGCTTGATGCAAGCTATTTGATGCCAGAGGCTTATGGTGCGTAACCACTAATAAATGTGCTATAATTAAAGCAAAACATTGTCTAAAATATTTAATTAATTCTCGCCAGAACTTCAATGAATTTTAGACAAAACATTTTGACTTCAATAGCTCGCATCGCTAGCATAAAATTGCCCCTGCAGCTCATATAAATTTGTCTGCATGAAATCATCCTCATCAAATTGTTGTGCAATTCTGAATGTTACAATCAGTGCTAAATTTTTGATTTTTCCTTTCGATTTGCTTACAATAACTTTATAAACCTTATACCGGTAATTACTCAGAATTGGTGCTTGTTCTGTTGCACAAATGAAGTGCGTAGGTATGTTTGGGTCAATTCGTACTGTTTTTAAACATACCCAGACTACTCTGAGCTCCTCTGATGAGACCTAATAAGGTCGAAACAGCGGCTGTCAGGAGATTGAGTATGTATATATATTATGAAAAAATTTTATTTTATATATAGCAATCTTTGTGTAATAATCTTTTTTTAAACAATTTTGCGTTTTTAAGAAATTAATTGTAGAATGAAGCAATTTGAGAATTAATATGCTTTGAATTATCAAGTATCAAAAGCTGTACATATGTTTTGGCTTAGTTATGTTGTGTATGCTGAATTTTGAATCTAATTTGCAAGAATCATGTGTAGCAAAAGCAGCTATGCATCATGTACCAAGCCTGACGACTATGTGGGGATACGCATAGCTTTTACAGGTGTGATTTAAATGTCATTCTTCATTAAAGTGGTTGCCGCTGATTTCACCAGCTGTCAGCAAGTCTGGTCAATTTTTAATAGGAAAAGAATAAGTAAATGTTGCTGCTCACTTTGATGAGTTGAAGCAAAGCTTTTGCTTTTCAGGTACATCAGCAAATCTTGTGAGGCCATTGTTCTCGACGATAAATCTCAGGTTTGCATTGAGTGTTCTAATTTGAAGAAAATGCAAAAATCCCAGCAAGATCGACAGCAAAAGCGAATAGCTAGACTTCGAGTTAAACCTTTATCAAAATTTACTGCTATTTCAAGGGCCAGTAAAGAAAGACTAGGAACAAGTTGGCAGATGCAGCAAAAGCGGTAATTGATTGATATAAATTTGGCAAGTTACAATGCAGCACTTCAGTTATATTTTAATGGATTTATTGCTTCTAAACTATCATATAATCTATTAATTTCCCAAATACGTATGCCAAAAAAATCTATATTTTCATTTTGCAGGCTAAAAGAACTAGAAAAGGAGTTTTTTTCAAAAGGAGTTACTGTTAGCGAGCAATGTGCAGAGATTTTGGAGAGTGTCAGCAAAAGAAAGCATAACAATGCTTTCTTGAAAGAATGGTGGTCAAGACAGACAGAGTTGCAGCAATCACAAACCAAATATGCAAGGCGTTACAGTCTTTCCATTATACGGTAGAGCACTGATTTTTTTTACCGCACAACAAGACTTCATGACATGAATTATTTAGATTAAACAGAACCTATTTCAAATTTAAATATTTCGTTTGATACGCAGTTTTTGTGTATTTGCAGGTTTTGCTTGAAACTTTATGCAAAATCTCCTTCTGCCTATCAACTTCTTCAGGAAATCTTGATTTTGCCAGCTCCAAGGCTTTTACGTACTGAACGAAATAAAAGTGGATATTTGCAAATTGGCATGCAGAAAGAAGTATTGCTACGAATTAATGATTCTGTCGCCGCAAGTAGTGGAAAAAGATGTGATACTATGGCAGTATTAGCTTTTGATGAAATGACTATAAAAGGTGTATATGAACGTCATACCAGTAATCGGGTGTTGCTGCTCTCGGTTTGATACCTGAACTGAGCAAAAACTATTTGTTTTCTTGAGAAAGACACTTAATGCACATTTTCCTGACTGGTTTAATAGAGCTCTAGGGATCAAGCAGTTTACCTGTCAAGGTGGTCCCGTGACGATTGAAAACTGCTGAGGCAAACCACGTGATGAACCGGTTAACAACCGTGTAGATAAAGTACCAAGAGCTTATGGGTCACATGGCATCCGTAAGAAGTTAAATGACTAAATTAAAAATCAGGGTTAACTCGTTGTGTAGCTAGTAGCACGTCAAAACTTTTTGTGCCTTTTGAACTTAAACTGCTTAGCAATATTACGTGGCCATGACCGCAGTGTTGAATCGCAATTAGTCAATGAAAATAACCATAACTTCAAAGGTGTTATAAGATGTGTGCCTACTTTACCAGCGCAACTATAAAACTATTGATAACTTGTCTTTTTGTAGAGGAAATTGCCTATTGCTCAGCAACAGGTGACATTGTTGGGTATGTGGATTTTGGTGAAGAAAGCTTAACCAGCTGCTCCAAGTCAAAAGAAGAGATGGCAACTCACATGCTTGCAGTATTTGTAAGAGGTAACATTGATTGTTACGCTGTTGTTGCAATCGATTGTGTCTTGCTGACTGACCGTGTTGGTATAAAGAGATCTTTTACCTAATTGCATTTGTACGCTGCACATACAGTACTAGCTTTTGCAAATCCAAGTGTTTCTCGGTTTAGACAAAAACGTTTCTGCTTCATTTGGTAAATTATCAATATTGATGTATTATACAAATATTGTTGGCTATAAATTTAATCGATATAATTCTGCACATACTACTTCGAATAAAAATTTAGTGTAAGAGGACAATTCGTCAAAACTATTATTTTGTAGTCACTGTTTATTGATTAGGAATTACCAACAAGCAGCTCGACGGAGTGATTGCTTACTACTGCACTAAAGGAATCAACTACGAAGAGCTTATGCTTGTCATTACCGACTTGCTCATCGAAATTCCTCTTCAAGCATCAATAACTATATGCGGAATTGTATGTAAGTACTATATGTGTTTTTAAATGAAATTAGTCTCTTTAGCTGTGCAACTAAGACAAAGAGTTACTCTTTCACCATCAACTTTAACAATAACATGTCAGTAATCTAATTCTTTGATTATTCCTCGCAGTGAAGGCCGGTGTGATAATGTTTGCGGTTTTTCTTGGACGCAATGGTAACCTTATTTTGATCACGTTGCACTTTTGATTAAGCATGTGGCTGTACATTAAGACAGTATGTGCTGCTATTGCTGTTTCAAAAAAGGTAAAAGTACCATTATTTCTATCTTTCAGTTGATGGACTTGCAGCAAACCGCACTGTCATGAAATTGCTTGCATCTGCCTGTAATGATGTTGTTCCTTATCGAATGCGTAACCCAGTGGATTCTTCAAAGTAAGGAGCTGTTAGGCCTACTACATTTTTCTTGCTTTAACTACATTTTAAAGCGGCAACGTGGCTTAGTTGGTTATACCAGTGCGTTGGCTACTATTATTAAGACGAAGGGTTGAATTCCTAAAACTTTGAAAAAAGTTTTTATGATTAGGATAGAATCATGAAGTTTTCCTTCGGAAAAAAACTAACAACGCCGTTTTTTCTCGCTCGTTTACTATGTGGTTACCAAAAACAGAATCAAAACGAAACGTAATTGAGGTTTAGCTTGAGGACAATTTCATATTAGTTGCTATATATATTTATATGGTTTCTGGCTCATGTGAGAGAAGACACTGATATTCCAACACCTGTATCACAACATTTTGTTTACTTTAAACAGCTTATTTTTAAAGATACATCTACTTCATTCCGGATCCACCTCACTTAATTAAAACCTGTAGAAACAACCTCATCAACAAGAAGAGGCACTTGTGGAACAACGGCATTATATCTGTTGAGCCCATCAAGGATCTAATTCGGGTAAGAAAGAAATCTTTTTGCTTATCTTTATGTTGTAATTGTAACGATGATTGTATCAGATGTTAAATTTTTTGGGTTTGCAGCTTTGATTCAAGAAACTCTTGACAAATTATTTTGTTCTCTACTCAGGAAGATTTTAAACGGAACGAGTTGCGACTGTTCCACAAGTTGAGTGAGAATCACGTCATGCCCTCATCTTGGGAAAAAATGAACGTAAAATTAGCCGCGCAACTGCTTTCGGAGACTGTGGGTATGCTCTTTTTTATTAACATTTGATGACTGAGCGGGTGGGGATGCCGACGTCTTTTATTTGAGTCGAAACATTAAAAATTTGGGAAAACTATATTCGAACATAACAGATGGTCATAAACAATTTCTCAAGCGATAGTATAACTGTTGGGCTCATAGATGAAGGCTTTTTACAAAAACAATCGCACCTCTCGATGTGAAATGGGCAATACATAAAAAAAACTTTTTTTCATTATCACCACTCACACGCATATTAGAGGACATTTATATTGTTATTATATAGTAATTTTGCTGCTGGCTTTCAGATATTCGTTTCCCCTTCCCCCCATCTAGTACTTCAAACATTAATGTATAACGGTTACAGGTCTTGCAATGCAAGAAAGAGGCTATCGCAGTTTGGCGAAATTTATTCTCACCATGGATAAATGGTTCGATTGTATGAATGCAGGTATGTTAATTTGACGTGATTTATTTGATGCTACCTTTAGATTGTGACAACTCATCCACTAAACTCAACTACTTTAGCGCTCAGTTAAGAATAGTAATTGTTAAAAATTTATTAAAAAATTCGTGACGTTCTATTCAGCCTGACAAGGACATCGCGTTTGCTAGTTTAGAGGGTGTTTTTTCCTAGGGTTCCAAAATTCCAACTTCAAAGCAACCAGGAAGCCATACAGCGAGGACAGTGATGAAAGATTACAATGGTTAGAAACAGATTTTTTCAACTATTTACGGGAATGGCGTTCAAACGCAACTGCTCGGTGCCTGGAGAGTGGATTTGATGTGAACTGCATGTTGTTGAGTCAAAGTACCGAAGAAGGATTGATGGTATCCACTCTTTCAATGGTTGCCCTCGTTAAAGAATCTTTACAAAGTGGTGCAGCCTATGTGCTGGCACGTAGAATCAATCAAGATCCGCTGGAAGCCTTTTTTGGTTACCAGCGGCGTAGAGGCGGATGCGGAGAAGCACCTACAATACGAACATTTTCAAGCAACGCCAGAAATTTTGATGTTTTACGTTGCAATATCGTAGCTGGTTCAAATGTGGAAAAGTTGGTTTGATAATGCATCGTTTATCTTTCCCTGTTGTCATCGTAGTAATAGTGCTACTATTCGACCACGAAAGGTTGCGCTAAGATTTTGCGAAAGCTTTTAAAATGGGAGCATTCAACATTTCTCCTTGAATGCTTTCTGTCAAGAAGAGATGAGCTGTAAGTATCTATTTTAAATCTAATTTGACCAGACTTGGAATTGCACGAGAGTACATTATTCGAGGCAAATTAAGGGGATATCGTTCTACTTTGCGGTATTCGTCTTGTTGTAGCAGGTTTTATAGGACTAGCACGTAGCTGGTGAAGCTTTCCTGTTTTTTCAAAAAAAAGCTAACGATGGTAGGTTGCAACCTCGTGGGTGCCAATGGAATGCAACCAAAAGTTGAAGTTTTGAGTCATTAGAAAAAAAAACTACTGTCCTATGCATTTTATTTCGTATTTTTAGCATTGCATGCTTCCCTGAAATAGATCAAGGTTTTGAATCCCCGGTTGGAAACCACTGTTTTAATGCTTTCTAAAACCTAAATCGATGAATGATATTGTGTCTTTAAATGACGCCTAACACAAATTTTCCCACTGTACATAATTTTAAAGTCGCACAGCTACGCACCAGTGTTGTGCCCGTCGTAACGTTGAAGCGTTCGGAGTTGAGTAAACTTACGATCTGGGACTCGTACCATCACGACTTTGCGCTTTTATGTCGCAAATCCATTTTCGTGCTTAATAGATAGGCCGACATGGAATTCCTATGTCAGTTGTTCACAGATATATTTAAACTAATTGGAGTCGTGATATCAACATACTGTATTTTGATGCTTTTTGATTGAGTAAAGTAAATAATATCGATCTAAAGATATTGATTATCGACTTCTCTTTTCTTTATATTTTTTTTTATCGAATTGAGCTTTTTTTTATGAAGTATGGATTATCAAATTATTCTTTTACTTTTTCATTATTGATTTCCAACCCTGCAATATTATCAGACAAATTACACCTTACTGCAGTGAATAGCTACATTTTTGCATGTAGCGTACCGTATCGATGTAGACACCAACATCATATCCATTTTTCACGCTGATTTTAAGTTCATATTTGCAAATGACAAAGCACGAAAATAGTTTCACAAAAACTCAACTACGATAATAGACTACAAAAGATACTAACTACTGACACGACACATCATTCGGAACATTTCCGCCTACACAGAACCAAAAAGAGTAAATGTATTTTCGGACAACCAACAACCATATTCGGAAAAACGCGATGTTAGTCTAGATAGAATGCGTATTTTTTTTGCAAGTGTTGTTACCAACCGGCGCTTGGTGTATCGGTCAAGAAACTGGTAGCCGCTTGGTAGCCGGGAAACTGGGGTTTATTCCGGTCGGGTCATACTAAAGACTTTAAAAATAGTATTCGCAGCTTCCCGCCAGGCCCTCGGCTCGTGCGGAAGTGCGAAGGGTAAAGTGTATGCGAGTTGTTTGTTATGTATGTCCCCTAACAGCGTTCAATCATTTCATGATTGATATTTGTAATGGGCCGCCATTGAAAATAGCCTACACAATCTGTGCTTGCACCTGCTGTCCCGTACCTTTACCTTTTTACCATGCATGCGTAATTTTTTCTAGATACTTTGGGCTCGATTATCTTTTTTAGTGGTCTTCACTCATTTTCTGGCCGAAGCCCGAGGTTGGTCTTTAATCCTGGCCCGAAATTGTCTCTCGCCTACCCTGGTCACCACAATACGACATTGACTGAAAGCCGGAGTTCTTGAGAAAGTAAAGCTCGTGTGTCGTCTTTGACGCCTTTACAACAGTGCAGTCATCGGCCTCCTTCCTTCGCAGTTCAGTCGCATTTGACCTGGAGTACATCCATGCAGCTGTAACAAAACGTACCAAAACAGTAAACATTGGGTAGATCTATTGTATTGCATCTTTCGAAAGAGTAAAAGTCCATAATATGACCGCTGTAGCACTAGGACAAAGCAGCGTATACAAAAAATTAAACGAAATTAAATAGCAAAACTAGACAATGAGAAATATTGAATTTACCTCGACAGTCGACACAGAGCAGTTGACTTAAGAGGGGGGCAAGCGTTTATAAGGCCCCTCTGGGTTCTGGCCTTCCCCTTGGCACCGGCTCTGTTCTAACAGGATCAAAAGTTTTATTTATTCCTTATTCTTGCAGATATAATTAGATCTACACTTTTTCGTAATTTTTTTTGTTAGTCCGCATTGTTTATTTAGTAGCCCATCTTTGCAACACATGATAATTTTTGCATAATGGATCTTGAAGCAGTGGATATGGACCTACATGAAGTAATTGTGCTCGTTGATGAGGTCTGTATGACGTTATGCCATCAAGGTTGTTAAATAATGCATTACTCTTTCCTATGACATTTACTTTGGCCTTCAATTTTCTATAGCAATGTAACTTATAACAGGAAAAGTAGATGCATAAGTACGAGGTTGAACTCGTTTCATTATGGAGTCACTTGAAATCTGCTGAGGCTTTTTAGATGCATTTGCTAATTGAAGCCATTTTCATTTTTACATACGAATAAAAAAACACAATAATCCAGTTAAAGGCGCCAGTACCTATCAACGGACGTATTGTCATATTGATAGAACCACCATGAACAAACTTCAGCTCGTTACTCGCACAGCAAGCATCAAACCAACATATTGATTTGATGTTTTGCTATGCGGGTATCAAATAAGGGTTTAGTCGTATCTATCAATGGTGCTGCACTATCGAACAGCAGAATGGAGTCAACCTCTCCACAATGATTGTAAAGTGTTGACTCAGCACAATCGTACATGGGAACATAAAGTTCTGATCTGTTCGCCACTACTGCGTCTTTTGACAAACACCTAGTTATTATCAAATTAGCATTGTCGTAAGGTAACTGCACTATACAGGCTGCTGCGAATATGCATATGTAAATATACGTAAGCTATAGTCACCTGACGAATTCTGGGAGAGAACAGGTTGAAGTGTTCTATCATAGATTTCAAACGTAGGTGGTGTGGTGAAACAACCTTTGCATTTTACCAGTACATATATTCATCTTCTGCAGATTGATGAAAATGATGATATGGAATGGCAGACCAGCATAACATATGATGAATACGAAGATGCTATTAATGAAGCAGTTGAAGCACTATCCCTGCCACATTTCTACAAAACATTTTTTCTCCATCATGTTTGTCCTGATCTAAAAGAAATGAACTGTGTTAGTAGAAAAGAAAAATTTAGAAAATATGCATGCCTACTACAAAAGAAATATCCATGCACTAGTGAAATCAAAGAAATTCATATCCGCAGAATTATGAAACATGTGATCCCTAACATTTTTCTTCAAATTCCAGATACAAAAGAAAACCAAACTATGATCCACGTCACTAAAACAGATAAAGATATTGTTCAGTATTTGGGTGGTGCTATTTTGAAATGGGGCATCAACAAGTTACCAAAAGAAGAAAGCGATTGGTGTAAAACTCAAGTTTCAACCACAAATAAACTATCATCCCACTTCGACAAAATGAATAGAGGTTTAGTCGTGCCAAATGATGAATTTCTTAGCTTAGTTCTAAAATGTGAAAAAAGTTCAGAGAAATGAAAGACAAAAGAAAAATTTCCCCTCCGGCAATAATAGACAAAGTATTTCAGCAAGGTATTGCAATCACAAATTCACATGAAAATGCAATAAAACAATTACTTGGACGCTATATTAGAATGCGTGCTCTCATATCAACAAAACACACTGAGAAACTTAATTTTTAGTTTATGAAATGAAATGGTTCAAGCTTGTGACGACAGTAAATATCTACAAACAACTCATCTAATGTAAACTTGTTTTAACAACTACCGGTATATACCGGTATACTACAAATAAGCATTTTATTGTATTTGTTACAGCTGTTACAATAGAATTTATGGTAGACCTAGTAATGATAACACATGGTAGACCAATAAACTAGTCTTCACCTAAATATGTGCCACCAATTGCTTCATCAAATAACGGCATGATACATTAACTAAGACTTACCGATACAGGTATACTGGTCCTTAAAATGCAAAACAGCATTTAATTGGTCAACAGATAAATAAGTTAATATGCTCAAAAGTTTGTTGTTCTCTAGCTCTCTAGTAACATCTGCCAGTTGATACTAGCAGTAACTTGTACATCAGTGCACTGGTGTATGGCCTAACCCTTGTCCATGCTACAGAGTGAAAATGATATTGGTTAAAGATGATAGCGTACGGAAACTGCATGGATCCAAACCCATGGTACATAGGTATTGATCTATTTTCAGATTTTTTTCACATCATACCAACCGGTATAGCAAGTAACTGCATATGACATTACTAAAACACAATACCGGTGTGAAAAGTAGGCAAAGTACTATAAAGTTATCATTAAAATCTCCAATACAATAAAAGTACGCTCCACATATCACTTAATAGTCTAAATATTTAACTTTCTGCCTAAAACAACTTCCAGAATGGATAAAACGCTCCTTTCTTCTCATCTTCTAGCGTTCAGTACACCCTGAACCATTAGCGATTCAACCAAGAAATCAGCACTACCCCTACCGCTACTAGGTGGCGCATTTTTAAAACCGTTGACACTGCCTTTGTAACAAGCCTTCCAGACTACTAATTTAGAGACTGTGGTTGAACCATCAACCTTGCGATCATGGTCGTCGTAAAAACGACGCTCCAAACCACTGCGCCACGTTGCATTGTCGCGTGCCGTTAAAAGCACCTCATCGCGGTAAATCATAATTTGCATATGCGGCGAAGTTCTCCACTACAACAAGTAAATACGATTTATTCAACACTCAATGATCTCTTTAAGCACTTGCAATTATTTTAAAAAGCAAAAGACTTTAGTGTACCACATTTCTGATGAGCTGAAAATTTCTGCTACAATAAATTGACCTATAGGCCTATTGTACGCATCAAGAAACAAACTGCTATTCTATTAAAAACAGTTACAAAAAACTGCTTACTCCAGCACATTGCGCTTTAATTAATCCGACAAAGCGCAACGCAGTATTTCAACTTCCGACAGTGCGCAACGCAACAAAGCGCAAGCAACCAGATTCTTTTCAGTTCGCAGCGCAATAATGCGCACACTATTATATATTTTTTCAGTTCGCAACGCAATAAAGCGCAAGAAGGATTTATTTTCCTTGAAGCGCAGCGCAACTTGCGCAATGGCTAAAAATAATTTGTTAAAGCGCTTCGCAACTTCCGCACGTGCGGAAGTTGCGCAACTAGCGCTTTGCGCTTCAAATTGCGGAATGCCCATCTCTGGCTGCAACATACTAAAGTTTCGATACCTCCTCCTCCCTTTTTGCCCTTGTATTTTATCTTTTTTCGCGAAGGTCTTACGTGCTAACCGGCCGTTAGCTCAGCTGCAAAGCGCACGCTATCGGTGCGGGAGGTCTGGGGTTCGACTCCCGGGCCGGTCAAATCGACACAGTGTCGCCAACGACTCGCCACCGTTGCGACGTTTCTTCGGAGCTGTGTAGCCCGGGCGCTAAGTCGCGGAGATGGGCCCCGCAACTCGTTACACGCTTCGGCGTAATACGGCGAGTATAATGAAGATTTTGATTCTTACGTGCTTAAGACCAAACTTTTTCAGAATTAGTTCAACGTTTATCAAAAGATTACAGCAACATGCTGGTCTGTCACTGGTTATAGGCCTATTAATTTTACAGCAATAATTTTGTTTGAGAGTAACCGTGTCAACAGTCAAATCTTTGCTTTAATAGTATTTTTTGCTCTTAAATTTCCTACCGAACACGTCTTGTATCTGCCGCTAATCACGCACAATCTAATGTTCAAAGTGTAGCTGACTTTGGTGACTTCTGTGTCTTTTGCTATCATTTACCTGAACGTTGTCTTTTTGCTGCGTTTTTGGTGAATAAATTGACTTGACTGATAGGAAAAGATACCAAGCACTGGTACTTTTTTCAAAGTACCGACGGTACCGGTACTTAAAAAGTACCGCGGTACGGTACCGCGGTACTTTCGGTAGGCTACTGCCCACCTATGATTGCAACAATGTATTATATTGCATGTAATTTAACCTAAATTGTTTGAAAAAATGATGCAAAATTTTAAATTGCATAGCTTTACAAACGGCGCCCCATATTCTGTCATTTCCGTATTTTCCATATTTTTCCGTCTTTTCCTATTTCCGTATTTTAGCAAAGTCCGTATAACGTGAGTTATACGGACTTTGGTATTTTAGTAATGTCCATAAAAGTTGGTTTAGCAGTTTTGCCTAGGCCTGTTTGTACTCAACAAATTGATCTGTTACCCGTACCAGTAATTATTGTTGTTGCTGAGCTAATCTATTCAGATGTTCAGTTCTGGAGAAGGCTACTGGTACAATTGACTAAACTGCTAGGCTGTTACACCTACACCATTGCTGAACTGCTGAATTGGCATAATTCAGGAATTAGATCAAGCTGTTTTAGTCTGTAAGTTACCAGTGTGGTTACTGAATTACCAGTATGTCTGAAAAGTCTTCAAAGGGTGAGTTTAACTTATGGCTTGTTCTGCTCAGCTGCTTTGGAAAGCTCTTGATAAGTTGTGCATATTTGCAATGCTGGTTGAGAATGCAATAAACTGTAGCTTATCGTACCAGCCCTGTTCCCTCCAAGGGGTTCTACTAAACACCGCAAAGGATGACAAAGGACCTCAAATTGATGAACTCAACACCTCAAGGTACAACAAAGGACCCTAAAACCCTAACCCTAATCTAACTCTAACCCTAGCTCTGATCCAGTAATCTAACTCTAACCTAACCCTAATTTAAAGTCCTTTGTCGTTCTTTGTTATGGTACTGGTATGATTCCAAGTCCTTTGTTGTTCTTTGCGGTGTTTATTAGATCAATTTAAGGTTCTTTGTCGTTTTTGGCAATGTTTCGTACATCAATTTGAGATTCTTTGCGGTGTTTAGTAGGACCGCTTCCAAGGTTTTAGCAAGGTGAAATTTGCCAAAATACAAATTTTGATAAAAAATTTGGGGTCTCATTTAGAATAAGCCCCCACTTTTTTTCTGTCTGCCTACCAGCCTACCTTAACCTAACTTATAACCTGAATCTAACCAAATCTAGCCCTAACCAAACCTAACCCTAACTAAATTTAACCCTGACCAGCTGACCAAACCTAACCCTAATCAAACCTGGGGGCTGATGCTAGATCTAACCCAAAATTTGTAGACTACTATGCTGTGGAATTCTTCCAAGTTGAGTTTCCAGAGTTTGAAACTTTTCTATGTATGACATCAGAATATTAAACAATTCAAATTTGGTTAAAAATTAGGAAGTGTCTATTTCACCGAAAATTCCGGTTACCGAAGTTTGGAAAATTGTAGTTGTGTAACCGTTTTCAGTTCCTGTAGTGTGACTCTCACAGTAGGAGAACCATTAGGGGATGTTTCCGGTTCCGCAAACCACGATTTTCGAACTTCGGTAACCAGAATTTCCAGTGAAATAGATGCTTCTAAAAAATTATCATTCCAGTTAGCAAGCTTGAGGAAAAATGTTACCGGTACCTTTCATGAATTTTTTTTCTTCAAATTTCAAGAAGTTTTTAAAACGGGAAAACTTCCTGATTTGGAAAAGGTACTGGTGGTGTCTATTTTGCCGTTAACGGCAAAATAGCTTTTAGGTCTATTTTGCCGTAAGTGATGTGGGTTTTTAAGCGCCATTTTGTGCAAGATTGCCACGACTTCTCGATAGCTCAGTGGATAGAGCGCAGCGTATAACGAAAAGCGCTGCACTAGTTTTGGGTTTGATTCTCATCGTGGCTTCAATTCGTTTCGGTTCAGATTGCTTCGATTCGAATTCGTGTGACCTGGGGTTAACAATCGGGTTCGTGAAGACAGTACAATAGAATAAGATGTAATATTCATGTGACATGGGGTTACGTAGCTGTGGCAAAATAGACCTAAAAGCTATTATGTCGTTAACGGCAAAATAGACACTGCCTTTGGAAAATTTGAGGATGCAATTGTTAGGGATGTACCGGTATCGATTCCAAAATTTTTGTCAATGCCAATTCTTGATAAAATGTCGATTCTTTGAATGCAGTGACTAAATAAGCAAACAAATTATGTGTTTAAGCGGTTTACTACATGAATCAATAGAAACTTCTTTGTTTCTCTCTTTCTCCCAACACTCATATTTTTTCGCTTCACTTAGCGTGTGTAAACGCTTTCATAAAAAGAAAATTGTTTTTGGCGAATAAAAAATGCAAATATAACACTATCTTATTCAGGAAAATCAGCAAGTTTGTTATGTACGAAGAATCATTAAGTATCGGCTATACCGGTATTTTACCGATACCGATTCCAAAAAAATTGTGGATACTTGTCGATGTCAATTCCGATGCTGATTAATCTGCACATCCCTAGTAATCGTATTTTCACTGATGAAATAGGCATAGCTTAAGCTTGCAGTTACAGTGTAAATACGTCAAAAAATAACTTTTTTTTTAAATAAAAAAACAATACACCATGGTGAAATTTAAATTCCCTCGGTAAAGTTGTAAAAAAAAACAATTCAACTAAAATTTGATGTCATCATATCTAAGTGGAAATGACATCTTTACAGGCGGAAATGTGATTACATCATCAAATTTTCCAATTCAGGAAGTTTTAACTAGTTAAAAAATTCATTTTTTTTCCTAATCAATTTTCTGGGAAAAAATATCCATAACAGGGTGAAAACTCTGATGTAATAAATTACTCCTAGATTAGTACCGGTACATTCTGCCGATGCATGTAGTTTGCCTTTTGGAAAAATTGTGTTAGATGAGACGAAGCATGTTGCACAGAACAAGAAATTTACAAGTGGGCGGTAGCAAAGTATGAACAGTGAAAACATGTCAAATCATTCCTCCATAAAAAATTTTGGGAAGTTTCAGTATAAACTACGGTCTGTGGAGGTGATAACCTTTTTTTTTAAGTGGCCATTTTTACTGGTCTGTAGCATTTGTCTCTTTGGTTTATTTTATTACTTCATCACGCTCTCATACAATTGAGAAGAGTACCAAGGGATAATAAAAAAACAAAGAGCTTATTTATACAGGCCCATAGAAACAGCCTCTGCTTTTTTCGGTCTTCACTTGATTTTGGGCGGAAAAATAGACATCTGTGGAGGTGATGACCTTTTTTTGGTCTTCACTTCATTCGGGGAGAAAAATTGGACATCTGGGGGCACGACAACCTATTTTCGATCTTCACCTGATTTTGGGCCAAAAATTGAACATCTGTGGATGTGATGACCCTCAAAAAACCTGTCCTCTTTTTGTATTTTGAACATATGGTAACCCTACCTAAAAAACACAATGCGCTTCTATATATCTTCCCACAGATGCCAATAAAGCAGTTTCAAGTGAACTGAGACTGACTGACAGTAATTAGCAATGAAGACGTTGAAATTGCACATGCAGAGTCCCAATTATCATTCGTAACAACTAACACTTGTCATGTGAGGAATCAATTTTTAAAATGTATGACTCAAGATTCAAAAATGTTCATTTTATACCGTAAAGTCAAAAAAGTTTCAAAACCAAAAAGTTCAAAAAAATAAATGCAAAAAACTGAAGCAAAAAATGTTATCACGCCAAAATAATTATGTAGACCAATGTTTAAAATTTTTGTGACCCAAAGTTGAAGTTGTCGCAGCCCACTGTTTGCGTACCCCTGGTCTACCACACCAAGATGGGGGAATTCCATGAAGTGCCTTTCCCAACGGCACAGCAAGTAAACTTGCCGGCTTGTTTTTGCACTGTCCTTGTAATATATATACTATAAAATTTTAGAACAAATTTTTTGTATCACCAAAGTACTGTTAGATTCTATTTGAATAAGCTCGCTCCTGAAGAATGCCATGCGTGGCATGAAACACCATGTAGTGCGTTTGTAGCCAAGAATAAATTTTGATTAATATATATATATTTATATATACACTACTAGATATTGTCAAGTTTTCTTGCAAAACGTGCTTAATGACTACAAAAGCCAGAGCTGTTACTTAATTAACTGCAAACTCACAGCATACACTAGCCACTACACTGTGTTTCATGTAAAAGAACGATCATCAGGTGGCTGGAAAAATTAAAACATAAAAAAAATTAGCACCAAAATTTTCTGAACCTGCACTCAGGAGCGAATTCAGAAAATTTTGGTGGGAGGGGATGAAATTTTACATTAGCTTGGGTATTAACTTAATTCGAAGATGTTAGACCCAAAAAAGGTGTAATAAGCCCTTTGAAGATGTTTTCATGTTTGCAACGTAGTCAAGAAATTTTTTCAAGGAGGGGGCACCCAAATTTGCCATATTTTCCAGCGTTTTTTTTTTTTTGGCACAATTTTTTTAAAAGTATATTGAGAATGAAAAACGCTCTAGGGGGTCCGGGGGCATTATCCCCCGGAAAAGTTTTGAAAATTTACATACTGTAGAGGCCATTTTAGCACTTTTTAAACGTGTTTTAGGCAAGTTTTGCCTAATTTTTTTGCCCTTAAATCTGAGTATTTCACCAAATATAATGCATTTTGTTCATTCATTTTTGATTATGCGTACTCAGGGCATATAGCTTATTGCTTTCAAAAAGGTTCAAAAATATGGAAAAACTGTATTCATCAAAAATCATGTCTAAAAATGGCTGGTGGGGGTTCATCCCCCCTGGATCTGCCCATGCCCGCACTGATAACAACGAACATGGACAACTGACCGCCGCAAACTGGCCGCGAGACAACTGACCGCTGCAAACTGGCCGCCATGCAAACTGACTGCAAAGCAAACTCGCCACCGCGACAACTGACCGCCAAAGCACGAGGCTCGAAAAACCACTTAGCACCTCTTACCGCTTCGTGACAGTTGTTTACTTAATGTCCATGTTAATTTGGTAGTAACTTCGCACCTTACCGCTTGTCAAACTGGGTTTATTTTTTTGCAGTAAAATTTCGGAAAAATGAATGATTTTGCTCAAAGAATTTCAGACATTAAAATTTTTTCGGCAAAATTTATGAACGAACGATTTTACAAGTTTACTAAATCAAATGTTAATGATTACTGCATTTCGCAAAAACACGAGACTAGTTTTGAAAACGAAACTTTAATCATGCCAAAGCCACGCAAAAACACAGAACGCTTGCAATACATACAGATAAAATAATATCCATGAGGGGCACAATAATGCACAGTGTCAGCTCATTTGTCTGACACAGGGTGGGCAAAAATCAAATGCACGGTCGTACGTTTGATTATTTACAACTGAGCATGTTTATGTTTTTGTAATTACAAATATGACATGCTTCCTTGTTCAGATAAAATTAAAAAAAAAGGGAAATCCAAAGAAGTTTATGCAATGTCAATAAGCAAATCATTTAGCTCTTAGAGCGTTGCATCTGCGCTGGAGCAATCGCTGACCTTGTGCCGGCCTCACTTTGAGCTTGATAGCCAGAATGAATATGCTGTGTGATGATTATACTGTTCAAATAATGCAGCAATTGCAGCATTTAGTTTCAATCGCATTAATTTGTCTGCAGTTGATGTAAACGAGCGGTTTCTTATCGTTCGTTAATATATCTTGCCGAAAAAATTTTATATGTTCGAAATTCTTTGAGCAAATTCGGACATTTGTCCGAAATTTTACAGCAAAAAAGTAAACCCAGTTTGACAAGCATTAAGGTGCAAAGTTACTACCAAATTAACACGAACATTAAGTAAACAATTGTCGCGAAGTGGTAAGATGCGAAGTGGTTTTTCGAGCCTTGTGCTTTGGCGGTCAGTTGTGGTGGCAAGTTTGCTTCGCGGTCAGTTTGCATGGCGGCCAGTTTACAGCAGTCAGTTGTCTCGCGGTTAGTTTGTGGCGGTCAGTTGTTGTATACTGGATAACAATGTCTCTTACCACTACACCAACCAGCCGATATGGCTTCAGTATGATGCAGGGCAAATTTTGTGAAAGCTGTTTTGAAATAACAGCATGTACTGCACTTGCATAGTTTGGGCACTTCACTTTAAAAACAAGAGTTCGGTTTTGAAAAGGGGAGGGGGATTTCGACCCCCCAAATTTCCCCTGGATGCGCCACTGGCGGTGTCGTGGCGATGGGCAATGTTTTTGAAGGATTGCTTGTGGTTGTGGTATCTAGTTTTAAAAGCAGTTGTGCAGCTTCCGATGTAAGATCTTGACAGGAGGTTAGTGCGTACCGTTGCTTCATATGCCACACGTTTTTGCAGACATTTTCCATTCAAAGGGCAAGTTTCTTCTTTACGACAATTGCAACTTTTTTCAGCAGGATTGATTTTGCTTTTAAGTTGTGATAACGTGCTGTTGCTGGTGGGAGAGAAATTGATTGAAAGAAGCTTTTCATTTTGTTGATTTATTACAGCTTTCATCTTGGGCATGCAGGAGTGACTGATTTTTAGGTTGTTTTTGTTGAAAATTTTGTGTTACCGATGTGCAGTAGAAAAATGCTTGTAAACCAATTTCATAATGTTTTTTCCTATGTTTATTGACACGTGCATACTGAAGGTGGGGTTAAATCAAACTATATTTCTGCATCTTTTTCGCTTCTGTGTGGGAGAATTGGATGGAGGAGAGAAAGACAGTGAATTGCTGAAACCACTTTTTTTAGTGCTTCTTCATAGGAAAATTTTGCGTCAGTAAACGTGTCAATAAACATAGGAAAAAACATTATGAAATTGGTTTACATGCATTTTCCGCTTGCACATCGGTAACACAAAATTTTCAACAAAACCAACCTTCAAATCAGTTACTGCTGCATGCCCAATATAAAAGTGTAATAAATCAACAAAATGAAAAGCTCTCCTTTCAATCAATTTCTCTTCCATCAGCAACAGCATGTCATGACAACTTAAAAGCGTAACTCAAAAAAGCAATTCCGCTGAAAAAAGTTGCAATTGTCGTAAAAAAGAAACTTGCCCTTTGAATGGAAAATGTCTGCAAAAACGTGTTGTGTATGAAGCAACGATATACAATGACTTCCTGTCAAGATCTTACTTTGGAAGCGGCGAAACTACTTTTACAACTACCGTAGATACAACAACCACAAGCAAGCCTTCAAAAACATCACCCATCGTGACGACACAGCTCTTTCAAAATTTATCTGGAAACTCAAAGTATCAAATACAGACTTCAATTTAACCTGGAAAATAGTCGCATCAGTTTCAGAATATTTTTGCGAAGGAAGACCTTGCAGTTTACGTCTCACAGAAAAAACTGTTATAATCAAAGAGGACCCCACCCATATACTAAGACCAGAGGAGAAATTCTTAATAAATGCTGCCATCGATACAAGTTCAAATTAAGAAGAATCCACAAACGTTTTTTACTGTTTGTTGTCAATTGTTAACTATTGTTTTTTTGATTTTTTTAACTTCGTGATGTATTTTTCATTTTTTTCCCCAGTTTTGCTTTAATTATATTTGCCAGCACTTATGTTGATTTTGCTTCCAACCCATTTCTTTCTGCTGTACTTCCCAATCATATAACGCATTTTATGACAGTATCGCACGTCACTAATCCTCCTTATTTCCATAACAATCACCTTTTCTTCTTTCAAAAACTTTTAATAACAAACCCCGGATGAGTGCTATCCGGATAAAAAAGTAACTGCTTATATTTTCTCCTCTTCCTCACTTCAAGAAAAAGATAAATCGTAAGTTTTACTAATTTTGCTAATCGGGAAGCCATATTGGTTTTACTTGGCCATTTCTGCACTTTTTGACGCTTCTAACAGCTATAGCTGCTAAACTGCTGTTCCAATTCAAAAGTGACCTAGAGTTCAAATGTGTGTCCCACCTAGGTCTACACCTTGGTCACACTAACTTTCCCCAACAACCCCCCAGTTTCTAGAAAAAAATTTTTTAATCTTGCAAAAATTCTTTTTTTTTCAACACCAAATTTTGTGCAGCCTAAGGCTTTTGAACCGCTGATGCCAGACACTTCAAATTTTCAGGGATGGTAGATCTCAATGGGAACTTTGTGCCTAACAACTTTTGGGGGGTGGCGGTCACCATGTTAAAGGTCAAAAGTCAAAAAAACAAATTTGTCAAAATCTAATAACTTTTAAATGAAAACAGGTAGGACCTTCAAATTTTCAGAGTGTATGCATATCAATGTGGGGAACAAAAATATGCACAACAACTATTGTTTTGTGACGTCATTTAGGGTCAAAGGTCACATTATCAAATCTCAACAGATTTTTGTGCAGCCTAAGGCTTTTGAACCGCTGATGCTAGAGACTTGAAATTTTCAGGTATGACAGGTCTCTATGTGAACTTGTGTCTAACAGCTTTTGGGGGGTGGCGGTCAACAGGTTAAACGTCAATCAAATAAAATAAAAAGCAATCTGGTCAAGCGCTAATAACTTTTGAATGGCAACAGATAGGACCTTCAAATTTACGGAGCAGATGCATCTCAATGAGGGTATAAAAGGACCAACAGTGATTGGTTTTGTGTGACGTCACTTAGGGTCAAAGGTCAAATAAGCAAATATGTTGTTTGGCTTATAACTATTGATTAAAAACACACAAGAACTTGAATATTATAGGATTGGTGTATCTTGGTATGTACTTGCAGTGTTCCAACTATAAACGCTCTATGTCACGTGACTCGGGGTCAAAGGTCAAAAAACCGATAACTGTTGCCAAAATTGTGCAGTCTAAGGCTTTTGAACTGCTGATGCTAGAGGCTTGAAATGTTCAGGGATGATAGACCTCGATGTGAACTTGTGTCTAACAAGTTTTGGGGGATGGCGGTGAAGTGGTTTGGGGTCAAAGGTCAAAAATAGGAAAATATTCAGAAGCTCATAACTTTTGAATGGCAACAGCTAGGACCTTCAAATTATCGGAGGATATTAACGTCAATCTGGGTAACAAAAACATTAATATAATGAAGGGTTACCCCACAGCACCTGACTTGGAGTCCAAAGTAAAAAATTGATTTTCAATCAGCTTCAAATGTGTTCTGCCAAATAAAAATCTGCTTAAAAAAATGTGGAAATTATGGACCCCCCTTTTCAAATTTCTCGCTACGCCACAGCCTTGAAGTGTTTTTGTGGTGCCGTAATTTTGTTTAAAAAGCAAGGTAGAAAGGGGGGTCGCTGGCTGTATGAATTTCTTAAAAAGGGTCGTGAACCATGAAAGGTTGAGAAACACTGCGTTAGAGGGCAGTAGGGAAACATGTTTTTTCGCTTATTTAGCTTAAAACTTTTTCATTCGTGAGTGAGCCGTATGAGTTTGTGTTTAAACTGACATTTTAAGCAGCAATAAGGGACACTTGGGAGTTGGCCAAGTGGTTGGTGCATTGGACTCTTGACCTAGCTTCGCAGATTCCCGCATTGAAACTGTTTTCGCATTGCGGCGAAGAGTTTGTTAAAGTAATTGCTAGCATAGTCCGTTCTCAGGTCATCAGGTATGTGGTTTTGCGAAATTCGTTGTAATCAGCACTTGTTTGCTATATTTCATTCACGCCCTATGTAATTGGGTACCTGGACAAAATCAAAACTGTTATAATGAGTGTCAAAAGTTTTTGTTGAAGTAGTCACAGCACTTATATTTAATACGAGCAATCTTAATTTATCTGTTGCTTCACTTTTTAAGTTGCTAGATAGTTGCCATTAATAAGTATGCATTAAGTTTTAACTTTTAAGTTTCAACTTATCAACAAGTGGTCCCTTATTGAATTCAATTGATTTATCTGCAATACCTTGAGCGAAGTCTTATGCGAAATATTGCAGCCATTAATTTTTGCGCAGATTGTTAAGCACTGTAATTGCCAGGGGGGGGATGTGGGGGATGCATCCCCTCCCACCAGCAATTTTCAACAATGCTTTGGATAAACAAAGTTTTTCTATAATTTCGAACCTCTTCATAACCATGGGTGCAAATCCATGGAAGGATGTATCCCCCCCAATAATCCGGCAGCATCCCCTCCAATATTTTCATGTCCCAAAACTGGGCATCAGCGAACGTGATAACCTTTTTTTTAGTCTTCACTTCATTTTGGGCAAAAAATTGGGCATCTGGGAACGTTATGACCTTTTTATTTTGGTCTTTTCATTTTGGGCAAAAAATTGGACATCTGTCGTGTCAATTTTGCTAAATCATTCCCCCCAATATCGAAAAATGGTCGATTTTGCTAAATCATCTCCCCCAATGCTGAACATAGATTTGCACCCCTGTTCATAACAATAAATCGTAGTCGTCTTAAGTACGCATAATCGAAACTGGGCTTACAAAATGCATCATATTTGATGAAGCTCCCAAAGTTAGGGGCCAAAAATATGAACAAACTGTGCCTGAAAATTGTTCGAAAAGCGTTAAAATGACCATTACAGTGTGCAAATTTTCAAAAATTTTCCGGGGTAACATGCCCCCGCACCCCCCTAGAGTCGTTTTTGTTACTTAAGTTGCTTGAAATTAACTCTGCCGGGAAAAAACTCAACTTGAAAAAGTGACGAAATTTGGTGCCCTCTCTCTGAAAAAAATTCTAAATACGCCCCTGACATGAAGCATTTTGAAACGGCTTATTTACGACCGTTTCCGGGTCTAAACATCTTTGTATTTAGTTAACATTCAATCTAATTTAAAATCACATCCCCCTGACCAAAACTTTCTGGATCCGCCCCTGGTAATCACTGCTTTAAAAGCGAGTTTTAAGCCGTGATTTCTTGCCCTTAGAATCGAA
The DNA here is from genome assembly GCA_964006365.1 of Trididemnum miniatum. Classification (NCBI taxonomy): domain Eukaryota; kingdom Metazoa; phylum Chordata; class Ascidiacea; order Aplousobranchia; family Didemnidae; genus Trididemnum; species Trididemnum miniatum. Next base: position 22,035,998 of record OZ023246.1, read on the forward strand.
CACAAGCTCGATGATTTAATTTTTTTTTGTGTGAGTGCAGTCGTCCTTGCAGCTGCACAAATCCTTCAAGAATCATTGCGTTTTTTTTTTAATTTACTGCAAGATTTGCCAGCTTGCTTGAGATGTCAGACAAGCAAGATGTTTTTGTTGCAGACTTGTGTAGCATTGCACCAGCCGGTTAGAACAGTTGCTAAGCGCATGCTATCGGTGTGGGAGGTCTGGGCTTCGATTCCTGGTTGGTCAAATTGTCACAGTGTTGCCAACGACGCGCCATCGTTGCGACGTTTGTTTGAAGCTGTGTAGCCCAGGTGCTGAGCTGCGGAGATGGGCCCCGCCACTCGTTACACTCTTCAGTGTAATACGGCAAGTATAATGAAGATTTGATTTTTTGTGAAGCATTATTACTGTACACGTGAAGAAATTTAAGGATAATAGTTTTATTGAGATTTCGATCACTGTATTAGAGAAATGTAAGAAGTTGTTTCAATATTAAGTTTATGGAGCACAGGCTACAGGAATTTAAACTTACTTATGTGTGCTAATGCCCACCCATATTTTGCTCGATTTTATTACTTTTTTTAAGTTGTAAAAAATGTTTGGATCCCTAGAAAGCTTTATCGGGAAGTCATAAGCGGGTGCTTGCAGCTGCCACCTAGTTTTTTTTTATGTTTTAACTTTTTCCAGCCACCTGATGATTGTTCTTTTACGTGAAACACAGTGTAGTGGCTAGTGTATACTGTGAGTTTGCAGTTAATTAAATTAAGTATACTCAATCTCTTGATAGCCACTGTTTCGACATTATTAAGTCTCGTCAGAGGAGCTCAGAGTAGTCTGGGGTGAAGATTCTCAAAATCAAAATTTAAAGAACTTCAGAAATTTTTTGTTTGTACCACAAAACAAAAAACCTCCACCCCTGCCAAAGCGCTCAAATCGCAGAAGCGATGAGCTTTGCACAATGCTACGACAGGGGCCCCAGGTGAGAGTGCTCAGCCAAGCACAAGGCAAGGGAGCGTAATATATAGGTTTTGCGAAATATATACATATACAAGATAAGACCTGTGCCATCCTGTTTCGGGATTTCCCTCATTTTTTCATTTATTCCCTCATTTTTTCATTTTTTCCCTCATTTCATCGCCATTTTTTTTTCTATTTAAAAAAAATGATGTCAGCGCTAATGTACCAGAGAGCTCAAACCATCTGGTGAGCAACGCACAATGCTACGATACACAAGACAGGTTCCCAACAGTGCTCAAACCCTTGGGAGTGAGCATTATCATACAAGATAAGACCTGAGCCATCCTGTTTCGGGATTACGTCCCTCATCAGTGATAACAATCAGGGAGGACCATATCGAAAACCACGCAACAAAATTACTCAGTCTGGCGTTTGGGCATTCAATACAGTGAAAAGAAGGATAGCAGTTGCAAAAGAGAAAAAGAACAGACAAATGGAGTTTGCTAGATTAATTTCAAGAAAAACAAAGAAAACATTATAAAATAATATTGCTGCGGATAGAAATAGCAATCCACGACCGGTATATATATATATATAGGCTTAACTCAGTTCTTGAATAACAAGACCTGGGTTGTAGTACCAAAGTGCTCTAAGATGAAAAAGAAACACAGAATTGAAATTGACAATCAAGAGCTTCTTTTGAAAATTGTTTGATGTCCAATTTAGGATATTCACAAACATTGTTTTTGAGGATGTTGCTGGGTCGATCTTTCTTTTATCTGTCGGAATTTTAAAATGTGATCTGTTGGGTTGTTGCTATGTCCGGTTTTTTTATGATGTGAGCCAAATATTTAGTTTGCTGGAGTCGAATAAAATTCAATATATTGGTAGTTTTACAGATTGATTGCAGTGCCTTGTCGTTTATGATGTACTTGTAGTCTCTCGTTTGTTTAAATCCTTGTTGAATCATTTTTCGTAACATGGTTTTGTAGCACACATAAATAAGTTGTAATTGTTGCTGTGAAGCTGACCAGGCAGAGCACCCATATGTCAATCTAGTTCTGACTAAGGCGTTTAGAAAGTTAATCCGAATTGAAAGATAAATTTTGAAATTGCGAAGCAAATGCTAGTGTTTTTGAAAAGACGATTGTGCTGCAGAAATGCAGTGTTGAATTTCTTTGTCTTCTACTGTCACGTTATTAATCAAATGATATGCATTTTGAGTTTATAATGTGGTGATGGCATCGTCTTACTTGCCTAGTTTGGGCTGGTTTTGTGGTTGTGGTCGTTTGGTGTGTGAAATAATTGCGGCGCGTGGCGGGAGGCGTGACGAAATTCCGAACTTGCATTGTTTATCGCAGGTTTTGTTTACAATTACTTTGATATGCTGGAATCTTCTAGACACTTCATTCCTTGAATATTTTTTCATCTTGTCTATGACGTCATAATCGACATTTTGCGATTTATGGTGTTGTTTACTACAATGTTTACTGCTGTGTCATAAGACTCATAATTATCTAATAATGTGGAACTTTCTGGAATCGTAAATTTTCTATAAATAGGAGCGAAAGTTAGCAGACGGTTATTAGATGTGTGTAGAATAAGTCTGTGTTGCTGCTTTTCATATTTTGTGGATTATTTTGAGTGAGTGCTAGCGGAGATTTTAGAGTAATTTGTATTGCTCTGGGAGGAATATTTTCTGAGTTAGCATACTTAATATATAATTTCGTTATATATTAAGGGTGGTTTGTTTCTTTTGAAAGTGGTAGATTGCAAGATTTCCAAAGACCATTGGATATAATACTGATACTCTCAAGTCGTTCTCTGGGATATCCTGGATAACGTTTCTGTTTTCAGAATTGAAGGTTGAATCTTTAGCCAAGTTTATCGCGGCACCTACCCTACATTTGCATGATTTCAATGTAGGATTGCACCCAGATACTTGAAAATCTTTACATTTTCTCTCAGAACATTGGACATTTAGCAGATTGTTTCGAGATACTCTTCATTTGCATGAAAATTAAATATCATAGATTTTGTTCTAGTTGCATTGATAGTTAGTCCAAAGTCTGTAAAAGTGTTTTGCAAAATACTTATTCCATTTTGGAAATTAGCATTGTCAGGAAAACATAACACTAAATCATCAGCATATGCAGTGCCAGCATTGACAACAGTTACGCTGTAATTTTTATCTCTTTTATTGATTCTAGCATCGTCAATGATTCTGAATGGGGTGGTATGAAATTCAATTTGATTTACCTTGCAGGCCTCCAGAAAAATTCTTAAAACATAGTCCAAGTACAAATTAGAAAAGATCGATGATTCAGTTCCACCTTGACGTACACCATGTTTAGTATCAAACTTTAATTTTGGATGGTTCTTCATCTTTTGATACAGTGTATCAATCAATCAATTTTTTGGATCGGCTTATCCTTGGGGAGGGGGGTTGCGGGGGCAGCAGCTCGAGTTGGATCCTCCAAGCATCTCGATCTTCTGCAACAAAGGACAGATGCTCTGCTGGGATGCCAAGACGAGACCAACTAAGATATTCTACGTAATCTCGCCATCGAATTCTGGGACGGCCTCTAGGCCTTCGTAAAATCGATGTTGAACAGAGCATTTTTTTGCTGTTTTTTTCCTGGGGCATTTGTGTCACATGTCCATACCAACGCAGTTGCGATCTTTCCAGTCAGAGAAGCAGCGATTCGATGTGTAGAGATTCAATAGTATCCGCACTTTTAGCCTTGTCCAACAAAGTCAAATCGCTGATTCTTTGCAAGAATCCCATTTCGGCTGCTTGAACTCGAGACCTCACTCTCTCGTTTATGATCCAACAGTAACACTCATGGCGATAAGTCAAAATAGGAACATAGATCGATCTGAAAATGGATAGCTTTGCCTTGGTGCAAAGCTCCCGCTTCAGTACCACAGATCAGTGGAGCTGGTGCATTACTGCACTTGCTTTTCCAATGCGGATATCCAATTCGCTATTTTGTCTGCCATCACTTTTGAATGAGACGCTGAGGTACTTGCGTTTTTCTGACTTTGTATCGTGCATAAAGTAGGTTAATAATTTGGTTGGTTTTGTTCTTTCTTGATAGTCTATTGCTGATTGATTGAAACAGCCAATCTCTGTTGATGTGATCAAAAGCAGCTTTTAAGTCAGCAAATATGGCATATACCTTTTTGTTTTTTCTGCGAGTAACTGCATTGTTTTGGTGATATGATATATATGCCATCAGTGGTACCATGGCCCTGACGAAATCCATTTTGTATGTAAATCAAGAATTTGTGAGTTGTACCGACTGTTTATGTGGCTGATTAGTATTATACTGAATATTTTGGCAAATAAACTACTAAGTTGAATTCCTCTATAATTATGCTGGTCAGATTTCTTTCCCTTATTTTTCCAAATTGCAGTTATTTCATTATGTTCGAAATGGTGTGGAATTTTTTTGAAGACCTAAATTTTTGCAAATGAGTTTTCAAGTTCTTTCAATGTTGCGTGCGAATTTACTAAGGTTTTTACATTTTCAACAGAAATGCCAGTCGATGATTTATTGGATTTTAGATTACTAACGGTTTTTTGAATCTCTTGAGCTGAAGGTGGGTGTTCATTGATGAAGGTATCTTCTGGATATCCTGTGATTTCCTGGATGCAAGCTAGTGGTGTTTGTAGAGATTTTGGTTCAGGTTTTTCAGTTTTATTATTGAAATGACTTTCAAAATGTCTGGCTGATTTTTCGGGTATGCAGTGCAATTTATGTTGACTGGAAGGAAGTGTTTTATGGTTTTTAACATTTTCAAGTAGTTCTTTCAATTCTTTATTAATTGCATTCAAATTCAGTTTGTCAGCTTCACTTTGGTAAAATTGGTTCATCAGAAAGACTTCACGTCTTTTTATTTTAGTCCTTAATTGCTTCATAATCACATTTTGACATGGCTGGGCTTCAAAATTTTCAGTAGGCCTTCCTGTTTTGCATACAGAGTTGAGTTGATGGTAACAATTGTTATCATTCTTCCAAATATTGTCAAACTTTCGTTTAGCTTTGGGAGGAAAATGTGTGATGACAGATGAGGATATCGTCTTGATTAGAACAGAGCAGATATCATTTACATCACTTTTATCAGTTGCTTTAGTTTGCAATTTGCCATTCACACTATTGGTCAAATTGGTTAGTATGGCTTTGTTCTTTAAGGTGTTCAAGTCAGGTTGTTGGAATCTTATACTTGCTTTCTGATTTCTAGGCCTAAATCGACTTTGTTTGATGAAAGGAGTGCGCATATTTGCAACTTGTATGGCATGGTCAGAATCTATGTAAATTGAATTCATTATGGAACAGTCCAACATATTATTGTCTAATCCATGGTTCACATAAGATGTAATCTAGTTTCTTTTTGATCTTTTTATCTGGGCTTTGCCACGTAACTGTTCTCGCTGGTTTATGAATATAGAAAGTACTGCTAATACAAAGTCCTACTTTACAATAAAATGCCATCATTCTGTCACCATTATTGTTAGCTGTGTAATTGACTTGATATTGGGATTTTTGTCCATTGAATGAGGAGTGACTTTTGTTCAAGGAGGTTGTAGCATTTAGATCACCCAATTTAACTAATTTCTCTTTTTTCAAAGATTATCTTTCCCGTAGCATTGCTAAAGTTGGTTGTAGAATTTGTCTTTTAATCCAGGACTGCTAAGTGCTATCTTCGGTTTGAGCATAGGCTATGACGAATTTGAATTTTAAGTTGTGAATTACTGTTTTGATACTCATTAATCTTGATCAAATCGTTTCAATATCTGTCAACTTTATAAAACTACATTTTTTGATGATAACTCCAACCCCTTGTCTTTTAATTTTATTTCCATTCCAGATAAGTTTTTACTGATTGGTATTGGGTAGTTGAATGTCAGTCTCTCCATACCCCAGTTTTTTGGCCTGTTGGATACCAGTTAATAGCAAACCAGTCTTATCAATAGATCGAACAATCTTGTAAGCTTTTGCATCAGTTCTTAAAGTTCTGACATTAATGGTGCCAAATTTCCAGTGCTTGAAAGAGGTTTGTTGTTGCAGCTTTTTGCTGTGTTTCTTCGATTTTTGATTCGGCATCCCAGAGATAGGAACGGTTTTTGCAAGTGGGGCTGAATCAGGACTCTCCACTGCATGATTCATTCAAACAAGGCAGATAAACCTACATTATAGACTCGATAGCAAGTCAGTGATTTTAACCCTATTTCTGTAGGCCTAGTACTTTATTCAAATAGACCTAGTACCTTATTCTAATGCTGATCGTCGAGCAGGGAAGCCGAAACCGACATTTGGGAGCAAGAGCAATTTGGGTGTGAAATACGTCCGCATCCAAATGCATGTTCTATCTACTTTTTGTTAATGTTTTTAAAATAATGACACTTATTTTCTGTTTGCAACGATCTCATAGAATAAATGAAGACGTGTAAATTAACGGTAACATAGCTAATATATTTATACAGATAGAGCAAAACAAACGTCAAGTTAGTGATGGATAAAGACTCATTTTTACAATCAATGGTCTGGCTGCCTGAGAGAGTGATTAAAAGTTTTAGATTTAAAAGGAAACTGTCTATGGAATATAGGACAGCAAAATAAAAAAAAATTTAATAAGATACTGAACGCAGTTGTAATTTGTAAATTCTTTAAAGTGGATTCATGTTTGATAGAAAAAATTAAATTATAAGTCAGTTCCGTAGAGCGAGACAGCGCTGTTTCAGGCTATTAGCCTTCATCAGCCGCCCTCAGTTAATGAAAGCTAATAGCCTGAAACAGCGCTGTCTCGCTCTACGGTACGTTTTACCTGAGGGCGGCTGATGAAGGCTAATAGCCTGAAACAGTGCTGTCTCGCTCTATGGTACGTTTTACTGGAGTGCTTTGCACTGTTGGTGATGGAGTGCTGATATAGCCTCTGACCCAACAAGGGGAAGTCGTCATGACTTCCCGTCCGGTAGGCCAGGAAGGACATTGCCTTTTAGTTGTTATAAGTCAGTTGTTGTTTAGACACAAAAACTATGATCCATTTCTTTGGTGTATTAGATTAATCAATTATATACCTCTTCTAAAATCGTGCTATTTTTTTAAGCGAAAGCTTCTCTCACGTTTTCATTAAAAGTTTGCTGCATATTGTTTTATTGCAGTTGTCGTTGCAATTATCTTATTCTCATGCATTTTCGTTGTTGGAGAACATTGCAACAACAATGTTCTAACTTTTAGATCTCTTGCTTTTTTCATTAATTTCAGAGCCTAGGCTTTGACACCTTGCGAGCGCCCGATTTTAATCGACTGCATTAAGCATTTTATTAAAAAATTTTTATTTTGCTGTCCTATATTGCATGGACAGTTTCCTTTTAAATCTAAAACTTTTAATCACTCTCTCAGGCTGCTAGACAATTGATCGTAAAAATTAGTTTTTATCTACCACGAGCTTTATCTTTGCTTTGCTCTTATCTTTTCAATATATCATACATTACCGTTGATTAACACATCTTAATTTATTCTCTAAGATCGTTGCAAACAGAAAATAATTGTTATTAATTTAAAAAGGGTCCTACTAAACACCGCAAGGAACTACAAGGTACTACAAGGAACTACAAGGTACTTTTAAACCTTCAAAATGCTTGAAAACACTACAAGGAACTACAAGGTACTTTTATAGCTGCTACAAGGTAGTTGAAAACAGCACAAGGAACTACAAGGTACTTTTAAACCAAGTACAAAGTAGTTGAAAACAATACAAGGAACTACAAGGTACTTTCAAACCAACTACAAGATAGTTGAAAACACTACAAGGAACTACAAGGTACTTTTATAGCTATTACAAGGGAGTTGAAAACAACACAAGGAACTACAAGGTACTTTTAAACCAAGTGCAAGGTAGTTGAAAACACTACAAGGAACTACAAGGTACTTTTAAACCAAGTACAAAGTAGCTGAATACACTACAAGGAACTACAAGGTACTTTTAAGCCAACTACAAGGGAGTTGAAAACAGCACAAGGAACTACAAGGTGCTTTTAAACCAACTACAAGGTAGTTGAAAACAGCACAAGAAACTACAAGGTACCAAGAACTTTTAAGGTAATTTCAAACCAAGTACAACCTCCCGACCCCAACCCCTCTGACCCCAACCCCCCGACTTCAACCCCCCGACCCCAACCCCCCCGACTCCAACCCTCCCGACTCCAACCCCCCTGACTTCACCCCCCCAACCCCAACCCCCCGACCCCATCCCCCTGGACCCCACCCCCCCCCCGACTCAACCCCCCCGACCCCAACTCCACCCCCCAACTCCAACCCCCCAACTCCAAGCCCCCCCAACCCCAAGCCTGGACTCCAACCCCATAACTCCACCCCCCCGACCCCAACCCCTGACTCCAACCCCCCCGACCCCCAACCCCCCTACTCCAACCCCCCCGACCCCACCCCCCCCGACTCCAACCCTCCCGACTCCAAATCCCCCGACTCCAACCCCCCCGACTCCACCCCCCCAACTCCAACCCCCGACCCCATCCCCCCGACCCCAACCATCCCGAACATAACCCCCCGACTCCCCCCCAACTCCAACCCCCCCGACCCCAACCACCGACTCCACCCCCCCCAACTCCAACCCCCCCGACCCCATCCCCCCCGACCCCAATGCCCTTCGACTCCAACCCCCCCCGACCCCAACCCTCCCGAATATAACCCCCCGACCACAACCCCCCAACTCCACCCCTCCGACCCCAACCCCCCGACTCCAACCCCCCCGACTGCAACCCCCCCGACCCCAATCCCTCCAACTCCACCCGCCCGACTCCAACCCCCCAGATTCCACACCCCCCCTGACACCAATCCCCCCCGACTCCACACCCCCCCGACTACAACCCCCCACCCCAATCCCCCCGACTCCAACCCTTGGGATGTTCCTAACGTCCTTGTCGTTAGTTTATAAGTTCCTTGTGGTGTTTTCAACTACCTTGTAGTTGGTTTAAAAGTACCTTGTAGTTTCCTTGTGGTGTTTTCAAGCGTTTCGTAGATTTAAAAGTACCTTGTAGTTCCTTGTAGTGTTTTCAAGTACCTTGTCGTTGGTTTAAAAGTACCTGTAGTTCCTTGTAGTGTTTTTCAGCTACTTTGTGCTTCGTTTGAAAGTATCTTGTAGTTCCTTGTAGTGTTTTCAGCTACTTTGTGCTTCGTTTGAAAGTATCTTGTAGTTCCTTGTAGTACCTTGTAGTTCTTTGCACTGTTTTCAGTACCTTGTAGTTCCTTGCGGTGTTTAGTAGACCGATTTAAAAACACTAACAAAAAGTAGATGCAAAATGCATTTTCTTGCGGCCGTATTTTGCGCCCATATGTCTGCACCCAGATGTCGGCCCAGGGAAGCTTAACTACCAATTTTAAAGTAATTGGTTTGACCCAACTTGGAATCAAACCCAAGTCTACAGCTCCCGAGGCAAACGCTCTAACCACTCGGCTATCTGAGCTGATGACTTCAAAATGTAATGGTCCAGGCTCAAAATGGGCTTGAATTTCAATTGTACTGTTTCCTCTAAGTTTTAAGCAAGTTCGAATTTGCCAAATATTCATTGAAGATTTCTGGGGTTTAAAGAAAGTTTGATGCAATTTTTGCCTCAAAGTTGGGTTCCAGGGTAAATAACTTCTGTTTTTGCACCAAAATATTGAACAAGTTGATGCTAATTCAAACAATAATCACAATTCCAGTGGACAAGCTAAAAGAAAAATAGATAAATTTTGTCCAAAATTCCTTATTTTTCTCAAATTTCGCTTCTTAGAGGGAACAGTGCTGGTGGTCATGTAAACATCACACAAGCTTAATATGCATATAGTGGTATAAGGAGACTACATAAAAAATGAAATGTTATGTGCAATGTCAGGTACTTTTACAAACGTAACTTTCTTGACAAATTAAACTTGAATCCAACTCATGAAGATCTTAGGCTAAACCAACTGTAATCAGTAAAATATGATTATGAGTGGAATTCAAACTCATGCTCGCAACGACCAGTTATGTGGCTCCAGTCCAATGGTAGTGACAAATCTTTTCCAGAGATACAGCCTTAACCACTCAACCATCGTAATCTGATGCCGGAGCAGCCAAATTTCTTGACCTATTTATCATTCCTCTATGAACAGCCAGCTAATTCAGCTATTATGATCGTGACAGCCGGCAATTATTTTTCGTCAATGAGGTTATGCAAAGAATTAATCTCTTCAAGTATTGTATAAGCTTGCTATTTGTGAACTAATTTTTATGGAAGACAGTATTTTCGGCGATAGGCTCAACAGCAACTCTTTCCTCTATCAAGAGATCGTCAGACTCTAGCAAGAATGATCAACCACCAGTGAAGAAAAAAACAAACTTATCATTTCTACAGAGTATTTCATTGAAAAAAGATGGAAAAGCGTCCGCCGCAGCTACTTCATCTCCGCTGTCCATCAAGTTAGCTTCGGTACTATTTGATTTGTTAAGTAATGTAGTAAATGGATTTTTTGGTGTGCGTCATATAAATAAATATTCATTATAGCAAAATCAATGAGCATATCAATGTAGAAACAGAATGATAAAAACAATTGTTTATTTCAAAAATTTCCTTTTTAAGTACTACGAGCGGGTCATTCCATATTTTAGGGCTTGTCCACCCATGTCCTAGTTTTGGTCTCAAGTTTTGCATGTAGAGATTTCTAAAACATTTTGTTCAAAAAAAATATGAGCAGTCTGAATCAAGTAGTTTTCGAGATGTTTCAGTTTGAAATTTGACCAATCGGTGGCGTTTTTGGTCACGCGTGAGTAATTTTTCTTGTACAGGGTGACCCAAAAAAAACGGAACCCGTGTATTTAGAATAATTAGAATTGGGTTCCGTTTTTTTTGGGTCACCATGTATAATGGCTCTCCCTTGAGCTACAAAGATGATCCAAATAATGTATTCTGACATTTTTTAGGGTGCTAAACTCAAAAATCACACTTGAAATGCAATATTTCCATTATATACTTTACTTGATAAACCAAGAAATCCTACTCCAACTTTTGATCGTAGTTACTCAGCGCTTCGAAACCGAAAAAACTTCAAATTAGATGCAAAGTGATCTTTCAACTCCAAGTTCAATCCAGAAAGGTTCTTGGTTATTTAAGGGCAATAGGAAAAAATTAGCCATTTCATGCATGGTGCACATCTACTCACAAGTCTGAAATACAAAATTTATCAAATGTCAATATGCCAGTATGTCAATGCTACTATGGCTGGTTGTAGATATAACAAGGCATGTCATGTTCACCTACGACATTGCGCAATAGGAAGAAATTGGGGCTTCATTGAATTAAACCACCCTGGTCAACTTGATAGTGTTATGTTATAGGGGTTGGGTTAGGATTGAATTTGGGTTTCAGGTTATGGCTAAGGTAAAGGTTCTGATCATGTGTGTTAGGGGTACGAATTCAGGCTATGTATAGTAATCCTATGACAAAGTATGACATAATGGTTTCAAGTTGAGATGACCACAGCTCATTTCAAAAAAGCACCAAAAAGTTTGCATCTGTGGTGCACACCTACTTGCGAGTCTGAAATACATAATTTAAGGTATCGAACGTCAATTATGTCTATGTCAACTCAGCTTGCAAACCTCAATACAATGGTGCAATGTTTATAATCAAAGATTGCGAAAAGTTCTACAGATACTATTAGTAGCAGTGTAAGATATATACAATAATTGTCCAGACAATTTGAATAACACACATACCGTACCATATATTATGTACAGAACCAGTGTATAGAAAATTATTGCTTCAGAACAGGAGTGGCCAACCAGTCAGATGCTAAGGGCCACATTTCTCTCTGTTTTTCAGCAAAGAGCCATATCACTCATAAGGGATAATGGTCGCATTACCATACCTCTTATTGATACACATACTTTTGCTCAGCAATATATCGGCCAGCTAGCTCAGTTGGTAACGACATCACTATCGGTGCAAACTGTCTGGAATTCGTTGCCTGGGCCAGTCAAAGCAGATCGCTGCAATGTTTCTTCGGATTCGAAGCTGTGTTGCTTAAAGTCTGTAAGTTTACAAAGTTATCTGTATTTTAGTGTTGCCCAGGCGCAAAGCTGCTGAGATAACTGCTCAGATGCAGTTATCATGCCTAAACTAAGTCAAATCAATGCAGTTAACTTTAATTGCACCTTTAAAGAATTCTTATCATTAATCAAATTTAGAACAGATTCCAGCGCCCCGCTCAAGCAAGCATCCAGAAAACAACGACGACTTTACGCAAATCCCTGGTTAACAAACGATCTCCTACAATCAATAAAACTTAAACATAAACTTTATCTAACCCATCGTAAGTCGGATGATCCAGATAGAGTGCAACACTACAAGAAGTACTCGAACAAGCTTAATAAAGATATAAGAAAAGCCAAAAGAAATTTTTACTATAACATATTTAAAACTAACTGTAACAATCCCCACAAAACATGGGCAACAATTAGCTCCTTACTACATTCTAAACTCAATGTCAACCGCACCCCTACTAATCTATGCGTTGATGGTCAAGACATAAATGAACTTGATGATATTGTTAATAGTTTCAATGATCATTTTTCGGAAGTTGGCGTTAATATTGCTAGTAAATTACCTATCAACAATCCCTGTGAAGTTAAAGTATATTTGAGTAATCGTATATCTTCCTCTGTTTTTCTTAATCCTGTTACAGATACTGAAATTGCCAATATCATTAATGAGCTTAATGTAAAGAAAGCAGGGGGCTACGATGAAATTTCCTCTTACTTCGTTAAAATATCTGCTTCAATTTTAATTCCAATTCTTACTGTTTTTGTTAATTCGGCATTAAGTCTAGGTATATTTCCTGATGACCTAAAACTTGCCAAAATTATCCCTCTTTTTAAATCTGGCAACAAGCTAGACAGAAATAATTACCGTCCCATATCTCTATTGTCCTGCTTTTCAAAGATCTTTGAAAAAGTTATATTTCATCGTTTGTCTCACTTCTTTGATAAACATTCTGTTTTGGCTTCCTGTCAATATGGTTTTCGCTCTAATAGATCAACTCTCCATGCTATTCTTGATATTGTTACTGCCATTTATGATAATATTAATATAAAACAGTACACAGCTTTGGTTACCTTAGATTTAACCAAGGCATTTGATACTGTTAGTCATGAAAGACTACTTATTAAATTGGAAAATTATGGTGTAACAGAACTGCGCTTAAACTTATGGAGTCCTATTTATTAAATAGATCTCAATACGTTTCTTTAAATAATGTAAGTTCTGATTGCAAAACTGTAAAAATGGGTGTTCCTCAGGGATCTGTACTTGGTCCCCTATTGTTCTTGATATATATCAATGATTTAAATAATTGCACTGTTAGCACTCCTAGGCTCTTTGCAGATGATACAGCAATTTTAGTTGATGCTAGTTCCCTTACGGAACTTCAAGTCAAAGTTAATCAGGAACTAGCTAGAATTTACACTTGGATGTTAAAAAATATATTAACTGTGAATCCCTTAAAGTCCCACGCATTAGTAGTCCCTCCTGTGCTCAGTGAGATACCGTCAGCAGTAAACTTTCAGATGAACTCATGTAAAATTGAAGTTTCCGATTGTGTCAGATACTTAGGTGTACTAATTGATTCCAAATTGCTCTTCAAGCAACACATTAGTATGATTTCCACTAAGCTGTCTCGAGCTGTTGGAATAATGTATAAATTGAAACATATTTTGCCCGCATATGTATTGAAACAACTCTACTTTGCATTTTTCCATCCTCACTTACTCTATGGAATCATTATATGTGCTGCTACTTTCAAATCATATTTAGAACCTCTGAACATTCTACAGAATAAGGCTATTAAAATCATTGATAATAGGAAAGGGTGCGACAGAGTTACCCCGATTTATAAGCACTTAAATATTTTAAAACTAGAAGACCTGCTTAATCTTGAAACTTCTAAATTCATGTTTAAACTTATGAATAGTTCGCAATTGCAACCTGGTATTTTTTCCTCCTTTTTCACCAAATTGTCTAACATTCATTCTCGTATTACTCGTTCTTCCCTAAATAATTTGCTTTATTTGCCCAATCTTCGCTCTAACCGCCTCCAAAGATCCATCAGATACAGTGGCGTTAAGATTTGGAATGATGTCCCTAATGACTTAACATGCTGCACCCTTCGTGGGTTTGTACATCAGTATAGACAGCATTTATTTCAATCCTACGATTAACCCATACTTTTCTGGTGGCTTCTTTTTAATTTGATCTAACCTCTTGATCTGCACCTTGGTACTTTCCTTGGGATTCTAATTATTTTAAATTGGTATTTTTTTTTATATTTTTGTATTCATTTTAGAGTTTATTTGACTTATGGTTAACACGCTCTGATCATCAATCTTAAATAACTGTTTCAATTATTAGGTGGCTGCTTGACTTGAAGACTACTTACAAGTGGTCATTTCGCAGCTTCCTGCACGATTGTATTATTTTTCTTATTCTTTGTATCATTGTATTTGCGTTATCGTGTTGTACCTTTGTGTAAAACATAATAATAAACTAAACTAATAAACTAAACTAAGATGGCCGAGTGGTAAGAACGTTCACCTCTGGAGCTGCAAACTCGGGCTTAATTCCGAGTTGGGTCAAACCAATGACTTTAAAATTGGTATTAACAGCTTCCTTGCTTGACGCTCAGCATTAAAGGAACAGTGTGGAGAATAAGCCAGCAAGTTTAGTTGTTGTGGCGGTGGGAAAAGCACGTAGTAGGATTCCCCATCTTGGTGTAGTGGACAGGTGGCCGGCAACTCCTAAGCAAGCTCGTTGTAGCGCTTTAATCGCTTTCACGCGATGGAAGGATAAACATGCAGTGAATAAAAATGGATGGTCCCCAACACTCGTTAGCGCCTCGTCGTAATTATTCAACAAGGTGATTATTATATGATAATGCAACTTATGCGTTGCCCTTGCTAAACACAACATGATTACTGAACTAGGCTGCTGATAGAAGAAACAAATCATGTGAAGAAGAGATGCATGAAACTGGGGAAATAGCCACATGCAGCTCACGAGCCGCGGGTTGGCCACCCCTGCTCCAAAAGGTCAGCTAAATTGTTACAGTGTTGCTAGGTGTAGCTACTTGCTGCTATCGTTATTTTTTATTCCTTACTCTCATTTTTTATCACAACAAACAACAGCTTAATTCTGTTTGTTTTTAATCCAATAAAAAAATAATATGAATCAATTTAGAGACAAACAACAAACATTTATTGTTCTCAACTTTTTAACTGCGATAAGTTAGAGCGCAAAAAATCTCGTCACAAATTATTAAAATGCAGTTGGTAAAAATAAAAGTGGATTAAAATTTACTATTATATCTCGCACATAACAAAAATCTAATTTTTTGACAAAGTAAAATCACTGTTTGGTCTCATATACAGCTGTTCTAAACTCAGTTTTAAATATTTTGACCATTCCCAAAACACAGCCTGGTTACATATATCGCTGGGAAAAAATGATATTTTCAAAAATTCAGAATTTTCGAAAGAGAAAGGTATTGTGTTCCAACAAGGATAAAACCATGCCATACCAGCACAAGCCAAACATAAAAAATGCAATGGTTTAGTTTGCCTTCAAGTGGTAGTTTGAAAGTTGAGTAACATGTATGACATATTAAACACGACACTGCCTATTTAATTAAACTTCACAAACTGCTCTCATTGCACTGTTATTGGCTATTTATTCAACACAAAAAAAGCATTAGCCTAAACCTTATGAAATAACCAAGCACTGCTGTAGAACTGGGTGGTTAGTTCTTATCTTATTATCTAACTCTGCCGTTTGATGGAAATTCACAATGTAGCGATTCATAGTTTTGGAAAAATCAACCTTCTGTTTTCCATTGTTACGTGAAAATTACGCAATACATGTAATTATGATGTTACACTATTTGGTAATGCAATCTTGTGTAAACGAAGTAAGCCCCATCCAAACGATATGGTAGTAAAATATGACATGCCTTGTTATATCTAAAACTGGCCATAGTTGTCATAGTAGTATTGACATACTGGTATATTGACGTTTGATAAATTTTGTATTTCAGACTTGCGAGTACATGTCAGGCTGTCCAGCTAGCTAGTAGCAAAAAAAAATTAAAAAAATGACGGCAATTGGCTGGAAAAAATGAAAAAAAATGACATATTTTCCAAAAACAATGAAAAAAAAAAACATTTTATGTTCAATTTTCCTCAAAATCAAGTGAAGACCAAAAAAAAGGTCAACCCGTCCGCGGAAATCCAATTTTTTGCAAAATCAGTTAAAGACCAAAAAAAAAGAAAAGAAAAGGTCATCACTTCCGCATACGTCCAATTTTCCAAGCAATATCCGATGTAAAGCTAAAAAAAGGTCATCACGTCTACAAATGTCCAATTTTCCTAGGAAAATCAAGCAAAGTCCATAAAAAAAAAAAATGAAAATTGACTAAAAAAATGACGAAGCATGAAAAAATGATAGTGGATTGCCTGAGGTGTGCACCATGCATGAAATGGCTAATTTTTTCCTATTGCCCTTAAATAACCAAGAACCTTTCTGGATTGAACTTGGAGTTGAAAGATCACTTTGCATCTAATTTGAAGTTTTTTCGGTTTCGAAGCGCTGAGTAACTACGATCAAAAGTTGGAGTAGGATTTCTTAGTTTATCAAGTAAAGTATATAATGGAAATATTGCATTTCAAGTGTGATTTTTGAGTTTAGCACCCTAAAAAATGTCAGAATACATTATTTGGATCATCTTTGTAGCTCAAGGGAGAGCCATTATACAAGAAAAATTACTCACGCGTGACCAAAAACGCCACCGATTGGTCAAATTTCAAACTAAAACATCTCGAAAACTACTTGATTCAGACTGCTCATGTTTTTTTTGAACCAAATGTTTTAGAAATCTCTACATGCAAAACTTGAGACCAAAACTAGGACATGGGTGGACAAGCCTTAAATTAAATATGGAATGACCCCAGCAGCCTATCATGAGCCAGGAAAAATAGATCAAAATAATTTTCTGTGATTTTCATCTTAAAATTTTCGATCTTGGAATCACTTGCTATTCGTTTGGTTTATTGACCTGGTCATGTGTTTATTGATCAAACTTCATCAATTTTTGCTTTCAGAAGCAAGCTAAAACTTCCAATGAGATCAAACTTGTTCCAAAATCAAGAAAGACCGCTGCAATTTTCAATGAAAGCAGTGATGTGAGTAAGTTTTTTTTCAAGAATGACTCAGCGTTCAGTGGGTCTTCTACTTCTGTCAGTCTATTCCCGAGCCAGTGAGTGTACTTCTGCGCTAAAACTGCTCCTTTTATGACAGGTTCTTTTGTAGACGAGTTGTCTCAACACTAAGCAAGTCTTGCAACTTGCCCTGTCCCGTGCTCAATATGTCAATTGCGATTCGCGATCTATCAGTCCACCACTAGTATAATGATAGTGGATTGCATGGCATTAAAAATAAACCTCAGCAAAGCATCAAAAATTAAATCTTAATTATAGTCGCGGTATTATGCCGAAGCATGTAATGAGTGGTAGGGTTCATCTATGCAGCTTGGCTTCTGGGTAACACAGCTTTGAAGAAACGTCTCAACAGTGGCGACACTGTGCTTGATTTGACTGACCCGGGAATCTAACCCAAGACTTCCCACATCGATAGCGATGTATTAAACCACTTGGCCAACATTCATTTTTACTTTACGTTTTTGTTGTGATTGGATCCCTTGCCTGGTCATGCTTTGACAGTGCGGACAGCTTTGAGCCATACCGTAAAACGCCATTACTTTAGCCATTGCTTAAACTTCAGCCAAAACTGGTAGTGTGATATCCAAAAACTGTGTGTACTAACCGCTTGGTCTATTTGGTTCGTATTGCGTACATACCTTGTTGAGAGTCTGTAGGAGTGGTTGGAACATGTCTGGTGAGTTGCACAACTGTTTAAGTGATTACACATGAACGATTCGCAACACTGAGTAAAACTCAAAAAAATAGTCCCGGTAAAACTGACTTTGGTACATACACTTTCAAAATTAGCTGAAATTATTTATTATGGTAAAAAGTTTGGTAATATGGTCTTTAATAAATCTCCAAAATTAACTAGGATTTTGGTAGATGGCCAAGGTAAGGAGCATTTTATTATTTTTATTTAGTTGCATATTTATCCTCCTATCACGAGAAAGCGATCAATGCGCTATACGAGCTCGCTTAGGAGTTGCCGGCCATCTGTCTACCACACCAAGATGGGGGAATCCCGCTAAGTGCCTTTCCCAACGGCACAACAGGTAAACTTGCCGGCTTGTTCTCCACACTGTCCCTTTAATGCTGAGCGTCAAGCAGGAAAGCTGTGAATACCAATGTTAAAGTCATTGGTTTGACCCGACTCGGAATCAAACCCGAGTCTACAGCTCAAGAGACAGACGCTCCATACCACTCGGCCATCTGAGCTGTTACCTAAATCCCTAACCTCATGATTTGATGCAAAATCCTCTAACCTCAGGCTCCCTAAAAAACAGACATTATTTTCATTGCAAATAATAAACGACTTAAATATTACACTTGTATGCAGTATAAACCTTACAATTCCAACTATGATGTCATAATTTCTTGTATCAACGGAGGTTTTGCCTGTGACATGCAACAATCAAGGTCAAAACATGTTGACTTGCTTGTTAGAAGTTCTAAATCTGCCGATAAATCAGATAACAGAGTTATTTTACAAAGGGCAATAATATGTTACTTTTTACATTTCAAAAAAGGCAAAGAGCCAAAATCTGAGCATAGCCTGTTTTTTGACCATTTTCAAGATTAAAACTCTTTGCATTTTCAGCAATAGTTACCATAGCTTTGATTACTCTCTTCATAATTAAGATTTTTTACCTAACCTATTATATCTGGTGTATGTCATCTTATAATGCCATCTACTGATGGACAAAGTTCCAAGTGACTGTGTAATCCCCTGCAATGATAGGGGATATTTAACATAAAATCTGAGAAATTGTCAATGTAGTGAATTATAAAATTGTGTAAAACCCACACTATAGTGTGTTTTAAGTCGTTTTTAAATCAGTACTTGTTAATTTTTGTTTTTTTGAAACTTATCTGATGGCAAAAGTTTGATATAAAACTTCTAATGGCTATTTTTTTAAAAAAGCTAGTCAATGGTTAAAGTTAGGAATTTCGTCCAAACTTTAGCCACCCAGTCTTTAAAAAAAAAACAGGCTTGCTATAATGTAGTCTGTGAAAGAAAAATTTAAACGGGTAGAGCAAACCAGTCTTTTGGATTAAGTACCAATTTTTTGTTGATATTTGGACTCTTGTGCAAATAATCAAAAAAACAATTTGAAAAATTGCTGAAGTTGGGGTGTTTTACGGTAGTGACTGCAAGTGTTTATGTCCTAATTTTAAGAGCGCATTCAATTCTTACGGAGGAAAAAGCAACCCACAGTAATTCTTAAAATTGGACGTTTTGACAACGTAACTTTGAAGTATTGTGGTTTTCTTTTTTCTCCTTAAACTGTTTTCGTCCCATGTTTAAATTGATGTATTCCGCAATTCAATTCTGCTGTTATAAATCTGTTGTCTTATGCTTGCAACTAAAATGATTCGTGTCTGGACGCCATAGGGCAGTGGTTCCCAATTTGTTTTAAAGCCTGCACCCTTTCGGCAAGGAAAAATCATTCTTGCACCCCTTGCACAGCACTTCACTCACGCGCTGTTTCTGTACAGACAGTGGCGTAGCGAGAAAGTTGAAAAAGGGTTAGGGGAGCTATGTTTTTCACATTTTTTTAGGCGTATTTTTTTCGGCAGAACAAATTTGAAGCTGATTGAGAAACAAGGAAAGATCTAGGGGGCTCGGGGGCATGCTCCCCCAGAAAATTTTTGAAATTTTACATGCTGTGATGGCTATTTTAGTGCTTTTTGAATAATTTTCAGGCAAATAATGTTTAAACTTTTTGACCCTAATTTTGAGCGCTTCGTCAAATGTGATGCCTTCTTTTTGTTGGCACATTTTCCATTATGCGTGCTAAAGGCGTTAGGCTTATTGCTATCAAAAACGTTTGAAATTAAGGAAAAATTGCATATATCAAAAGTATTTTTGTAAATGACTGGTGGGAGAATGCATGCTACTCGTCCTACGCCCCTGTATCCGTCCCTGGCCATAAGCTACATAAACAATCAAAAGAGCCTGGCATGTTTCAGTCACTTAGCACCATTAATTTTGTTCTTTTTACTAAAAGGCAGAGTTAAAAGAGGGGGGCATGGCCCAATCGCACACAGACACATTTCAGACGCCTCAAACACCCAACTAGGGGGAATCAACGATACCGTTTATCAGCGGTAAAATTGGCAAGTTCTTTTCGCACCCCCAATTGGGAATTGCTGCCATAGAGGTTTTCACTTTAGCTGATATAGTTTAGATAGAGTTAATGTTCTTTTAGTGTTTTTTGTTGAGTTTTTTCCTGTTTTTCAAATTGTCATTTATTAAGATGGCGCCAAACAAAGATTGATGGCAGGCATCTGGTTCATAAACAAAACAATTAAACCAATTACTTTGCATTCATGTCTGCCGTAAAATAGATGCTACTAGCCTGCTGTAAAGTGAAAACTGAAACAATTTTTTCAGAGCGAACCGGAAGAAATGCCTCTTGAAGCAAGGATGCGGATGAAGAACATAGGAAGGTGATTGTTGATGCACGAATAACCATTAGCGGAGTGGTCCTTCAGTTTTACCGATTTTTCGATCAAATTTTACCCAAGCCTTTGCATGCTTTTGGACTTTGGAGAGTAAATTGAAGTGGTGCAGTTGAATTCAAATTAATCAGCTAGGCCGGATTAAGGGGGTTAGGGGGGAGGGCTATGCAGGATTGGCAGGATTAAGGGAGGACTATGCAGGATTAAGAGGGTGGGGGGCTAGATCGGATCAAGAGTGGTTAGGCCAGATTAAGGGGGGCTAGACCGGATTAAGGGGGTGAATTGGATCAAGGAAGCTAGCCTGGATTAAGGGGGGGAGAGCTACGCAGGATTAAGGGGTTAAGGCTGGATAAAGAGGGGCAAGGTAAGATTAAGAAGGGCTAGGCCAGAATAAGGGGGATTAGGTATAATTAAGGGGGACTAGGCAGGATTAAGGGGGACTAAACCGGAATAGGGGGGATTAGGTATGATTAAGGGGGACTAGGCAGGATTAAGGGGGACTAGGCCGGATTAGGAGGGACTAGGCAAGATTGAGGAGGACTAGGCAGGATTAAGGGGGACTAGGCCGGATTAGGAGGGACTAGGCAAGATTGAGGAGGACTAGGCAGGATTAAAAGGGACTAGGTCGGGTTAAGGAGGACTAGGCTGGATTAAGAGGGACTAGGCCGGATTAAGAGGAACTAGGCAGGATTAAGGGGGACTAGATCGGATTAAGGAGGACTAGGCTGGATTAAGGGGGCCTAGGCCTTGCCTAAAAATTGTTCAAAAAATACTAAAATGACCACTACAGTATATAAATTTTAAAATTTTTCAGGGGTGCATGCCCCCCTAAAGTCTTTTTTTATTCTCAAAATGCTTCAAAATAATTCGGCCTGAAAAAAACACGCTTGAAAATATGGCGAAATTGGGTGCCCCTTCCCTGAAAATTTTCTTGAATACCTCGCAAACACGAAAACATTTTTGAAGGGCTGTTTACGCTTTTTTGGGGTCTAACGTCTTCGTATTTAGTTAACACTAGAGATGTACCGATTCAAAAACTTTTGCCGATGCCGAGTCCAATGCCGATTCCGTTGCCAATTCTTTGAATGAAGTTATTAAATAAGCGAATAATTTATGTGTTTAAACGGTTTACTTCATAAATCAGTAGAAACTTCTTCGTTTCTTTCTTTCTCCCAACACTTGTATGTTTTCGCTTCACTTAAAGTGTGTAAACGCTTTTGTAAAAAGAAAATTGTTTTTGGCTAGTAAAAAACGCAAATATAACACTATCTTATTCAGAAAAATTAGCAAGTTTGTTATGTACAAAGACATTCCCCCCCTACCAAAATTTTCTGGATCCACTCCTGAGTGCGAGATTGAATTTTTTTTAGAACCCCCCCCCCTTTTGAAATTTTATGGGTGCGCTCCTGCCAGCAATTCTCATTACCCGCTTCATTTGCTTTTTTACTGTGAGTCTGCACCACATTTTGTTTCATATTTGAACTCTTGTGGGCCGGTTGGGTCTAGGGATGTGCTGATTAATTGGCATCAGTGAGTGTCGGCAATTTTTTTGAATATCAACATCGGAATCGGCAAAAAATTTGGAATCGGTACATCCCTGGTAATAGAGTTTCCACCTTTTTTTGAGAAACCTTGTGTTTGTACAAGTGGGATTGTGCAAATCAAACAACGACACTCCGAACCACTACGCCACGAGTTCTGATAAACAAAGGCTGGAATATCATAAACACTCCACACTTTTTAACTTTATAACGGTTATTATTTCGTCACCTTAATAAGATAATTGCCGAAGTCATTTTTTAGAGTTTTGAGAAAAATAAAAAAACTTGCTTATTTTTTAGTGAAATTGAGTTTCGCTCCATAAATTAAGCATAAGGTAGTGTAACACGTCCGAAACGTGGTACACTTCCATTGACCTAAAAATATGACGTCATCATGTCACAAAAAGACTTGGGCAATTTTTGCACTACTTCAGTCTGACTTGAGCAAAAACTTTTTGATCGGTTCACTGAATCCAAGCTATATTTTTGCTATGTCAACGGTCTCTAAGGTAGTGTAAAGTTTGTTATCATCAGAGGAAACTTTCACTGGTAGTAAGCCTCAAAGCTGAAATCGCTTCTTTAATAATGAGGACTAGACCAATCGGAGTACGGATTGATGCGTTTGATTTCTTCGTAATTGAATTTTCGATAGCTTCGTTGTTGCGTCTTAAACTAAAGTGCTTGACGAATATTAATTCTGCTTGATTATCATACAAAACTGATTGAGGAGGCAAAATTTATCATAAAGCTTGAAATCCACATAAACCCCTAAGCCAGTCTTAATTTGTTTTAAAAGTGCCTGTATCGCTCTCTCTTCCCTGTTGATAAACGTAAAAAATCAGTCAAACATAGCCACAGTTTTATTTACATAACTTGACGTTCACGTAACAAGAAAAAGGGTTTGATGTGCCACCATAAAGTGGTGGCAGTCTTGGGGAATAATACGTTTGATTGATTGCAAATCAGAAGTCTTGGCTAAACAATATCCTTTCTTCCTGCATGCACCAACTAAAATTTCCTAAAATGTGGAGAAGAGCGTTAGTGGTTGCCATCCCAAAGCCGATGAAGCCACCAGGGAGGCAAAGAGTTATAGACTTATCTCTTTGCTATGTGTCCCCTTTAAGATCATGGAGAGACTCATATGCGCCCGCATTGAATCGATCGTCGATCCCTTGCTTCCTCGAGAGCAAGCTGGATTTTGACGTGGTAGGTCAACTACGGACCAGGTTTCTCTTTTGGCTCAAGGAATTGAGGATAGCTTCTCGACAAAAAAGAAGGTTGGTGCTGTATTCGTGGACCTTACAGCTGCCTATGACACTGTATGGCACCGTGCAAGCTCTTGCGCGCACTGCCAGACAGGCACTTTGTTTCCTTTATAATGGAGCTTGTCCGTAACCGCAGTTTCACCCTCACCACTGGTAATGGTGTGCAAAGCAGGTTACGACGTCTGAAAAACGGCGTCCCTCAAGGATCGGTCCTGGCTCCTCTCCTTTTTAACATCTACACCCATGACCAGCCTGTTCCAGTTGCCAGGAAGTTTGTTCAGCCGACGACCTGGCCATCATGCACTCTTCGGAAGACTGACAGTCGTTGGAGGGAACTTTCGCACAGAACATGGCAACTCTATCATCGTACTTACAGAAATGGAAGCTGAAGCTCAGTACCACTAAGACGGTCACCGCTGCTTTCCACTTGTCCAACAAGGAGGCAACTCGTGAACTTAAGGTTGCTGCCGAAGGTTGCATCCTGCCTTCTCTGCTGAGCCAACTTATCTCGGCATCAAGCTGGACAGATCGCTCACATACCGCCGACACTTGGAGTCACTGTGTGAAAAATTAACAACACGCGTTGGTCTTTTGAGGCGCTTGCAAGATCAAGCTGGTGCCAGATCGTTGCGCATAGCTAACTTGGCCTTGATCCACTCTGCTGCAGAGTACCGTGCTTCTGTTTGGAGTAGAAGCGCTTCACGGGTCTCTTAGACAAGTCCATCAGCGACGCTTTGCGCATGGTGACTGGATGCGTGCGTCCCACACCAACGGACGAGCATGGTCATCTATTCCATGATTGGCTCACGTCCCACCCTTATGGAGGGCATCGACAGCTTAAGTCAAGATACCTCTTTGTGCCTGCTGCTCTGGAAGTGCTCAGAGATGCGAACAGGGCACTAGTCCAGCAAGATGGGTGGACCACAGGAGGAGCATTGGATGGCGGGAGGGCACTTCTCATCTGCATTCATTTTTTGATGATGTGGACGCCCTTCCACCTGGAATGGGGTTTTCCAAACCCGCTTAGGTCCGGCGGCGTTTCAGTCAACAATGCATTCCAAACCCGCTTAGCGGGCTTTCCAAACCCGCTTAGGTCCGGCTGAAACGTCGCCGGACTGGAGTCGGCCTCTTTCAGTCAACAATGCATAAATGGAGCATGGCTTCCACGGCGTCCTGCGAGTGTGGTGCGGAGGAACAGATCGCAGATCATATAACATCCTGTCCCATATACCGCCATCCAAATGGGATTCGGGGTCTGTTCACTGTGAACGGGAGCTTGGCAAGTGGCTGTCTGATACGTGCCCATCCATTCAGAGTGATGCTACTTCCGCCAACGCAACATCGCACCCACACGAAGAAGAAGCAGTTGTTCTAGAAACGTTTTGTTCTACGACTACACGCTGGTTGGAAGAACAAGGGTGACCTTTGTCACTATCAAGGACTTCTTCTCTTACATCATCTGTCCACTAAATGCTTTGACTGTTTGACTTGATACTGCTTTGCTCTCAGTAACTGGCATGCACCAACCCTTTGAATATTAGGTTAACTGCAGCTTTGGCTCTAGACTACAAGTCGAAAAATTTTGCAACGACAATTAACTTAAACTTACCATTCAATTCTTTATTTACCATTGCAAGGGCATATAAAACTGATATTACATTTTCTTCCCGCACGCTCGTCATGTTCGCCTTTCAACTGCTACCAACTGACTAACAGATAATAACACAAAAAGTTACGCCTACCTGCTACCAGTATATAAGCCTATTAACCTAAGTTGTAAAAATGCTTAAGTCAAACTTCTGACTTGGGCAAAAAGCATTTTTGAGCGTGACTTTTCACCTGGTCGTCGAAACGATACGAGAAGAAAATCAGAAGGTGGCGCTGGTGCTGAGGATTCTAATGATACCAATAACTCATTTTGGCCAAAAAATGACTTGGGGAATTATTTTATTAAGGTGACGATTTTTTTTTTTGTCAGAGATACACCAACATCCGCCGGACCTAATTCATTCAACAAAGGAAAGTTGGGATTTGTTGATAATCAAAAATCTTGGGAGGCGCAACAGCAAGTTTTACTAACAAAGTTGAGTTCGCAAAAACCATCGAAATGAGCTCTACTCCCGCTCTATTGAACTCTTATTGCCAAGTTAAAGGTTGAACTATAGAAAGCGAGCTGCAGTATTTTGCAGCAGATTTCTCTTGAGGTTGTGTGATGATTTGCAAAATTCGTGAAAAGCGTAGCCGATGTTTGAAAAATACTTTATGATGTTGCCTTACGTAGACGTGTTTCCTCCTTGTAATGCGTCGATGTTTTTAATAAGCCATTATGAATTGTTCATAAATTTCTAACTGTTTCAAGCGTTAGCAGCGGGCCTTAGTTCTTTGCTCGTCTCATTTAGGGATCAGAAATGCCTTAAAATTGAAGAACCATCAAAACCCAATTACATGCCGGGCCATCTGGTGATAGATTCACCCCAAACTCGATTGATTTCTGCCATGTAACGACGTGGCAGGACTCTATGTTACTTAGCAGATTCGCTTCGAAAGCGTCAAGTTTTGTTGATGTCCAGCAGAAATACCAGTGGCGTAGCATTTCAAGGTAAAGATAAACTGCGAAAGCCATCAGAAGAGTCTGGCATATTTCACTCACTTTGTAGCAATTACTCTTTTTCTGCTAAAAGGCAAAGTCAAAAAAAGGGAGCAATGCACAATGACCTCTCCCTCTAATGTACTGTGTGTGTGCAATAAAGCATCTTGACCAAGCTCGTTACAACCTATCTCCAAACGTGAGTGTCTCTTGCCAGACCCAGAGGACACAAGGAGGATTTTCATTTCTATAATATTGACTTTTCCTAAATATTCTTGAGATAACAATTTGTGGTGCTCGTCCGAGGATGATTCTATCTACGGAGTCCACGGGTGAGGTAAAAGTTAGCAATTATTGTCCAATGGTTAAAAAATTTATTCAGTTTGAAAATATTTGCTGAGCCTGGTCATAAATCCTCATAGGCTATTTGTTAGTGGATGTAAAAAAAAATATTTTGCACGATTAATATTCTTGAAAAATGCACACGTTCGTAGTATTAATTAATATTTTCGCTTGCCTTATTTGTGATAATTATTGTTCAGTAGGGTGGAGTAAAAAATTTTTTTTTGAACTCGAAAAAAGTCTATATCTCAAATCCTAGCAAATAGTAAAAACTTGAAAATTTCGTTTTGGGGGGTTGCTCCCATTTTCCAGCCGGCTCCCCCCCAAAAAATGTTATCGCGACTGATGACGCAGGGGGTAATTCTTTTATCTCGGTAACACTGGTCGGAGAGTAATGGTATATGGCTCAAAATATGCAGAAATACCATGTTCCTATCTGTGCTAAGGAAAAAGTTTTCTTTATTTTCAACACAAAAAAGTCACAGCCGTAAAACAAAAATTACGACCTTTTTTGGTAAATTTTTTGGAAAATTCACTTACGAGTAGTCGTGTAAAAAGCACAGTCGTTTAATTTTAATCTGTAAAATTAATTCCTCTCATGTAACTTACACTGTTTGTGATTTAATGCATCAATGAATGGACGGATGGTGACTTCCACCATTGCTGAAATAGGATGAGTAGTAACAATTGCCTCAAATCGGCAAGGACATACAACCACAAGAAGAAGTCACTGAAATAGGCGTCCAGCAAGTTTAGTGATTTTAGTAAATTAATTTTAATTTAACGCGAAATTGTTTTTGAATTAAACACGAAAAAAGTGTAACATATAAAGGCTGGATGGTGTCAAGACTGACTTCACGACAAAATAATACAATACAAGATGAAATAAATGGCTGTTTTTAGCAGCCAAAAAATGCTGTCAACTCACAGGCATAGTTGTGACAAATTCGAGAAATATGGTGCTGTGGTGCACCTTATGTGGTAAAGTAAATAGCTTAGAGCAAAAATAACTGCTTTGAGATCAATTTTGGCCCATCCGGTTTACAGAAGAGGTCACACGGTTTACTAAAACACACACTTTTTTAACTGCTTTTTGGTGTCAAATGTTTTCGTAAGTTTGCGGGATTTAATTTTTTTTGTCGAATGACTTATCTTGTCGATCAAATCTTTCAACTTGTGCAGATGCTTTCGCAACCAGTTTGATGTGCTACTCCACAGATTGGCTATGTGCTATGGCATATGGGTAGTGTAATACCAGCAATTTCTCCAGACATTCTTCTATTTTTGTATCTGTAAGGTTTGCAATTGCTGGAGGCTTTTGCTGGTAAGAATCATAATTGGCTAATTCGTAGTATGCATTTGCTTCCAAGTTCAGCAATGGTAAATCGAACAAGTGAATCAAACTGCTGTTCAGTGCATGGGGGCACTCATCGTTACTTGCACTTTCTTCAGCCACTTGTTTCCGACGTGCAAGCATTTTCGCCACTTCTGCACTTCTTGCATTTTCATTATAATCCCCTAACATTGCAATCAAACTTCAAAGCATATTTTTGGTGTGCAAAATAACTATTCCTTTGCACCACGCACAAAGTACCGTAGTTTCTTCAACACGTTTGTTTGAAAAATTCGAAATCATCTGAACTAAGTTGAAAAAGTTACTGGATCCATGGGTTATCTGATTAATTATGTGATGAAGTTAGGAGATGATAATGAAAATGTAAGAACTGTAGGAGTGGCAAAAGTGCTAGCTCATTGGAAACAAATAGCTGAAGAAAGTGCAAATAACGATGCGTGCCCCCATGCACCAAACAGCAGTTTGATTCGCCTGTTCGATTTACCATTGCTGAACTTGGAAGCAAATGCTTAATTAAGTTATTACGAATTAGCCAATTTTGATTCTTCCAGCAACAACCCCCAGCAATTGTGTGACGCTGCAAGTTTGTTTTTTTGTAGAGTTGCATTTATTTCGTCTAGTGTTGTATTATTTTGTCTTGAAGTCAGTCTTGACACCACCTAGCCTTTATGTTACACTTTTTTCGTGTTTAATTTAAAAACAATTCCGCATCCAACTAAAACCAATTTACTAAAATCACTAAATTTGCTTGACGCCCATTTCAGTGACTTCCTCTTGTGGTTACAAGTCCTTGCTGATTTGAGGCAATTTAGCTCATCCAGGGCCGGCGTAAAGGGGGGACAGGAGATCTTGGCTCCCCCAATCGACATCCTTGGCCCACCCAATTAACAAGCCTTCTCTATTGAAGAGAGCGGCTTTTTTGCCAAATTTCAAACTTTGGCCCTCCCTGATAAACGCTTGGCCCCTCTAAGTCGACTGCTCTGGCGCCGGCTCTGTACTCATCCTATTTCAGCAATAGTGGAAGTTACCATCCATCCATTTATTGATGCATTAAATTGCAAACAGTGTTAGTTATGCGAAAGGAATTAAAATTAATCTCACAGATCAAAATTAAACGACTGTGCTTCTTACACGAATACTCATAAATGAATTTTCCAAAAAAAAATTACCAAAAATGGTCGAAATTTTTGTTTTTTCGGCTGTAACTTTTTTGTGTTAAAAGTAGTGAAAACTTTTTCCTTAGCACAGATAGGAACATAGTATTTCTGCATATTTTGAGCCGTATACCATTACTCTCCAACCAGTGGATACTGAGATATAAGAATTACCCCCTGCGTCATTAGTCGCAATAACATTTTAGGGGGTAGCCTGCTGGAAAATAGAAGCAACCCCTCAAAACCAAATTTTTAAGAAGTTTTAGACCAATTGTCAGAATTTGAGAACTGCACTTTTTTTGATTTCAAAAACTTTTTTTTTCACTCCACCCTATTGTTCATGCACATTGGGGTGGTCCTTAAAAACTTTTTTTTTTTGAGTTTTCTCTGGGCCAACCCTTTAAAGCAGGGGTCGGCAAACTTTTTGTACTACTGGGCCAAATCACATATCCGGTAGCGTGCGGGCCGCAATAGTTTCCGCCTATAAACGCAATACATATCACCATAATGAGACTGATAAATACAACTAACCGCAGTGTTTTTGACTAGTAAACGACCTGAGCTATAGCAGACATGTGCTTTCGCGTAGACTACTTAACTACAAAATAAACGCTATATTACAGACATTGTTACGACATAAATTCGTGTGCAGATAATAATTAATTCATTTTAACTTATGCCAATGAGACGACATAAAGTCATTTATGATTTTATAAGACTTGCAGATGTCCTTCTGACGTCCCTGAATTAACCGGTATGAACGCAAACTTGTATCGTAATTAGTTAATTAGCAATTTTTCTTTTCATGCATTTAAAGTGAGGTCGTTCGAGGGCCACAATAAATTTGTTCGCGGGCCGCAGTTAGCCGATCCCTGCTTTAAAGGAATCCATTTGGATAAAAAATAACCCATGCAAAATATTTTTCAAAAATTTTAATGTTTAGGGGTAGCTCAAGCCTCTTACTTTTTACGAGGGAGCCGTATGACGTCGATAGCATTTTCTTCCTAATTATAAGAGCTAGAACACCATCTTAGTACCAAACAATGCGGAATGTGTGATTTTCTGTTAATGTTTATTAGGTGCAGTTTGCCTAGTGTTTGAAGGAAGTCAGAAAAATTGTTATTTTTTGTAAAATTTGATAAAAAAAGTAAATTAAAAATGGTAAGATATGTGGGCTCATTATCAAATTTTGTATAAGTGCAGTTACCAAACCCATAAAATAACGTGATATAATAGCAACATTTTGGTCGTCACACCAGCATACAATCACTCAAAAAATCAATCGCAGAGGTCTATAAACAGCAAGAACAATAGTAATTGTCTTCTTAACAGTATTCAAGGTTCCAGTTTTCAGCAATTATTGCTTTAAAGTTTTTTTCCTGCTGTCAGGAAATTTTTTGGGTTTTCTGGAACAATTTCGAGTAAAAACCGCAGTTGTTGTTTATTCTTTGTCATTAGCCCATACCAGGCTACTCTTGAATAAGAGCCACACCTCTTTCAGCATGGTCGTTATCCACTTTTAAGTTAGGGCACAATTGATAAAGCTCGGAGGAAAGCGTTACCGTCGTTCCGAGTATCAAGATCTTTTTGTGGAAAACCAGAAGGAAGTTTTAATTTTTGGAATAGAACTTTGGAAGTTAAGGTCACAAAATCGTTCAGGTTGAAACTAGTTATTATTTGCTGGTTGATTGATACTTGCTTCGGGGCTCTTCATCACCTATTCGTTTCAATGGCTGAATCATCTGGCACTTCATAGAGCATAGGAAATAACCATAAAAAAATCCACGAGTTTCTGCGACAAACACCACATATGGGCTGCCGTTGCAGTCTCTGGTAGAGTTCAACCTCTGATATAGTACAAAAAGATTAATGAAGATGTATCTGCTGCAACGGCAGCCCATATGTGGTGTTTGTCGCAGGAACTCGTGGGTTTTTTTATGGTAATCTCCCATATTCTATGAAGCGCCAGATGATTCAGCCATTGAAACGAATAGGTGATGAAGAGCCCCGAAGCAAGTATCAATCAACCAGCAAATAATAACTAGTTTCAACCTGAACGATTTTGTGACCTTAACTTCCAAAGTTCTATTCCAAAAATTAAAACTTCCTTCTGGTTTTCTATAAATAGATCCTGATACTTGGAACGACGGTAACGATTTCCTCCGCGCTTAATCAGATGTGCCAGAACTGAAAGTGGATAACGACCATGCTGAAAGAGGTGTGGCTCTTATTCAAGAGTAGGGGAAGATCAGGTTAGTTGACTCATTTTTTACTCAAAGCCGCGTAACTCCGCCGTTTCTTCTTCCACCAATCTCAAATTTGCACAGCAGTTAGTTAAGGCTTTTACCTTGTTCCACCGTTTATTTCAAACTGTTAATTTGTTAGCAAGTTGCATTTTTAGCGGTTTTAAAACATGGTTATCAATTGAGTCAACTATCCCACAGGGAGTATTAGTTGATTCACCTTGTGGGATAGATGACTCAGTCTAAATAAAGTCACAAAATAAAGAGCAAGCAATGCAATTTAACGAACGAATAAACGCGATAACGAACGAACAAAGCACATGGTTGCAAATTTCAAAGAAAATCACAAAATGTCCTGTAATACACATGCTGCAAAAATTGTTCTCTAAGACTAGTTACAGTATTGACAAAAAAAGTTTGTCGAGGTGTCAGTGCAGTCAAGATGTGCCCAGCTGGAGCATTCACTGGAGCTTTTTCCTGCAGAGCAGCAAAAGAAGCAACCGGGGCAAACACATTGCACCCATTTTTCTCCTGATTTGCTGTTTGCCCAAGTATCTTCGCAAATACAGCAGTTATAATCTTGGTCATGTACGTCATCACTGTCCGTCTCCGATAGTGACATATTGTCACAACTAGACTCTTCGGAAGAACTTGGAAGACGCGTTTTGTTTCTTTTGTTTCCTTTTTTTGTGGTTCGATTGTTCTTCTTTGTCTTCTTTAGAGGTAATTTCTTCTTTTACTGATTATTACTTTCTTTTGCTTCTTTTTCAAGCTTGTTTTTTTCTGGAGTGTCCGTTAAAATTAATGATCTGCCCTTTTTTCTCTTCCTCGTTTGTCTTCGTATTGGAGCTTTTGGTAGCGGGATGATGTCGGAAGGGGACCTGTAGACCAATTTATGTGCACGAGACTCCGGTGTATCAGCTTCTTTGCATGCTTCAACTGTAACAAGGGAGTTACTGATATCAACGTGCTCATTCGCTGGACAAGAAATTGCCAACATTTCACTTGCATCAGTTTCAGGAAGAGGGTCTGATGAAACGTGACTTTC
Organism: Trididemnum miniatum; assembly: GCA_964006365.1. Taxonomy (NCBI): domain Eukaryota; kingdom Metazoa; phylum Chordata; class Ascidiacea; order Aplousobranchia; family Didemnidae; genus Trididemnum; species Trididemnum miniatum. The sequence continues at coordinate 22,068,244 of OZ023246.1, forward strand.
ACAGGGATTGTTTTCTTCAAGAATGCCTCTTACAGGCGGTGATTCTGCAGGCTCTTGGCGACTAGAATTTATCTCTGTAGTGGAAGCTAATGGGGGCCAATCTGTAACAGCAGACGGAGCATAATCGTCTTCGGTAAAAACATCAGGGTTTAGTGGGCAAATTCCAGTTCTCTGGAAACCAGACTTGATGTTTTTCTGAGTAAACGCAAGCTCAAACGCTTGCTTCACAAGTTGAGCAATGCCATAAATGGAAAATGTAGTCCCCGGGTTCTCCTTCATCCAGTTGTCCAAAGCGGAATTGTAATACCTTTTAAATGGTCCAAAGACAGTGCGGTCTAGGGGTTGTAGCTTGTGCGATGTGTGAGGGTGAATAGTAACTATCACAATTCCATGCTTTCTTCCCATCAACGAAGCCTCAAGAGAAATATGCGATGGGTGGTTGTCCATTATCAAAAGGACGGGATTATCCGCACTGCATTTTGTGAAATGGATAAAATGTTCAAGATATTTTACAAAAATTTCTTCGTTTATCCAACCACTTTTTGTAGCACATCCATCAGAACCCAACGGCGCCCCTGCTAACATAGATTCCCTAACAAAGCGGACCCGTGGAAAAATAAAAAATGGAGGGACTGTGTTTCCGATAGCATTAGTTGTCCCGACCATTGTAACAAGCGTTCCACGTTCAGCGGATGTCACAGCACCAACTTGCCTAGCTCCTTCTAAAGCAATCACTTTGGGTGGATTTTGAGTGGTAAAACACCCGGTCTCATCCATGTTATAAATATTTTCTGGTGCAAAATGATATCTATCCATGACGTCAGCGATGTTTTTGAAGAAGACCTCAACGGTATAGCGATTAAACGATGTAGCCCGTCCAACTGTTGTAGCTTCAGGAGTTCTCAATGACAAATCATGGCGCTTCATGAACGACGACATCCACTCCCTTCCTGCTTTCTTATCATCAACCCAATTTTGGGGAATAGGGACTTGGTTTTTCGCAGCGAATTCGTAAGCTAACATTTTAACTTTGTCCATAGATAGTCCGTGATGTACTTTTACCAAACTAATACAATGTTCTGCCAAGTCCTTTTCCATTTTGTCTGTGAAAATTTTTCTGTGATGAGCATATCCCATTCTTACTTCGTTTGTTGAACCTTTGGAAGCCTTTTTCAAATATCGTCGAAACGTAGTTTGGTCAATTCCGAATTGTTTTGCAGCACTTCGCCCAGAAGCACCAGCGCGCATGACGTTTGCAGCTTGTTCAAACACGTGCATTGGAATTTCTCCTCTATTGGTCTTTCGTTGCTTTTTCCCCATAGCGCAGCAATGTCATATAATGGCGTTTAACTTAACTTAATTATTTTTTATTCTACAATATACAACTGTAATAAAACAAGATTTTTCTGCCTATAATACTTCAAAAACTTGCAATGTTTTTGTGAAGTATGGAGTAGGGTTAGTTGACTCACTGAGTTAACTAGGACGATCACTTATGAGTCAACTAACCTTTTACTACCTAAAGTAAAAATAATGGCTGCCAGAAATTTTGTGTTAAGAATAGAGCTGCCAAACTTACGCGAAATATGCAACAATACTTTGGCTATAACCAGTCAAAAATATCACTTTTAGCTTTCACCTCTATTAGAACATATTATCTTATAAACCCAACCTTTAAAATTTTACTTTTATTAGTCAAAATCACTTTTTCTGGCATAACTTTTAAGTTCTTCCACTTGCACATGTCAAATTTACATGGCCGCCGTTCCAGGTAGTAACCAACGAAATAATGTCATACTTGTTACGTTTTCACGCATGACTGATTAGATAATGGGGGTGAGTCAACTATGCTGCTGAGTCAACTAACCAGAGTTTCCCCTACTGTTGGATGGGCTGACGTCAAAGAAAAAACAGCATCTGCAGATTTTATTTACAATAGTTCAGGAACACCAAAAAAATTTCCTGACAGCAGGAAAAAAACTTAATTGGAACCTTGAATATTATTAAGAAGACAATTACTATTGTTGTTGCTGTTTATTGATCTCTGCAATTGATTTTTTGAGTGACTGTATGCTGGTGTGCCAACCAAAATGTAACTATTTCATATCACGTTATTTTATGTGTTTGGTAATTGCATTTATTTATGCAAAGTTTGATAATGAGCCAGCATATACTACCATTTTGAACTAACTTTTTATGCGTTTTTGATATAATTTTACAAAAACTAACAATTTTTCTGACTTCCTTCAAACACTAAGCTGACGGCACTCAGGGCCGTATCTAGAAAATATTTCGGGGGGATTTTAATATAGATGTTCACTACCGGTATAGCAAAATTTTTAAAGTAAATTTTTACGAAGTTGTGTACGCTGTTGCGCTTTCTAGCATAAGTATTGCATTGCTTGTTAATTTTTTTTTTTTGTCACTGCTACAGCTGTTTAGTGGCGCCGCAAGGATTTGGCAAAGTGGTGCAAAACTGGGGGTCTGGAGCAGAGCCCCCAGCCGCCAACGGATTTTTATGGTTTTCACATAAAAAACACTCATTTAAGCGCACTTTTCATCGAAAAAGGACGTAGGAGAAATACGGGTAATATAGACCACTTCCTTTTTTAAATGTTAAAAATAATGTTTGTTTAATTCTACGCAAAAGCTAGATTTAGAAACATAATCCTTTTTTTTCGTTGGCTTTACACATGTGGTATGTTTTAGAAAGAGTAAAGCTGAATTGAAAAAAAACTAGGTTGGTGGTCTAATTTAAGGTGATTGATAAATTTTGTGTAGCATTTAGTGTGTTGATCTCAGGAAAAAAAGTTTGTTGCAGGAAGATGGAAAATTTCCTAACTAATCCAGTCATAGTTAGTTAAACTACTTGTGTTACAGTAGAAATTAGCAAAAACCTAAACAGTGAGCAATGTGGCCAGTTTGCGTAAAATGGACCACAGCATCAGCAAATCATTTAATGTGAAAAAAGCTATGATAAATCATAATTAGCAAATAACTAGCAGTTGCAGAGGAAATCAATTAAGCCATTCAGTCGTTAACTTGTAAATTAAGTTTTATTGATGACTTTTAAGTAAGATGGGGCTGTACTTGGCTGTGACAGGGATACAGGTGATTGATGGTACCGGTACTAGTATCATGGTGTATGTTGCCTAAAAATTTAGCATTAGTGCAACTAGTAGCGGCTGGTGACCAAAATGATTGGGGGTGCTGCAAATGCTAATGACATTGAGACTAAGCCAAGTATGCCCTAAAACTTCTTCGCATATAAACGTAATGTAATTTAAAGAAGGTGTCTACTTGTCTAAGTCATGATTTAAAGGAAGTGTCTAAAGCACAGGCAAATCTTTTCTTGGAACAAACAAGCAGTCAGGTGCAGCAGCGTTTTGATAATGGAAACCGGTGGCATATATATGTATTGTACCCAACAACAACAAAACTTCCATTTCTATTGTATCATCTTTACGAACCCAATTGTTGACCACATGTCACAAGCGACGCCGTGATGAGAATTGAACCCAAAACTAGTGCAGAGCTTCCCTTCCAATGCTGCGCTCTAAGTCACTGAAGCTGAGCTATGCAAAAGTCGTTCCAACGCACTACACAATGGCGTTTATAAACCCACGCTTTGTCAGAAAAAAAGGAAGGTTCTGCTGGTGTTGGGTGCATCCCAGGTAGCAGAGATTGGCGGCTTGCCAGCGGCGCTAGTTCGTCCGCCGCCAATATCATTAGCGGCCCGTTCTCGGAATCCGACGACTTTTTGCTCATCGGCGCGATATCCGTTTTCCGCCAATTAATCGGCGGCGTGCTGGAGTACCGCCCCAGAATTTTGCTTGAAAAATATAACCTACGGCGGCCCGCTTTCGGAATCTTACATCGGGGCAACTACTTTTTGCTCATCGGCACGACATCCGTTTTCCGCCATTATATCGGAGGCGCGCTGGAGTACCGCCCGAGAATTTCCGCTATAGCCTTCGGCGGCCCGCTTTCGGAATCCTACCGCGACCCGCCGGATGTATTCTACTTCGACCTGCTGGACGAATTCTACTGCGGCCCGCTGGACGAATTCTACTGCGGCCCGCTGGACGAATCCTACTGCGGCCCGCTGGACGAATTCTACTGCGGCCCGCTGGATGAATTCTACTTCGACCCGCTGGATGAATTCTACTTTGACCCGCCAAATAATTTCTACTTCGACCCGCTGGATGAATTCTACTTTGACCCGCCAAATAATTTATCCTTCGACACGCTGGATGAATTCTACTTTGACCCGCTGAGTAAACGCCATCACCCAATGTAGCGGCAGCTGAAATTGTTAGCAGTCTGGTGTCCCCACGTCAGTATGGTGATGATACGCGCTCCTTGAAAGCAGTCACAACCAATGAAAATTTGAAAGATTAATATTGAAAACAGTAATTGAGACGCTTCAAATATTGGCAGCGGTAACTGAAACAAACAAAAAATCATAACTAACAGGTCAAAGCACAAGACATGGTTAAAGCATAGAGCACAGCATAAGAATCAAAGACAATTTCAGTTCGTTACATTGACTCAGATAATTTAGACAGGCCAACATGCCATAGCAAATCAAAATACCTGACTGTGGGCAAGGTATAGCTTCAAAACAACACAAGCGATCCAAACACAGCAGCGACCTCAAGGATGACAACACAACCTGCAATCGATATTGCGACATAAGCAAATAGCCTGTATCTTTAGACTAACTCATAAAATCACAAATCAGCGCTCATAACTAGCATTACGACAGAGAAGTAACTATTCGCTTGTAAGAGTATGGCGTTTCCCTAGAGCATTCTCCAACAGACTACGTCAAACTAAAAATAGACGCAAGAAGATATCGCATAAACCTAGTCACCTATCAACCAAGGGCAGTAAAAATAACCTTAGCCAGTCTGGCCGGTGTAGCCTACGGTACGGTACATTATGGGTCACAAATCGCTTCGTCAAATCCAGTAAACTATACTTAAACAGCAATATTGGTTAAACTGCAAGTATCATAACGCATATGAACAGTAAAAGTAAAGCACATACCGTATCAAGGACTCAGCAAACTATATAAATCCTCTGCTGTTACCATTGGTCCAACAAGCTTTACAATCTCCACTTAAGTCACTAAATGACGTCTTATTCAAATAGAATTAATAGGCTTACGAACTAAATAAGTAACAAGTTACCTTGTTTTACAACTACATACTTTATACGAATACGGTGAATCGACATTATACGCTCAACTGCTAGTTGCTGGTCAGCATGGTTACTATCAAACAAAGAAAACAAAAGCAGTGTTGCCATTTACAAAGAAAACGATTGAAGGCGGAATATGCATTCGCTACACCCAACCTAAAACATATACTGTATTTACGTGAAATCGCTTTACGCTATATATCAGTCATGCGCCTGCTAATTTGTTTACTCAGCCCAGAGACAAAGTCTTATAATTTGAACTCGTTCCTTAACATTGAATTCCTTCATCCAGTCCACAATACCCAGGTAATTTCCAAAATCGTCTACTTTTTATTCATTTTACACCATTATTTTGAAAACTCGAAACAGAAAAACAACATTATTTACATTTATCACAAAAACTACTCAACAATATCATACAACTTTATTTTTTAGATTATAAGGCGAACCGCGTTAGCCTCTAATAAAATGTAAAAGTTTTGGTTTGGTTGACTTTTTTTAAAATTATTATCGCCAACGCTTACAAAGATTTGTTCCAAAATCAAAAACTGAAATTAATGTATTAGAAACTTTTCAGAAAACGGTGGAGTTACTTTTTCATCATTCAATAGCTCTGTACTGAATTCACATTGCTAAAAAATTGACTGCACTAGGACAAAATTTGTAAGTTTAACAGCTTAAGCGCGCTTTATCATCTAAAAAATACGATAAGTTAATCAATAATCATTTGCACCAAATTACAGTGCATTTGAAGACATTTTTAAGTTTTAGAAACTCTCACTCGCCCTACTGAGCGATCTTTTGCCCCTTTAAACCACCGCTTTATCCAGTGTTCCATTCGTGAGTCGGTGGCTTTCTGTTGTATTCGCACAACGTCTGTAATGCAACAATACAACGATAAGGAAATAAGCATGCGAAAATTCGTTCCGGTAGTCACATCACAGTTGTTGACTTGTGGCACCATCTTTCAACAAGTAGGCTCCTGTGCTTTATAGCCTATGTTTCTACACAAAACAGAAGTTCATGAAACTGCAGGCTCGACCTCTGTTCAATAAGACAGCAATATGTAACCCTTGTTTTGCAGTAGCCTACTCACTAAAATGCTGAATGATATTCGCAGCTATTATGCATGCATAGCGAAGATAAGTGAGGAGTTGCAATAAGCTGTGAATCTTGTAAAACCAAAAAGATGGTTTCACACAACTGGTTGGTATAAAGTAACTGGTTGGTTAAACTATCGGCGGGTATGTCTGGAAGTTCGGCTACCGCGGGGCTAGTCAAATCATTCGTTGTGTTGCCACCAACTCGCCTCGGCTAGGATGTTTATTTCAGAGCTGAGTTGCCCAAGCGCTAAGCCGCGGAGATGGGCCCCGCCCACTCGTTCGTTGCACGCTTCAGCGCAATACTTCATGGATAATGAAAATTTAATTGTTTGTGCTGTTTCAAAAACCTCAGCAAATGTCATTTTGCCAGCAAACGCTAACGAATTTTGTTTATTTGTTTGTAATGATTTCGTACGCCATCATTATTCCAAACAAAATTTTTTGCATCGCCAATAACAATTTGTCGTTTAGCCCTGGAAACGGAACTATTTCGCCAGTAGTTGAATGTACCAAAGCGGTATTACTATTCACCTGACGAATTTATTTCGGAAGTAACACTTGTTCTGGATTAATAGCTAATTTTAACATAGCATTTCTAATGATGATACTTTTGGCTGCGAAAACTTGAGAATATTTGTTTTTGCGTGACTTACATTTGGAAATAATTATTTGAAGCTGCATTTTTCACTCACTTGCGCTTATGCATGTATCGTGCACTTACAGTATGAGAAGGCCACATAATTTCATTTTTGACCAAGCGATTACAAATGAGAAAATCCACAATGAAATTGGCAATGCCGCTACGCAAAGGAGATGTGAAAAACAGCTGAAAAAAATTAACATATTGCTAATGATATTAATGATTTACCAAAAATTAATTTTTTTAAATGCAGCTGGCAGAATGGTATTTTTCCGTTTTTTCCCCTCCAATTGATATTGTGCCCAAGAGCATTGGAAAAAAGGCACTTGAGCACTCTCCAAATGTTGTTGACCTCGTAACCACCAACGCTAGTAATTTTGTATTCCTGAAAAACAAGTACAGTGAATGTAACGAGACAGTTACAATAAACTGAGAAACGTGAAACACGATTACAAAAATAGATGTAAAACCACATATAAAACTTTGCTCAAACTTTTTTGGCACTTTCACTTCTAAATATTTTACGATGAACAAAATTGCCACTGAGGCGAGTGGAAGTTAGGCTACATCGTGATGCAATATACACTGTATTAACTGATTGTCACTGAAACAGCTTTAGATTCTTCAAAAGCAGGGGTCAGGAAATTAGTAGCAGTAGTAGTAAAATTCTAGTTTCGGACGAGAAATGACAAACGTCCACAGCTGGGCACCGCACACGAATTTGGTGTTCCGCACAGTGCACCTCCGCTCCATCTGGAGGTGAGTTCCGCCCCTCCGCTCCATCTGGAGGTGAGTTCCGCACCTCCGCTCCATTTTTGGGATTTGGTGTTCCGCTCCTCCGCACCATAATTTAAATAAATAAATGATTTCTTAAAAAAATTTTTTCAAGCGTTACCACATTCGCCTATTTGGCCTGGATGTACGGACAGTACGCTACCATTCATATTCTTAAGTAACATTGTAGCAAAACATACACGAAGAAAAAGGTGCTGATACAGCCGTTTGCTTTTGTAATTTAATGCAAAAAAAAGAAGCGGAAATAAAAACAAATTCGTACAAAACACTTCAAGGTCACTCATTCTGTGGCCTTAGGCCTACTCTTTGACTTCCAGTGTTTTTCCATGAGCTCCATGTTGCCTTTCATGAAAATTAAGTTTTCAAAATTTTCGGCTGTCAGACTTGATCGTTTCGCTCTTAACACATCGGATGCCGTGCTAAAAAGTCTTTCAACAGCAGCGGAGCTTGGAAGCGAAGTATTGCACTTGAGAAACAAGTTGATCCAGACTTTTCTTTGGTCCTCCGGGAACATTTCTGGGCATAGCTGGACTGATGCCTTAACGAGTTGCCGGTCCCAAATATCTATCTCTTTCTTCATTTGCTCTCGCGAAGTTTCATAGCCGATGTCCATGAATTCTGTTCTATGATCTCTTAATGCCTAAAAAAACATATAAGTAAGCTACATAACTACAGTACACTTCAAATTGTGCAGTTATCGTTATTTGATCATTTCTAATTTTTTTCGGTCATTGACAAAGTGATCTCACTGATCTGTACGAAGACCTTTTTCTTTTTGGAGACCCCCGAATGAGCATCGCAAACGCCAAAATGAAGCAAGCCTTTTTCCTCGTATTTCTGTTAAAATTTGACCAATTTTGTCCCTAGCATACAATTTTTTGTTTTCGGTCATTAACTAGAATTTTTCGGTCATTTTCCGACAAATTGCAGCAAGTTTAGCCAAAATTTTTTCGATCATTGTGAACGAACAAGCTAAAAAAATTCGGTCATTTACCAAAGAAGTCGGTCAATGACTGACAAATGACCAAAAAAATCAGCTTCAAATCATCAACAACTGGAGGCTATACTGTTGTAACTTATGATATGCGCAATTAGTACTTTGCTAGATAATTATTATTAGTGATTGGACAAGAGTGGTAAAAAATATTTAAGAACGAAATACGCAGTGCCCTACAACCCGTACGTAAAATCTTACCTGTTGTGGCTAAGTAGCGCTGCTGACTTAGCAGGTGTGTCAACTCCGATTTGACTTTGGAGCCCATATTTTTCACATCACTGGTCAGTTTCTTGCGAGACGGTACCTCAAAATTCGGATTCAGATATTTTAAGAATGTTCTGAAGCGTTCGCTATCCGTGAGACTTGCGGGCACCATATCTTGGACAATAAACCTGAGCAAAAATACATTTTTTCCGCTAACTTGCTATTGTAGCTTTGTCTCAAAAAATAAATACTGGTAGCCAAAAGACTCAAATCATAACAAGCCTGTCCAGTGTCCACATGTCCAGAAGAACCACGGCTTTTGGCCATGGTTCTTTTCTTGCGTGTCACGCCGATGCACATTCCAGCAATGACGTTTTTTTTTCTTTCTTTGCCACGCGCATTGAACGCAAGCGACGCCGTCGAGAAAAAGGCTAAGTACCATGGTTCTTTTGGACATGTGGACAGACTTAGCATAAGCTTACTTATAATATAAATTCAAGGCCTTATTTTGGCTAAACTTATCCCCAGTAAAAGCCGACTCGATCGATGCTTGTCTTTTCCGAACCGTTAGACTCCCGGGAAAAAGCGGTGTCAGATTCACGAGGCTCATGAAGGTGTTTTCCTCGCTTGGAACCTCCTTCTATAGCTGCTAATAAATCTTTCACCACGCTGGAGTGGAACTGCAAAAAGCAAGTGAATATCATTGATTCCATTTCTGTTTAGTTGTGAGTCTAGTTTAATTGTATCTCGGCGAATATACCGATAAATTAAATGTAGTAACGTGCGAATACCGATAAGGACATCTACATCGCAATGTACTACAGTCACACGTTATAATAAAAACACGTAACTTACAGTATGAGCGCAATAAGCGGTGATCGAAAACAAAAAAAACAATAGTGTAACGGTAACATTAATTGACTTATTTAACATAATCGTTTATGTAGACTGTCTTGCAAAAATTGCCGTTAATTGTTTCTTACTTATCTTTTCGAATTTTGCCTCTTATGTAGCTTGTCAAAAAGAAAACAAAAAACGCTAAGCAGAATAATCATTGTGAAACAACTTGTCCAAGGACGCAGCAGCAATACTTGGGTGAGAGTTGAACATACGCAGGCCCACTTACTGTATTGTAATGTCTTTTTAAATTGTAAACGGAATTTTTCTGCACCTTGAGAGCAGATTCACATTGTTTTTGAAGGCACTTGGCTTCAAGGTTTCCTGCGCTGTTCACTGTAAATTTGAAAAACCTGCAATTCGGACATTGCAGTTAACGAAGTGAAAGTGTGAAACCATCAAAAAATAATCTGGAACAGTGAAGTTACAGCAGAGTTGTAAGTCGGGCCGGGCTTTTCGGGTCGGGTTCGCGCCTAAGTTTGAGAAAAATTTCGGGCTCAATCCGGGCCGAGACGCAGTACAGATACAAATAATAGATTTACAGTGTTCGCTTGACTACTTCACAAGTTTAACGTCATTCAAAACGTGTGAGGTGCGAAGCTGCGAAACCAGAGACTTTCGAGCTGACAACGTTTTGTCTACACAGAATGCTCTAAGTCACACGCTGAAATATTCTAAATCACACGCTCACACCTCGTTAACATGATTTTCGTAATCAACGACTAATTAAATAATAAAATGATTTAGGTTACAAAAACATGGATAAATGATTGGTTTTCGGGCAAGGTAATTGATATTGGCCAATTTTTTTCGTCCAGCAGTGCAAAAGGCTACTCATATAAATCCACTCCTTTATTTAACATTTTATAAGTGTTTTGACCAAACTTAACTTTCGGGCTTTTTCGGGCCTGTTTAAGGCTTCAAATAAAATTCGGGCTCGGGCCGGGTTCGGGCGCAAACTAGTCGGCCCGTTTACAACTCTGAGTTACAGGCTTAATTTTATGATTCGGAATTGATGACATGATTGGCATCATAGATAGACCTTATGTTGGCATCAATCGTGTTTCTTCACGCGAGCACGGTTAAATTGAAGTTTTTGTTTAATACAGTATTATTAAATTAATTACGGCAATTGTTACGGTTACCTTTTAAAAAGTATTATTCAAAAACGAACGATCACTTACGTCCTCAATTGGGAATATTCTTCAGGACTGGCAGGCGTGGCGCTCGTGGAGACAAGATTGCTGACATTTTGTGGTTGAGAAACCTGTTCACTTGCTTCCACTACTTGTAAAACCTCGTCGGCTTCCAAGTCTATTACCGCAGCAGGTGATGACGAACTATTCGTTTTCCAAAAACAAGAACAATATTGTCAAACGGAAAACAAGCAAAAACAACAAGCAGACAAAAACAAGCAAACGGAAAAGAACATTAGTCTATTGTATTAGGCTTACAGTATAAGCTCGCAAAAGAAACTCATAAAGGTAATTACCAACCTGGTATTTTGTTTTCTTCGGGACTGCAGCACAAATTTGTCCATCGACTTCGAGGTACTGATAGGTCAGGTATTACGCTACCGAATTACTGTGATACCGTACGCTATAATAAAATTACGCTAGTTTTTTTATACTTTAGAGACTGCAAAATATTGTCTTTCAGAGATGCAACACATACAACTGCAGCCAACTTTACTTTACAAAACTAAAATGAGAAGCCTATCCTATAGTTTGAATTTGAAGGAACTCAGATTAGACCCAAAGTTATTTCTTGAACTTATCGATTATCGTGTCCTATTTATATTTATCGTAAAAAGTCATAAAATTGCGTCCTATTTATCGTAAAAAGTTAAATTTAAAAACAGTAATATGCTACCTATCTTCCATTCGTAGTCCTGACTCCTTAGTGTTGCTTTCGGCGCACTAAACTGTGGTTAAAATTAAAACATTTTACTAGGAATTAACTGTCTAACTCGCTTTTTAGTAACAGTTCACCACTCTCTATACCTTAAAAATTAAAACTAAACTAACGAAGCTTTATCGCGAGCAAGCGATCTTGCAATCCATCTGCACTCTGCAGTTTTGCGCAGTGTCAGTGAATTGGCGAGTCGGCGACGTCGAAAAGCGTAGCGAAATCGCGATATTCCGTGCGACAGCAGATTTCGCACGTCTGGAAACAATAGAACACAACATCACACCATAGATTATTCTATGATCACACCTTCAACAGAGATAAACAATTAGCTTTTATTGATTGAAATGCAAGATTCGAAAACCGAGATGGCCATTTTCTCGAATTGCTTCGAACACAAAGTTGTATTTGTTGAATAGCTGTATACAAAATAACCTGCCGCAGTTTTGTGGTGCGGAGGAGCGAAAGTTATTTTTTGCTGTTCCGCACCTTTCATTCCGCTCCATTTTTTTTAGCATGTTCCGCTCTTTGCATTCCGCTCCGAAACTGATGTTCCGCTCGGAGCGGAAGTGCCCACCTCTGCAAACGTCAGTAGCACAAACCTTAGCGAGGCAAAAAATGAGGAAACAACGACATAATGCCTATTGCTTACGTTAAGACGACTAGCGGCCGCTGCACCTACGTTCTTTTAATGTCTTAGCTTAACCTATCGTGCGAGAGAATAATTTGCACTGTAGAAAAAAATTGTACGAAGAAGTGCATTTCTGGATGAAGTTAAGCGATTTTCACAAAAATACTCTTTTCAGGGTTTTGAAATCACTTTTTCTCGTAATATCAGTTTTAATATACGGATGGATTAATGGTTGCGGTAACACTTACCATTGCTTTGGCGACGTCTTCGTTCGAAGCCAACAGCTTTTCCAAATGGCTGAGGTCATCCGCAGTTTTTAACGGTAGTTGGATGTCAGCCGGAAGCGTTGGTACTTCCGACACGCTTACGAAACTGTTGTTTTTTAAAGCACCTGTCAGAAGTACCTTTAATGATCTTAATTCGTCCTGCATTTCTTCCAATGCCAGAAAGAGACGTTGATCTCTATCCGAACCTAAAATTTTTCAATAATCATTACCGGTATCAACTTTTCGGTGATGATTATTCATTATCATTTTCCTGTTTTTCAAGCATACTAAGAAAGTAAAATGCATACAAGAAATAAAACAGAAAATAAAAAGAAAGAATATAAAACAGATGCTTCAGGTTCAGAACATAATCAAATCTGCAAACCGCGACGCTTCGCGGAAAAAACCCAGTCGTGACCGGCAACCCGGTACCCCGCTCATTGTGGAACTGGAAATGTAAATATGAAATATGCAATTAAATATGAAATAAAGGTTAAAACATTCTTCTAAACATTAAGTTAAAACATCCAAATCCTTGGCCAATTGTAATTTATTTCCTCATCTTAATTTTCCGCTAGCTACCCCCTCTGCCGTCGGTTACTAACGGAAGCAAGCAAAACGTCAAAGATTAAAGGTTTGTCGAGAAGACGACAGTTACAGTCTTAAAAGATATAGGATAATCATTACTTGCTAACAACGAAAGCCTAAAACCTTATACAATACTTTTATAATGCTTATGAAATACAATACAATGGGTTACCAGGCAAATAAACTCATGTTTCAACTTAAAGTTTTGAAACGAGGTACTGACTATGAAGAACAATGGTGAAGAGCCTGCGAGGCGAAGCTATCCAGACGTTGACATGACTTATTCGTTTTAGTTGATGCAGATCCGATGCACCTCCAATATTTTCCGCAAATGTATGCCGTGGAACGAAGTAATAATATTTGTAATAGTTATACCTGTACAAGATGCCTGGCAAGTAGCCAACGACTCAGCCATGCTGGAAGAAGCGTTTCCCAACCCGCATCTGAATAATATAGCAATAATTGTTAAATCAAACCTCGCCAAACTCAACTACTCTCTTTGTGATTTACACAACATTAGTCATGCTGTAAAATTTAGTATGCTGAGAGCGAGTTAACATTTTTACAACATTTAAGAGCTCAGCAGTTCTTTTATAGTAACACAGAGGCAACTATTGGTCTTTTTTTCACATTTTTTTTGGTTTTCGATGAGCCAGGGGAGTGGAACTGGTGAATTGTTTTTTCGGTGAAGATGATATGAAATCATAAGGTGCCGATGATGATCTAAGAAAAATTTATTTCATTAGCATAATTTATGCCAAATAAGTGATCGTCAACGGGACCAATTAACTGGCTGGAAAATCCAAAACACCATGCAATGTTTTTTAGAAACTATTTATTTCATAGCAAAAATACTTACTCTTCTGAAAGAACTGAATCAGAGTCATCACTTGTCTCATCGCCAAAGCGCTTTGGTTGCCTAAAAAAAAAGTATATGTAACGATAATGTAATTGTGTAAGAAAAAAATGAATGCGTGACCACATAATAGGCCTATCACGTACTTTTTTTGACGCTTAGTGGTAAAACTGGAAGAATCGTCTCTGCCGGACTGCACATCCGTGCAGTTTTCCGCATCTTGCAGTTTCGATCTGGTTTTTTCAAATGAATCTGTAATGAAATTTTTTGCAGCGTGACTGCTAAATGAAAACCGTGACACAGTCCCAAGCTTTGTTTTGCTCCTAAAGTCGTGCCAAACAATTCATCATATGGACTTATGGTACGGTGTTAATGGCACACTTAGGCTCAGGATAAAACGTGAACCTAGACAACGAGGCATGTCTACGAGAAGCTAGATATGCGACCATAGATTACTTAGTGGATTGGAATAGGCGTCACGCATCACTGATTGCAATATTTTTAAATTGTCATTACTCTGTTGTTTGAGAACCAATTTAAATAAAATTTGCAAAGTAGTTTTTACTGATTTTTAAATTTTTTTAGTGATTTTTATTTTTACAAATAAGCATTGCTAAAAAAGTTCAAAATACCCGCTGAAATGTTGGCGAAGTTTGCCGAAAAGTTCAGTCACGCTTCAGTTGACGTGCCAATTTTGCAGGTTTTATGCGAAATATCATACCGGTTTAGCTGGTGGTATTGAGGCTTGTTGAGACTTTCGTTGCAAATTAAGCACTCTTGGGGGGTGGGGGGATTAATGGTGTTGCGTAATGGCAAAAGTTGATTGTTTTTTACTGAATTTAACCTGCTACAAAACTTTTGTCGGCTGAGAGTGGTTAATAGGTACTGGTAGGCTAGTTACCGAAACTTGCCAGATTGGTTTTTACACTGTATAATATCCACCCATCAGCACATTTGCCGGTAGGATTTGGCCCGCTGTTTGCAGGCTAGGATAGAATGAGAGGTGATTTAGATGCTTTTTAAGTTTATATTTAGCCCAGGGCAGTAAAAAGATCAAAATATTAAGTTTGAGTATGATGGTATAGCCTAGTTGCTGTTAGTGTTAGAATAAACTAATAAACCTTCCCCAGTTTCTACCAGTGCAGCAGTTTAGCACTGTTACCAGTTGGTCTACTGTGTTATACCAGTTGGTCTGCACTAATTACCAGTATCACAGGTCCTCGTGCAATCACATTCTATTAATAATTGCCGGCTATCAAGGTCAGTAAGTGGAGGTTGCTTGGCAGCAAAATGTTCAACTGCAGCGTATTTCAGATACATTTAATGGCTCAAATTGCTTGTTCAACCAGACTTTATATTTATATACCAGTACCGGTACTTTTAATTAATATACCATGTCATAGCTTTTGAAAGGATGGTAAGCCTAACGGTACTTTTTTCATCATAGTTTAAACTTTGTTCCTTGCATTACTGTTAAAATTCATTTTCTTGCTTATGAATTTGTCTTTGTTGAGTTGTGGTTAACACTGATTAACATAGCTTACACGGTAGCATAGCTTCAGCAGTTTTAAGAGTATAAGCCTAGTAGTGAGTAGACCACTGTTATAACTAATGTTGTATTATGTGATTGTGTTTATTTGTTTATGTGCAGTTATTAAGTGAAGTTATGCATACCGGGAAGATTTCATCATGATACGTAGTATGGCATGCTAGGTCAATAGTTTGACAAATTTTTTTTTCAGTATTGCTACTGCTAGCTATTGTAGACTGGTAGACAAGCAAGATTGTTGATTTGATATACATTTGCAATGAGTTGATGTAACATTCCTGGATGTAATTATTTACATAAAACCAAAAATCCTGGTACTGATGCAAAAAGAGCAATATTTAAAATTCTTCGTCCTGATTTGTAAAAAAATCTGTCGAAGAAAGAGGTCACTATCAAAATCTCACTAGCGTTCTGTTACAAGTTCGGGGTTATCAGAAAGGTGACAAAATAAAAGAACTTCTACCTAAAGAAACTTTCTGTATATGTGAACGTCAGTTTAATGATGATGACATAGTAGTGCGAGGATCCAAAAAGCAATTTGGAATAGGGGCGGTTCCGAGAGAAAACTTGCCAAAAAAAGTTAAAG
This sequence comes from Trididemnum miniatum, assembly GCA_964006365.1. NCBI lineage: Eukaryota > Metazoa > Chordata > Ascidiacea > Aplousobranchia > Didemnidae > Trididemnum > Trididemnum miniatum. Next base: position 22,084,469 of record OZ023246.1, read on the forward strand.
AAATAGAGGTGTGTAAATTAGTTTGATAATTACTTTGCTTTGAATACAGAACACTAAATTATAAAAGAATTTTTTCATTGTTTTCAGTTATTGCTTTCTAGAAACGAAAAGCTCCAGTGGTTCGTCATTCACCACCATCCCCAGTTAGGCATTCCTCTTGTGAACAACTGCAGAAGAGCTTCAATGCTTATGGAAATAGATTAAGTAGTAAGTTGATTATTAAATTGCTTAAAAATTTTGTTGAAGCAAGCATTTGTGGTAAAACAGTCTCTGCTTGCTAAAATTATGCATTTTTCATTTTCCTAAATTTCTGTATTTATTACGAGTAGTTATCATGATTTGGTTATGCATGATTCATCAGCACTTATCAGTGTAATGACTTCATGAAGCAGATTGTGTTTACAGGTACATGGTCTTGTGTAAGTCGTTATGGAAATCTGATTTTGGAATGCTACCCTTAAGAAACTGGATTTGTCCAAAAATTCGGTAAGCACTTTTCTTAAAGTAGTTTTGTGATGATGTGATTATACCTGTAGTTTTTCCAATCACTGAAATAAAACTTAATCATTGAATTTCATCCTTTTCTAGTATCAGTTTTGGAGAAGATGTCTCTCTGTCATCCATTTCTTTTTTGTGGATGGGAAATCAATTTAGAAGATATTTTGCTCCCAGATATTCGTTTTTCGACCTTAACCAGCTTTCTTGGTGAGTAGTCTTATTTGCATTTTTTTTACTGTTAATTGCACTTTTCAAAGTGTCAATTGCAAGTAATACTCTGCACTGGAATGTCGCCCAGGCATTGTGACAAGATGTACCCAGATCCAATGGAACTGCGTTATACTTTGAAATGTTTTACACCTAATTTGTTTTTTTAGAGTTTAGTGTAAATAAAAGCGTATTAAAAAGCTTAAAGCCCTGCTCGTATCGTAAATCTGGCATTACCAGAAAAAAGTTGTTACATGCGTTTTAGTTTTAAGTTTTGCTTTACGGTTTGGTATAAGTTAAGGTGGTTTGAAATTGTTACGTGTGGCCCATTGAATCTTATCTCTAGCCCTGACGATGGAAGGTTGCTGCGGGGTGTTTGTGCAATATTTATTGGAATAGAAGGTAAGCAATGAATGCAAGAAGCTTAAACTAAATTCATACTTGTAAAATTGTTAAACTAAAATAAAAGCTGAAAACTGCCCAACCTTGCCTATTTTTTGACAGCTGAATGATTGCCTTTCAATCACGGCTTCGTAATAATAACTGAACTTTTTATACAGAACGAAGTGGAGTTATTTTGTCCCGTAGAGAAAAAGCGGATAATGGCGAAGCCCACTTTTGAAGGGTTGATATTTAGTACAACAAACCACATCGCGCTAACGAAGTATCTACTTGCTTATGGTGTTGAGAAAGTTTGTTTACGCATTGTAACACAGGACGTCCTGGAGGCCTTATTCGGCAATCTGGTAAGTGAAATTGGCTTATTCACTTCATTTTTCTATTACAATAGAGCAGGCTTAATTGATTTGCATCTTACTTTTGTATTTCACATTTCATCTAATTTTTTTGTTGTAATCCTATTGAAAACAAGTTGTAAGCTTTCGGTCCTGCGGTTAGCTTTAGAATTAGCTGTGTGCCAGTCAAAGTTAATCTGCAGCAAACGCTAGTTTAATAGAAAATTAAAAAAAAATTCAGCGCAGTTTTTCTTGCGAAAAGCATTTTGTGCCGTTGAAAAGTTCAATTTTTGTGCCGTTGAAAAAGACATATAAGATTATTTTCCAGTCTGGAGTGACAGGCAGGTTTTTAGCAACGCATGAGCGAGTTCTTTGTCGCCCTTTCCTTTTTTCTTAAAAAGGGGACAAATTTGCATGTAGATTATTACATATGTGATTTTATTTAGAGAACATGCTTGCGTCGTGATACAAATCCAGATGTTAAGCAAGTTGGACTTTCATTAAGAAATATATCACAAAGGAAAGTCATTAAAAAATTAAAGGTAGTGACACGACTTTTGGAAAATCGAATCCGTGGAAGAGCGTTTGAAGCGAGCCTCTGCAAAAGAAAAAAAAAGAAAAGCAGCGACTAAACTGGTTTATTTACTTTCTCGTGGTATTTTTGCTTTTAGACTTGTTGTCAGTGGCGACTCCGGCACTCTGGCTGAGTCCTAGTTACGAAATAATGGAAGGCTTTGTTAGATTAAAATTCTGCAAAATCAGTTTACAATTTTTGAACTCGAATCATGTCAAGTTTAATGAGAGAAACAGTTATCGTATATATTCTTGGTGTGTGTGACGACTGTTGCGTTTTTGTGCTCAGCGGTTTGTCTAGCTCGGGCTGAAGCAAGAGTGCCCGACCCGCGGGCCACATGCGGCCCGCCGACCCGTCACAAGTGGGCCGGAAATGAATATTAAAAGCACATTTTTAGTCTAAATGCAAACGAAAGGTTATGCAGTTTCATTGTGTTTCGTCATCCAATCAAATGGGGCAATTTTCGGCTTCCTTTCATTTTTTAGTCAAGTTTTTGCTAGACATAGGCTACTAAAATATTTTTGAGGTGACTGCAGGTACTGCTATGTCCTTTTTCGATAAAAAGTGTGTATTTTTTAAGTGAAAACCGAAAAACTCGTTGGCGTCTGGGGAACTACGCCCTCATAGCCTCCGGCGGCTGGGGGATCTCCGCCCCCAGACTCCTGATCGTTTCCCTCTTTATGGTGCGTCAGTGCGCATAGACGTAGTTAAGAAGAATAGGGTTTCAGTGAGCCCCCTATCCTTGACAAAATCCTGGTTGTGCGCCCCTGAGCGGCAACATGTGCAGAATCCGATATTGAACGCTTGATGCAAGAAAAGCAATGCTAGTCTTCTCACTGACAATTTTTTGCACACTAAGTTGGTTACGTAGATAGAATGCTTTTCAAATATAATTGTTTTGAAAATAACGTTCTAATTGGGTCACTTATCAAAATAACAACGACTATCGAAACATTCCTTTTGGTCCTTACTAAATCTATATTTTTGTTTAACTGCGGCCTGCGAAGTCAGCGAAAAAAATTGGCCCTCAGTCAGTAAAAGGTTGGGCAGGCCTGGGCTTAAAGAAAATAGCCCGACACACTTTGCATCGAAATAAAACAGAGAAACGAGATACAAGCATTTTTTATGATCAAATCTTACTCTGGCTCGATTGCATTTGCGTGGCCCTACCAATGCGAACGTTGATTACGTAGTTTATGACAATTTTTGGTTTAATTTATTCGCATAACTCGCGCCCACCAGAAATAACTTGCTGTTTCTTGTTGGTGCTTTTTTACTGTTTTTGCAATGTTTTGCAGCACTGTAGGTAACAGGTCCGAGTAGACATAAAAAGCTGGAGTCGCCACTGCTTGCAGTTGCTATTGCTTTGTCGGCTCAGGTTTGATTCAAACCTGCCCGTAAGCTGTTTGTGTATTTTGATGTGTTTTTTTGAAATTGACTAAACAGCTATTTTGCAAAGCGGTGGCTTAAAACTTTTTCGAAGAGTTCCGTAATTTAGGTGGTCTTGAAATCTTTGCACACTTTGACCAAATTCAAAAGTTGCTGTTTCATTGCATAACGTTGCGTTGTCGTTTTCATTGTTTGGAAATTTATGTTTCGCTTTTCTCAAGGCATACCCTACAATATATTCAACGATTCCTAGAAAGTATTATGTCGATTAGTTGTAAGTCTACAGAAGCCACTGACAAAATATGTTTGCACTTGACCCAGTGATGGGCACGATAAACCTTTCTGTACCAAAGCGATAACGATAATCGATGGTTTCAAAAATGCTCTGGGCGATACCAATAATCGATAAATCTCAATTTTTTGAAGCGATATCGGTAAGTTATTGCCGATAAATTTTTCCGGTAAATGTTACTGTAAATTTTCAATGTGTTTGACGAAGTTTTTTCTCTTGTAAGTCAAATCACAAAAGTGTTTTGCTACATTTTTCAAGAAAAGAGAGCAGTTCACGGACTCAGCGGTGGGATTAAACACAACAAAGATAGAGTTTGTAAATTGCAACACGACTTTATCGACACCGTGAATTTTGCCATAGCGCCAATTCCCTAACTTTGAACACTGTGTGTATAAAGAATCGTTTATCGCGATAATTTATCGGCGATAACAAAATATATTACAAAAGCGTTATCGATAAATCCAAAGTATTTTGAGCGATAACGATAATCGGTAAAAAATTATCGCCGATAACTATCACCGATAAATTATCGCGATAAATGCCCATCTCTGACTTGACCAAGATTAAAGGAGTCGTGGCGCGAATTCCGCGAAAGTTTGAAATAGCTGCTGTTTTGGTGGAGAATAAAACCCTAATCCCTATTTTACAAAGCTGACAATTTTAGGCCTTAATTGCAAAATACAGTGCTGTACCTTCTCGTTCCGTAATATTTTCTAATGTAGAAGCTTCGTCAAAACTTAAAACGAAAAGTTGTAAAATCGTTAAAACAATTCAGCATTATGTAGAGGTCTACCCTGCGGTTTACGTTAACATTTCATAGCCTATCGGTAGGCGTGCAAAGTTTGTAAGTTCAAGCTCGGTGCGCTAAATTAGTCTAACAATCTTACACTCAAACATGCCAGCAAAACCCTGTACTTGGTTGCAATGTGCGTGGACTGTCCCCTGTTTGGCGCCTGGGCATACAATGGACCGGCTCGGGAATCGAACCTACCAGTGACCTACCGCACCAGTAGCGATGTCTCTAATCCCCCGAATTCGCTTAATTAGCTATTGAGGTCAAAATAAGCCCTAATTTGTGTCTGCCCAGATGCATTGCACGAGCATCAATACATGCGTTATTGAGAACTTTGGCACCTTAAGTGAAGCGTGACTGAACTTTTTACGTCACAATGCAGTTTCCAATCCACTAAGTAATCTATGATGCGACAGTTTCTTTTGAACAAGACCGCTACAGCGTTTTTGAAAATCACGTGATGCGTAAGAAAAGTACGTATGATAACAAGCTGACTATAAGTAACAACATTGTACGAAGTTGTGGCAACAGCGGCGTGGTGTAGGGCAGTGGTCGGCAACCACCGGGCCGCGGCCCAGTGCCGGTCCGTGTGAGGTTTGTTACCGGTCCGTATGCGTTTTCAGAATAAATGCTTTGAGTTTAAAACATTTTTAGGCTATAACGTGAGACGCAATTTTGGGACGTTTTTGTAAAAATGCTAAATAACTCAATTCTGGTGACCCAGTATGGCAAAGTTACTCAATATCACAAAACTAACCAAATTGAAAAGTCAAATCTTTTAATTGAACAGCGAACATTTGATTATGCTGCCATTTTATCGTAAATCTTTTGTAAATCAAACAGCGCTTGGTTAAGAGAAAGAATAACGTTAAGAATCAGGTTTGAGAAGCTACTATTAAAAAATTGAGCAATGCTGCTGCAGCAAGATTGAAAAAGTTTAATACTCTGGTCAGAGTAATACAAGATCGAGATTTTCAGTTCTGAATAAATGTGAGTGTTTTATTGCTTAAACATTTTTGATTTTTTAAAGGCCGGTCCGCAAAAACAATTCAGTTTCAAACCGGTCCGTTGTGCGAAAAAGGTTGCCGACCACTGGTGTAGGGGTTGGAATGCTGGAGTGGCATTCGGTGGCACGGGTTCGATGCTACTCTGGAGGTTAATTTTTTTCTCAACGTAGTTGGTTTGTTTTCTGTGGGCTAACAGAAAACTTTTTTTTTATTCGGGATGGGGAAGAGTGGGGTAATAGAACAAACAAAAAATTTTCTTTTAGCCTACCAGTAAGCACAAAAACTGCCACCAGTAAGCAAAAAAACGCTGCAGTCAGCACAAAATCGCTGTAGCGGTTATGTTCAAAACAGACTGTCGCATATCTAACCGCTCGTGGCATATCTGACGGGAACACATTGGGTTCCATGCCAGAGTTTGGTTAAAAATTCCTGATTAAGAGTGACCTCTAGACTGTATAACGAAGTGGTAAGTGTTATGCCGACTTAAAGTACACGAAATAGCCAACCGAAAAAATGTTAGAATTTGGTATTTGAAAAGTTTCAAGTTAGAAAATCGTTGTACGATAAATCAGGCCTTAAGTAAATAATAAAAGCCTTACCATTTTCATAAGTCTTATTGCATATTGCTTCCAAGTTTTTTCTGGAATTTGACCCTTCTTACAAGCTGCGTAGATCTTAGTACTCTGTTTGTAGGGTGGCCACCTCACATGTTGTTCACCGATCATCCACGCTTTGTGGACAATCGCAATGTCCTTTTCATTGACAAATTCAACAATTTTGAACATGTTTATGATCAACTCGATAACTAAACTAAAAGATCTTACGCTAAACGAAACAAACATGTTAGAAACACATTCAACAAACCACAAAATCACAAATAATAAAGCCAAAACAAATTGATACATATTCAAATGAGACGTTTCGGTTAAGTTTCACTAATCATTATCAATCTAAATAAAATTATAGTCATTGAGAGTAAGACACTTAGAGAATGCATAGGAGCAACTAAAATTTCGCGCAAAGCAAGTGGGCCTACGTTCACTATCTAAATTTATTGAACCTGAGAATCAAAAGTATGGGGCGCCGTTTGTAAACACTGATTTGTGCGACGATTTTTTGTTTATTTAAATAAATAATCACTTTAAACAAATGATCCAAGATAAATAAACGAAAACAAATAATCAAACTTTTTTGTTTATTTATTAAATAGTCACTTTATAATAAATAGTCAAAAAAGTTTGTCTATTTGTTTTTGACTGTTTTTATTTGTCTTTTTATTTTTGTGCAATCATTTTCTATCTATGTTATAAATTTTCAAAAATAAACAGTCAAAAAAAATTACGCACAAAACAGTGAAAAATAAATAAACAACAAATGTTGACTATTTATTTCACTTCCATAAAATGAAGCATGGTGGATGCTGATTGGATAAAAAATTCTTTAGTCATTTTCTTTGCCCGGTAATGCTGGTAGTGTGGAATGGAGTCTGTATTTGGTAAAAAGGGAGGCAAGCCGGGCTGTTCTTCAGCTGTTAGTGGGTTTAGTTGCGCGTCTCATCATTAACAATAGGAAATAGGGGAGTCAGTATCGTCATTGACAATTGTAACACAGTTCAAGAAAAAAAGAGGAGCAACCGAGGCAAAAACGTTTCAGAATTTTCTCATGAAGCAAAGTAGTATAACTGCACTGCTGCATAAGCTGTTAACTGGTTAAACAACTCCAGTCTTATGCAGCAGTGCAGTTATACTACTTTGCTTCATGAGAAAATTCTGAAACGTTTTTGCCTCGGTTGCTCCTCTTTTTTTCTTGAACTGTGTTACAATTGTCAATGACGATACTGACTCCCCTATTTCCTATTGTTAATGATGAGACGCGCAACTAAACCCACTAACAGCTGAAGAACAGCCCGGCTTGCCTCCCTTTTTACCAAATACAGACTCCATTCCACACTACCAGCATTACCGGGCAAAGAAAATGACTAAAGAATTTTTTATCCAATCAGCATCCACCATGCTTCATTTTATGGAAGTGAAATGAATAGTCAACATTTGTTGTTTATTTATTTTTCACTGTTTTGTGCGTAATTTTTTTTGACTGTTTATTTTTGAAAATTTATAACATAGATAGAAAATGATTGCACAAAAATAAAAAGACAAATAAAAACAGTCAAAAACAAATAGACAAACTTTTTTGACTATTTATTATAAAGTGACTATTTAATAAATAAACAAAAAAGTTTGATTATTTGTTTTCGTTTATTTATCTTGGATCATTTGTTTAAAGTGATTATTTATTTAAATAAACAAAAAATCGTCGCACAAATCAGTGTTTACAAACGGCGCCCCATACAAAAGCCTAGAGAAACGTGAAAAAAATTCTAAAAAGAAAAAATAGCTACCTGAGCGTTAAAACTATGAAAAAGCAAAAAGTTACCTTGAATTACAGGGCAGATTCTCAGGTTCAGTAAACCTGGCGGTAAAAATTCCAAACTAAGTCCAAATTAGGGCTTGACTTATGGGGAAAAAAACTGACGCTGAATGAAAAATTTTTTAGATCTGCTCCTGATCTACTCCTTGAAAATTTCTTGCCATGCCACTGACCTATTATAAAACATTTCAATTTTGTGACTGCCAAAAAACTGCTGTTTTCTTCTTGTTCTGTAAATGATTAAAAAAATCTCGAACTATGAGCCCACCACATGTTGTTTCGCATATGACAGCATTAAATTTAGTTAATGGTAGACATAATGAATCAAAATTGTACAGTATTTTGCTGAACTATAAATAAAAATACAACCGTACAACATACCCCGGGTGCTGTTACAACTTACCCCAATATACTTAACCCAATAATTTCACACAATAGTAATTTCGTCCGTTGCGTAACAATTTTTAGAAAATTTTTTACGCCTGTTTAGACTACCACATGGAAAGCATGCAGAAGAACATAGACCTACCCCCATAAACTTTTTACAACTCGAGTGCTGAAATAAGCCATAAATGGCCAAACAGCACAAACGGACTATGCAATCGCGTAAATGTATCTGTGTACACATTAAGTTGTTAATCAATAGCCCTGCCAAGCGGAATCTACAGTACAAATTAAAGGGATGACTAGAAATCCAAATTTGTGTGGTAGCATAACATATTTACACTCAATTTCACTCAAAGAAACAACTTGTAGATTGCCAGATAAAGATGACACATAAAAAATTCCCAAGTGGGACGAGTTAAGAGGTTTTTGAAAAAAATTCTCTCTTTTGTTAAAAGCTTCAAAAAACAATTTTACATCTTCGTCTTTTACAACTATATTACGCTCAAGCCCAACAGAGTTCCTAATTTTAATACAGTTGTCACCAGTTGCAATAGAAAAAATCAAACCATTAAATCTAATTTGCTTAATTTGCCTGAAAGATAAGTAATTATACAGCATCGGCCCATCCAAATGATAACTATTTTCAAACAATTTTAAACCTTTTTCAGTTGAACACAAAGTATTGCGCAACGGCATTTCTGACATTCTTCTGATAATTTGTGGCAAAGGACGGTTCGGAGAACGCACCAATCTCTTTAGATTTCCCAAAAAACTTTCAAAAGCAAAAGCAGAAAAGCTTTGCAACGGACCTAAACTTTTTGCATCAGCTGCTAAATGAATCAAATTATGAATGTTATACACTAGGGTTATTTTACCATAAAGTTTTTCAAAATCTGACACGAACAATCGCGAAAGTTCATTGGCCCAATCACAACGACTACGCAATAATTCTGCATGCTCCAAACAGTAAATTCCGACAGATAGACACAAAAAATTATTGTAAATTTGTTCTCGTAACGCATATTTAGTTGTCACCACACCTGTGTACAATAAAAACGTACGAAATTCAACAGCTTTCCAGCGTTCAAATTCCATCAAAGACCTCCCTTTTCTATTGAATTCTTTAGGTAAAAATTTTGAGTATAGTTTCAAATTTTTTGAAATTTCTTCGCATGCAGCCGTTCCTATTTTACAATTTAGTAACTTGGGACTTTTAAGCCATAGCCACACCATTTTTCTAACTACACCTAAATATACTAAATGCATTGGTTCTAGTGGAAACTGAGAAACGAGTCCTATTGAAAGTTTTTTCAATGGTGAATCCCCAACGTGATGTTCTGTATTCTTCATCAAATTAAACGATTCGTCAGTTCTTAATGCAGAATTGATATTTGGAAATACTACTCTACCATTGTAATCAGAATAAGTTAGAAATAACTTGCATAAGCAAAAACAGTGCTCGATGATCAGGTGATCAGAGCCTATTAATAAACAAACTAGTTTTGGTTCATCAATTTATTGACCCCAACGGTCCGTTTCACGCTAATACGCGATCATCAGGAGGTCTTATTCAAATAGAATATTCTATTTGTATTCTATTTTATTCTATTATTCAAATAGAATAATCTTATTCTATTTGAATAAGACCTCCTGATGATCGCGTATTAGCGTGAAACGGACCGTTGGGGTCAATAAATTGATGAACCAAAACTAGTTTGTTTACTCTACCATTGTATGTACCTTTTTGAACACATTTTTCGCAGCCATAATATGCATTGTGCAATTTGATATTTTTAAGGAATGCTCTTGCTGGAGCATCACAAACAAAGCATTCAATTTTTACTTGAAAATGACGAAGGTTTACTTGTATTCCATCTGTTACCAGTGACAGATGCTCTTCAATAAATTCTTTAAGATACTCTCCAATATTGTTGGGTTTGGCTGTTCCAGAAAACAAGGCAATCGAAAATGGAGTGGTTTGGAATGGTTTTGAAATTTTGCCGAGAATGGACCAAAAACTGAGATTGCTGCTTTTAAATATTGGCAAGCCATCTACATTAAACTGCAATGCTAAAATTTTTATTCCATGCATCCTAGTAGAAGGAATTACAGATTTCACGACATCACCAAGAATGTTTCTTAAACCGAAATAGTAGTATGATCCACTAGCCAAATTCTTTACATCATAGTTGACTTTTGTTTTAAGAATTGTTCTAGAATCTTGTGGCAGGCAAGGATGATAAGCCTGAAGGATATGCAGTAGGAAAGTCAAAGCGATCGCAGGAATATGGAATTTAATGGCCCAATCCGCGAGTGCAGAGGTGAGATCCGAAGAACTAGCGGTAGTTGTATCTTTGTTACTACCAGCTCTTGATCCTGCATGGCCATTCTCATTTACCAAAGAAGGGCTCTCATCGTCACCACAAAAGTGATTTTCAGTCTCTACGTCATGTTCCTCATCGGAGTCACTCTCCACCTCCAGGCTATCATGTTTTGACAATTCAGTAGGTTTTTGCATTTTGTAGCTACAGCCAGGATTGCCATCAAAATTATTGTTTGAAGAAGAATCAACAACCGTTCTGAGGATATGCGAAGTTTTATTACCGGTGTATGTGCAGATGCTGGTACTAAAATCTCCGTTGAGGACGCTATTTTTAACCACGTCGGTCGTTACTATTTTCTGTTCGCAGCTGTCCGAGCAACTCTCAGATCGGTTTATCGCCCGCAAATGCGCAAACACTCTTTCTTTGATTTTACGCCTTCTAGTCCAATAAGATTTTGTGGGAGCCATGCTGCTGATTTAAATTTGACAATAACTTATTCTTTGTCTTATTTTACAGTGATGTTAGTGCGATATTCCAAAGTTGTTGTCGCACGACGAAGTTGCTTGGCAAGAAATGGCTGCAAAAAGTACAAAGTGATCGATCATACACGTCTTCCCGTTTGCCAAAAATAATTGTGTTGGTGTTCGGAAGATGTTTCGAAATATTTTTTTTTTATCGTACAAAAAGTAGTAATGCTAATCTGAAACGTGATACGATATCGCCTTTTAGGCTTTCGCTTTTTCATTTTCTAGGCGCATGACCGTAAAAAATAGAATGAGCCACGATAAAATACAAAGCAATGAAATTGCTCAATGTATCACTGCGCGGTCTCGCGGCCGTTGTTCGTGAGTGACGCCAAGCAACATCAAATGAACAAAGAAAGACTTATAATAATAATCCAATGTTTTAAAGTCATAGGTAGCTAGTTAGTTAGTTAGCTGCATATTTATCCTCCTGTCACGAGAAAGCGATCAATGCGCTACACGAGCTCGCTTAGGAGTAGCCAGCCATCTGTCTACCACACCAAGATGTTTACCACACCAAGCGCTATACTAGAGACCGAGACGCAATGTGCCTTTCCCAACGGCACAACAAGTAAACTTGCCGGCTTGTTCTTCACATTGTCCCTTTAATGCTGAGCGTCAAGCAAGGAAACTGTGACTACTAATTTTAAAGTCATTGGTTTGACCCGATTCGGAATCAAACCCGAGTCTACAGCTCAGGAGACGGACGCTCTATACCACTCGGCCATCTAAGCTAAAATATTTGGTTGCGTGATTTGGAAGAAAAAAATCCAGAAAAACCAAAAGCATAAATTTGGTAATATGTTGTGGCATATGACTTTTAAGGGCTTTTTTTTTGGACAATGGCAGGTCGGATTAAGGGAAGGGGGCTATAGCCCAAGGCCTCCCATAAAGGCCCCTGATTCTGTAAAAGGGCCCTGCCGCCGAAGCAATATCTTTAAACATTTCGGCGAAACAAAATCAGCAAGGCTGACCTATTGACAGAAGGCCTACCTATCGATGGTAAAAGTGCAAAACCTCGTATGCGCTAATTTTCGAAATTTTTTTGTTGGCTTACGTCTGTAGATATTCTTCATGTGAACGATGGCAAAACTAATACTTATGCCGAATCGCATGACGCGTGTATTATAGTGTAATAAACATAGAAATATCCAGGACCATGACCGCAATTTTATCTGGAGATAACCCCGGACAGCAGCAATTTTGTACCCTTATGACATCACGACGTCGCGTGATATTCTTTTTGTGAGCGATGGCAAGGTTAAAAGTTGTGTCAAATCACACGTAGTGATGAACTGAACATCACAATACCGATGACAGCAATTTTATTCGGGGTTATCTCCTTCAACTAAGGAGTTTGAAGAAACTAGGAGCAAAAATGGGCTGATGTGTTTTTATGAGCGAAGATGGTAAGCTTGCATAAATTGTAAAAATCACGCATTTAAATAGCCTATACGGCACTGATTAATTTAGATAGCAATTTTGCATTCGTCGTCATTCTCTCGGCAGCCAAAAAAAAAGATAAAATCAAAATTGAAACGCTCTGGTTTGGGTTCGCTCCAGTAAAAAATATTTCAAACTGGTTTATAAAGTTCCGGTTCAAGTTCGCAGTTAAAAATGGTATAATTCTAGTAACATAGTTTAAAAAATGAAACGTACAAAACAATTTTTCTTCGCATTGACAGGCCACTATAATGCATAAAATACTAGTAGTAAAGCCAGTTTCGAGATAATTAAATTGCTACTATGCTCCGACGCCGGCGGCCTAATCTTTGATAAAAAAACATATCTTCACATTGACGGGCCAATGCACAGCTTGTAGTGCTGTGCAAGTACTGTATTTCTTTAAATATAAGCCACCTTCAAAGTGTCAGTCGGTTACGCCGATCAAAGTGACGCGTGTGACCTCACGGAGCGAGCCGCTTTTTTAATCGGTTCGATTAAGGTTCGCAAGTACTGAAATTATTCGGTTCAGTTCCGGTTCGCTCTTTGAAATTTTGAAAAATACGGTTCAGGTTCGACCAAATTAGCGTAAAACCGGTTGATAAAACTTCGGTTCGACTACCTGGTTTTCGCATTTGGAAAAACCTCTATCATAAATACTCTCGATAGCTTTGAAAAAAGCTGTTGTATACCAGAAATTTTTTGTGACGCGCTCGTCAAATATTAATAATGTGTGCTGTGCAAGCTTCCAAAGATCTCAAATTATCCAGCGCATTTATTTTTTTCTTTTAACTAAAAAAATCGACATTAAGGCTCAAAATTTGAAACTAACCTACTTTGTGCAGAAAAAACTGCTCGTGTAGCGTTACTTTATGCTGAAAATACTCGTTATCGAAAATGCTAGGCTTATTCGTTATCGAAAAAGCTGCTCGTGTAAAAGTCTACTGTTACTTTCTTTTACACCACTGCGTATTAGCCTACCTGCGTTAAGCATTTTTTGCTAAAAATACTTAGAAAAGTAGTGGCGAAATATCAGGGTAGGCTATAAGTTTGCTTTTCTTTGGCGCAGTAGCAGAGCATTGCTAGTTGTTGGCACTAAGTTTTTAAAAACAAATTCGTGCATTTCATGTTATGATTTCAAAGCAAATAAAAAAAAATAATGCTGCTGCAAGCTACAAGACTGGATTCAGACTTTCAGAGATGCTGGATTGCTGCATTTTTTATGCTGCTGCTGCTATTATATCTTATGCACTGCGACGTTTCTGTGACACAATTGATCTATTAGTATTGAAGCGTAACCATTATAATAAAGAAACAAAAATGAGAAAGAGTCGGACAACTCTTATAGAGAAAACTCTGGTCTGACACTATAATGGTAACTGCACTTACTACAAGTGCCGGACTTTTACAAAGATTGTGATCAGTATCTGTTTAACTTTAAGCTATTACTCGGGGCCCTCCAAATCTTTTTGATTGCCCATCCAAATCTTTTTGACGATTGGTTTGTAGTAGAATGCCGCGCAAAGTGACATCGGTTTACGTCATAACCTCCAACTGTTTCGCAGTCTACGTCCCTTTACGTACGAAAAATTGTATCGTATTCTGTGTAAAGACACTTACGCGAAAACCTTTTTTATTGCGGACCACTTTTTGCGAAGATTGAGACAAAAACATTGTTTTAAGAATTTTGAATAAATGGGTTCCCCAGAATCAAGAGGTAGCCTACGCTGGAGTTTTCAATGAAAGGAGTTCGTCATAAATCATGATGACGTCATACCTTGTAGTAAAGTCAGAATTTTTGACATCGATTTGTGTAAAGCAGGGATACCAAATTTTTTTCAGAAGTGCCCGACTTGATAATGTAAAAGTGCTCGAGGAGTCAAAGACCAATAACACCAATAACACACAGTATAAAGGTATGCTTCGCTATTTTTTAAAACTTGTGGCACTCCGGATCATCACGTAGGATGAGTCGTTTTAACTTTTTCATGGTGCTTAATTTTCGAGTCAGCGATTGTCAGAAAGCACTCAAAGTTTAAAGTCAAATTTTTGTGGTCATGATAATAGACAATACTTTGTGCGACCACGGACGGGGACAACATGACAACTCATCGAGAGAATGGATACCGTGGGTGTAGAGCAGTGCAGCGATTCTCAAACATTTTTGTTCTACTGCTTCCTTTTGTAAGTCAGAGACTTTTATCACCCCCTTATCAGGAAACAAGTTTTAAGAAGGGCTTACGCTGTACATAGACATTTTTAAGCTGGAGTTGCGTAAGTGCGAAGACCCGTTTTGCTTCGTGAGTTTAGTATCTTATGAATCAGGATATGGCAAGCGACTAAGTTTGTTGAAACAATAATGCATATGCGCGTTAGGAGTTGGGGATAAATCTCATAACCGAACTGACAAATAGCAAATAAGTTACAAAGTAAGACGGGAAGAGCTGCTGCAATAGACGGTCATAATCAGCAACGATTAGTTTGAGACATTATAATACTCGTCGAATCGATATGAGTAAATGTATCGAAACTGCAGTATGCTTTTAAAGTAGGCCTCAGGCCAGCAATGTTTAGGATTTAAGCCTTTAAAAAACCAAACTGATTTCCGCTTGTTAATAATAAGGTCTATCGATCGAATACCATAGGATTTACAAGAAAAACTATACAATTATTTTATATTTTGCGTCTATATAAGGAGATTCACTTTAGAAACAAGCTGTGTATTGCAGAAAATTTTAAGTCGGTGTATTGGTCGGTGCGATGTCTAGAAAAAGCATATTTACGAGCCAAAGTCGAAAAAAAGAATTCTGAAATCTGCAAAAAAGACGTTTGAGACTTCTGAAAAGAGAATTCTGAAATCGGCAAAAGAAATCTGCGAATAAATTTGCTGCTTGCCAGATTCCAACAAGCAGATATAATCATCGCGAAGCATCTTATCCAAGGACGCAACAACGAGACCAGGTTGGGAGTTGAACTAATAACCTTGCGATCATGGTCGTCGTAAAAACGACGCCCAAACCATTGCGCCACGCTGCCCATAAATTCAGGGGGTAAATTGATCCGCGGTTAAGAACCCCTGTGCTATGGTAATGATGGGACTCTACAGAACATAATTAAAGAAGTAAAAAAACGTTTTTTTTTCAAATCGAGACCTACTTGAAAAATAAGAAGCTGAATTTAAATATCAAGCTTGGTAAGGAGCATCAAATCGCGTTAGCACATTGAACATGAATTGAAATTCATTTAAGTAGTATAATGATATTGCTTGGTCATACTTAGTAGGTATGAAACCCAGATTAAGGCTCACATCCATAAGATTTATTTTGTGATTTGAACGGTTCTAAAGTTTAAGTTCCCGAGAAACTACAGCCTAACCACTGCGTTGCGCCAGCTGAATGTTATTAATAGGCCTTCTCTTTCAGCATGGCGTCGAATCGTAACGTGAATCGAAAAACTAGTATTGATTTTTTTTTGCATTCTTCCGCCGCGAGAAAGGGACTGAGGCGCTATACAAAGCACGATTCCAACTTTTTTCTGAAATATTGGGGGTGCTGCAACACATTAGAACTTTTGGGCCTACCACCCCTGGGTGTCTACGACAACAAAGATACAAAATAGACTTATTTTCTAATAAACTGCAATGGCACTTTCATAAAACATAATATTTAATACACTTTATTAATCAAAATAAAAACTTCAAAACAGTAACTGTTAACAACAAAACAAATTCAATAATCAAGTAACAGCATGCAAAATTTTGAGGCCTAATTCAGTGCTTTTCAACCGGGTGTATACTAGTCTCCTCCACCCAAGAGTGAACAAACATAATAGGGCGTGTAAGTAGTAATATACTCTAAAGCAGAGGTGACGAAAATTTTGACGGGACCAGTACTCCTGAACTTTCTTTTCCCCCTTCTAAACTTAGCGACATTAAAAGCTAAGCTGAGCCCGATTGAACCACGCGCGTATCACACAGGAATCATACAAACGTACAGTATTATACAATCCTTTCATCTGTTTCAGGATTCAGCAGTTCATCCATTGTTATGTAATAATAATAACATAACTTGCGGTCCATGGCAGCTTCAGTATAGTGTAGTACACGAGTAACTACTTGAGAGCTTATAGCTTGTCTTGTAGCAGTAGGAATCAGTGGCGTAGCCAGAAATTAAAAAAAAAGGGGAGGGGATATCGTTTCCCAAAAAGTTTCCAGCGTATTTTCTTTCGGCAAAACAAATTTAAAGCTGATCGTGAAACAAGAAAAGCTCCAGGGGGTCCGGGGGCATGCTCTCCCGGAAAAAAATTTGATAATGGCTATTTTAGTGCTTTTTGAATAATTTTTAGGCAAATTTTGGTTAATTGTTTGACCCTGAATCTGAGTGCTCCGCCAAATATGATGCATTTTGTTCGCATATTTTCGATTATGCGTGCTTAAAGCGCAAGGCTTATCGCTGTCGAAGAGGTTCGAAATTATAGAAAAATTGCATACATCAAAAACATTTTTAAAAATGACTGTAGGGAGGATGCATACCCCTCAACCTATCCCCTTGGATCCGCCCCTGGCCATAAGCTACAGAAACCATCAAAAAAGTGTGACATATTTCAGTCCCTTAGCACCATTACTTTTGTTCTTTTTCACTAAAAGGCCGAGTTAAAAAGGGGGGCATGGCCCAATGGCTTGTAGTACCACAATATGCAAATTTTACAGCTTTTGTAAGGTATTTGTTATTCTGTTTTTCAGTCAATATTTAATTAGACTGTTTATTTCGATGTCTTCAGCAAAAAAAAAACGAAAGATTGTAGATGGATTTCTATGATATTACTTTCGGATGTTCATTACCGCTGATAACTATTTTTTCGTTTTTAACAGGTTTCATAATAGGTCTATGACTAAAAATTTATGCGGCCCGCTTGCTCATTGGTAAGCGACAAAGTGGCCAGCGACAGCAAATAAGTTCGTCACCCCTGCTCTAAAACAATATAGTGAAATATTAGGTGCCACTGGATCATTACAAACACATATGATTCCAACGAGATTTTCTTGGAGACAAGAACCCACATTTTTTTAGGAAAAGCCTTGTGCATGCCGGGGTGCACACACTGCACAAGCTTTTACGTAAAAGTTAATAGTGAGTACGATTTTAAAAGGTTGGCAAGCCCTGACTTACATAGACATTAAAATCAGGGAGTCGAACCGAACCCGAACCGGAGTTTTATAGACCGGTTTTATGCTATTTTCGTCGAACCTTAACCGAACCGTATTTTTCAAAATCGCTAAGAGCGAACCGAAACTGAACCGAATAATTTCAGTACTTGCGAACCTTGACCGAACCCTACCCAATTGAAAAAAGCGGTTTCCTCCGTGAGGTCACACGCGTCACTTTGAAGGCGGTTTATATTTAAAGAAATACAGTACAGCGCTACAAAGCACTGCACAGCACTACAAGCAGTAGCCAGTAGGCTACATTGGCCCGTCAATGTAAAGATATATGTTTCTTTGTCAAAGTATTGGCCGCCGGTGTCAGAGCATGGTAACAATTTCATTATTTTGAAATTGGCTTTACTACAAGTATTTGGTGCATTATATTGGCCTGTCAATGCGAAGAAAAATTGCTTTGTACGTTTCATTTTTTAAATTGTGTTACCAGAATTATACCATTTTTTACTGCGAACCTGAACCGGAACTTTATAAACCGGTTTTGAAATATTTTTGACAGGAGCGAACCCAAACCGGAGCGTTTCAATTTGTCTGAACCTTAACCGGAACCGAACCGAAATTTGAAACCGCTGTTGAACCCAAACCGATTCTGAACCGTACAAATTAAACGGTTCGACTCCCTGATTAAAATAGGTGGTTAATTAATTGCTCGAAAGCAGATGTTAGCTAAGCCCATCACTATACCTGTTTTATTCAAAATTGCCTACTTTAACTAATCGGATCAATTTTATAACACGCAATTGGGTAAATTGAGTTATCGTTAGATCAAAATTAAAGTTAATAAAAGTATTAATAAATACTTCAATAATTTTACCAAGGAAGAAAACATTTTTTACCATATCATTTTTTTATTATTTCATTAAATGCGCTAGTATTTGTGCTTCATTTTAAAATTTTTGACAGCAACATTAGCAAGCAAACAAAATATGAACAAATTTCTTTTCCATCCGCAAGAGATGAAAACTAGGTTTAAAAAATTCTAAGGTCAAAGCAGGCCCAAAAACAGAACGTCAAAATTCATATGAAATTTCAAAAAAGCTTACTAAGGAGATAAAAAAAAGTTTACATGAAACCTGCATGTACTAGTATTGCAAAACATAATTAAACTTATATTTGCTACAATAAATTTTTAGCAAAGGTCAGTAATGTCGCAATAAACCAATCAGAACCTCGTCTTTTCCCATTGAAAACAAAAATTTTGTTGGTACAGTAGTTAGGCCTATTGGAGATCACAACATGAAAACTTGACTAAAACGATGTAAATCTGAAGATGAAAATTGAGCAAGTGATGAACGATTTTGCCGACTTTTTTTACTGAAACAATAGCCAATAACACTTAAAAACTAAAAGAGAAACAATACAAACACACTGGTCGGTCATCAGTAATCAAGGTCGCTAAAATACAAAATGTTTGTCTTTGAAACAAGCTTTTATGAGTACAAACAGAATTGGTTCAAAACATAGTCAAATTGCTGGAAATTTTTACGCATTTACTTGTTTTCATTGCGTTAGCAAAATATGCTTTAATTTTGAATAGGTTTTGGTTGAGAATTTCATAAACTTATTACTAGAAATAAAACAATTCATGTACATGCTTTGGTCTTTAATTCTAAATTAACACTTACTTCGACTACTGAGTACTGATGCTTTCCTCAACAAAACAAAAAATACACAAACCAAAAAAGGCACATTTGGCATTGATTCACTTCACATTGCCAATTCGTAAAAAAAACTGTCAGCGTTTTAGTTTTCCAAGAACAATTTTACTTCACTTTTACAGGTCGAAATATTTATTTACACATTAGAAAAAAAGGGTCATCTTGACTCATGTTTTTTTCAGTTAGCTCTGCATTAAATTAATTGCAAACAGCATTAGCTAAAGCAGTTATTGCGTTGTAAAGCTTCAGTCAGTGGTTAAAATTAATTACTCGTTACCTGATAAGCTGGGATTTGATTTTTGATTGTATCATTTTAACTCATTTAAATTTTAATGCTGCTTTCATATTTTAAGGTTTTAAAGACTACATACTGGCTTTAAAACAAGCTAAAGATATGTTGGTAAATGATTCAGATCAAACTGACACTGAAAATGACTCAGTGATTTTGATTGCACAAAAGAAGCGACTAAATAACAAAAGTGATCATGAAGATGTATACTTTATTATTATTAGCAGCATATTTATATTCCTATCATGAGAAAACGATCATAGTGTAACGAGCTCGCTTAGGAGTTGCAGGTCACCTGTCTACTACACCAAGAAGGGGAGATCCCGCTTAAAAGTGCCTTACCCAACCGCACAAGCAAACTGCTGGCTTAATTGTTCTCACACTATCTCAGTAATCCTGAACGTCAAGCAGGGAAGCTGTGAATACCTATTGTAAAGCCATTACACTCGGAATCAAACCAGAGTCTACAGCTTCAGAGGCGTACGCTCTCACCACTCCGCCATCTGAGCTGTTTACACAATTTTACACGCGAAGTCAGAAGTCTTTTGAATAAAACTCTCTTCCGTGTCTACATGGGGAATGGTGCCAAAAATTCTGTAGAGAAAAAACCTAATCAGTGATTTCCTCGTCTTTATGATTGTTTGATTTGTCAATTGGTAAAATTAGTTACATGTATATAAGGTCAATGTATGAACAGGTTGAATCAATTTGAACAAGTTTATTAATTTTATGCTACACCACGTTGACCTGGTGTGTGTTCTATCACATTTTTTTGGCACCATGTCGCATGTTAGAACAAAAAAGTTTCTTTCAAACCAACTTCAGACTTGAATCGTGGAAAAACCTTTTTCCGCATCGTTCTCAGCATCACTTTTATTAGTTTCATCAAAAAGTGGTAGCTCTTGCTTAGACTCTGCCATCATAAGCAGTTTCTTCAATTATACACTTCTTTGCTATCAGAATCACTGAAGTCATTTTCATAATCACATGATTTCGAATAGTTATTCAACGCATTTATGAATCTCTAAACCAAACAACACAAAATGGACCGTATCATTAAGCGTTCAGTTGGGTCAAAATGACCAAATCAACAAATAAATCCATGCCCAAGAGGTAACCATTGTCTGAAACAATTGTAATAAATCCCACTACCTCTAGTAGCTCCAAAAAAATCGGCTTCCAGAAAGGAATGACAATTTTGCAAACAATACGACGAAAAAAATTTCTTCCTCTGTTCAAGGGACAAAAAGACCCATTTTGACTTGTTTAAGGTTAATCAAAAACCAGCAATTTTTAAGAATGAAACAAAACCTTTTATGTGCCACTTTCATAAACTTCAACAAACATTTTTCAACATCGTGCCAATAATCACCTCTATCTGAAGAATTCGCAACTTGTTTTCCTCCTGCCTGTATGTAATGAAGTTTTAATATCTTTGTAGCTCAGATGGCCGAGTGGTAAAAGCGTCATCCTTGGAAGCTGTAGACAAGGTTACTTCTATATCAAACTCAAGTTTTTGGCCCGTGACTTTATAATTGACTTTATAATTGCTATGCACAGCTATCCTCCGTGACGCTCAGCATTAACAGGACAGTGTGGAGAGCAAGCCAGCAAGCTTACTTGCTGTAATAACAGGACAGTGTGGAGAACATATTTAGGCAAAATTGAGTCTAACGCCTGACACACTTTTTAGAAAAATATAGGCTATCAACGTTTTTGCAAGTTATGCTCCAGTTTTTAAACTGCATAAGGCCTTGTCTACACTAGAGCGACACGAAGCGTCGCCATGCGCCAACTTTTAGTTGTTTCATTATGACGCAATGAAGCTGCGTCGCGCATCGCATCGCCCCGTGGAGCATGGTGAAGCTGATGCTTCGTGGAGCTTGGTATTGCTTCGTATCGATTCGTGGAGCAAGTAGCGCAAGAATGTTGCTCCACCGTGCTCCACTTTTTTCAAGTCTCGTATAGGCTAGCGTCACAGGGTAAGACAAAATGTTTTTGTGAGATGTATAAAAGCTTTGTGAAACTAATTTTGACAAAATATTAACTTGTTCGTTGGTGATATAAGTGTTAGAAAATATTTAGAAAGAAATAAAGTGTTAGCAGCGATAACTTTTTGACCACGGTCCCCCAACTGCAGTATCTTGCCATCAGTTGTAAACTTAGTTACTAGAAAGAGTGAGAAAGTAGACTACCACTAAAAGTCTAGCGTGGATCAAGGCTACTATGAGATTTTATCAGTCAGCCAGTCTAGACTGCTGGTAATGGGTAGGTTGCTGGTGTGTATCTCGGATTCTCAGCTAGCTGCACTTGCACAGTGCGCCATTTTCTAAAATGTTTTGCTGAGGTCAAATCGGATGTTTTATTATCGACAGGCTGCTAGATTTTTGAAGTATTACCGTATTATGCAAGCCATAAGTTTTTAGTAATTCAAAGGTACCGATAACAGTAGTTTATCAATCCAGCAATCATTTTCTGGTTAGGTACTTTCCGGTTATCTGGTTATGAAAAGTTAAATAAATGAAAGCTGCATTTCTAGCTCAAAGAAGGTCTGGACTGAAGTTGTTTATTTGCATGATTCTGCTGGTCACTAATGAAGTAAGTTTTCAGTTATAAATTATGTGGTAATTACACAGAACAGTGTGTAATTATCGAGACGCTTACCGGTAATATAGACTACACTAAAAATATATGGATTTCACTGCTTCAGATGTACTGTGTAAAAATACTGCATCTTTTCACCACTTTTTTATCAATTATTAGGTAATTATCTGGTGCACAATTTAATGACTAACTAAACATTAATCATACAGCATACTAGCTGTAGTAGATATTTTAAAAACTGACTACAGTGCAATACGGGTAGTGAAAGTGGAAGCCTGATATGATGCTATGCAAAACACACCATATTGTTTCAAATTCTGTGACAAAATTTACAGCAGCGGTCACCAGCTGTTTTTTCTGATAGAGCCTACATTAAGGTATTGTTTTATGCAATCAGCGAAGTATGCAATCAATATTTTTATAAGATGCATGATTTGCTAGTATTGTGTTGTCTATACAGGATGTGTCTGCTGCTATGATAAAGTTTTATGCAAATAAGTTTATTTCCACCACATAACCGGTATGAACTTTGTATTGTAAAACTATATTGACTAGTTAATATGGGCCTACCGGTAGTATGATACTGTGTTACTGGTGGTAATAATTGGTTTACTAAATACGTACATAATATCTTACTTTAGAAAAATACAGGTCATGTTATAATTTTTGAAGATCATAACACTAATTATTTGTCGGCTTATTTAAATCCAATTTTATTTAAATGGTTTGCTGTTAAAATATGCAATTTTGGTTTATGGATTGTGATGAATGCAATATATTCTGCTCAGTGATAGTAATGAGTGCAGTCGAAGATTGAAGACTTTTCTATCCGCTTAATCAATTTCAAAAGTAAGGCAAAAGTTTATTTTGCACCAGACGGGATACGCTTCGACTATTAAATAAAGTCTCTTCAGTGGTGCTTAAAACTTCAAATCCATGAAGTAAATCCATCAACATACAATGCATTCTACCTAGCACCTTTAAAGGTTACTTCTATATCAAACTCAAGTTTTTGGCCCCAAACAACGGGCCAAAAACTTGAGTTTGATATAGAAGTAACCTTTAAAGGTGCTAGGTAGAATGCATTGTATGTTGATGGATTTACTTCATGGATTTGAAGTTTTAAGCACCACTGAAGAGACTTTATTTAATAGTCGAAAGGCAAAAGTTGTGTTTGCACTACACAAAGTTTTGCTGAACTATCACATATAAAAACTTTTACAACAAAAAGTAGTACTTTGCATGTATGGTATATTGTGAATAGTTACTGTATAACGAGTTGCATGAAATTCTGCTGCCCACATTAGTGTCTGATATGATGGCACAAGAATTGTTAGTGATTGGTTTTGAAGGTTTAATTTTACTTTGTCAAAGAAGCCTTAACTTCAAACAGTTAATTTTTTTACAAATCATTGCCTAGTTAGTTGGTTATGCATTCAGTAGTGATTGGATAACTGCAATTTATTTCGTGATTTATTGTGCCATAAGCTCAGTTTGTGTGCCCCTAGTATAATGCTAATTACTTTAGTGGGGAGAAAGAGGCAGGGCCAAAACTAGGCAATGCGGCCCCCCCCCCAAAAATCATCTTTCAGGGCCGCCTAAAAATTTTTTCTTGGATGGTGATACAAAAGAGCAAGCCCCGAAGGGGCGATGCCAAGCTAGGTAAGTCTGGGGGCACATCCCCCAGAAAATTTTGCGGAATTTGACTTTATTTTGGAGGATTTTTGTGCGTTTTGAGCTTTTAAAATTCCTCAGTTTTAACAACGTTTAAAAGTCTGTTTTACTAGGTCCCTTCCAAACCCACTAAAATAATGCTGCAAGCAAACCCTATACTCTAACATTTCGCTACCAATGCTAAGAAAAAACGTTTTCAAGGCTTATTTTTGCGCTTTTCGCATGAGGATGAGGGGCCCTTGGTATGTCACTAAACGTTTGTTTGCTAGTTTTGCGACTGCTATTTTTCGAAAAATTTGCTGGCCCCCCCCATGGCCAAAAGCATGAATATGGTATGGGAGGCCCACATTGCGCGAGTTAAGACAAAAAATGTATTGAATCTTAGAATAGGCCTATTTGAGAAACCTTTATCATACATTGAGTTAATAGTACTACGTACTAACTATTTACTTGGGTCCCCTTTTTGTGCGCCCCCCCCCCACCCCCGGTTGGGGAGTTCAAGGGGCGCTAGTTTCGGCACTGGAAAGGGGATTACAGTTTTTTGTTGGGTTGAAGTAGTGAATTGTGCGCAATATTGCTTTTATGCAATAGTGAATTGTATAAAAATCTTGCAAAAGATAAAGCTTATACAAGATTTTCTTTGCTAAAATGTGAATTATGACGCACAAGCACACTGTTTTAATGTGGTAATTGAGAAAAATATTTAACAAAGTTGATATAATGCAGCTTTTTTGTAAACTAAAGTTTTGGTCACTGTTCTGAATGTAAGCTATTATAGTTCATCATTTTCACGCTGTGAACAATTTTTACGTTTTCAGCTTTCCTTACTATCGTAAAGTGGCATGTTTGCTATAGGTTGCCTGCCGGTGTTAGTCATATGCACTATGCAGGATTAAGACCTGTAGTGTTACTGTGCTACTAGTATTGTTAGCTAACACTGTTTTATTTCTAAAGGTGCTGGAGTCTTTTATAACTCCTATCACCTTGGCATTGTTTATGTCCAGTTTTGAAAGCGAAATGGAAATTATCTATGAACAACAAGACATTAAAGGCATTTTTTACAAGTCAGTATTTTTCACTGTTGGTTGCTCTGCTGATTATTGTGCTGTGATATTACAATTGACCTACAAGTTTATTTTATTTTAAAGTGTTACCGTGTTTATACCGATCAGATGGCCAAGTGGGATAGAGCGTCTGGTTCTTGTTCGGTGGACTCGGGGTTCGATTCCGAGTCGAGTTGAACCGATGACTTAAAAATTTGTATTTGCAGCTTCCCTGCTGGACAGTGTGGAGCAAGATGGCTAGTTCGCTTATTTAGCTGTTGGAAAGGCACATAACGGGATTCCTTCATCTTGGTGTGATAGACATATGGCCGGCAACTCCAAAGCGAGCTTATTTAGCTGTGGGGAAAAGCACTTGTATACATGGCCGGCAACTCCAAAGCAAGCTAGTACAGCGCTCAGTAGCTTTTTCGTGATAGGAGGATAAAAATGCGACTAAATAAATAAAACAACGGTTTTGGTTTCTAATCAAACATTGAGCTACAATTTGGATTTTTATATTCAGATGCAAAGCGTTGAAATGTTTCTCATTCACCATCATGTGAGCTTGCTGGATAAGTTCTTGTGCTGCAGATTCCAGAGCTGCGTTTCGACAAACCGACTTAACATGAAGCCAATATCTCAAATCATAAACAATACTTTATACCTATCGTGAACATTATAAGATCATTATTTTGGATGTACGAGGGTAGGCTGAAAAGTTCGTAGCCTCACTATGAAGCAGTTGCGACAGATCAGTGAAACTTGCCATGCGTTACATTCATGCTTTCTTGAAACTAACTGCGATATTTTTTAGGTAACCTGATGCTGCATAAGTAGTTTCGCACTTTAACCACCTTAGCCTTCCTTGAAGCCGAAGTTAAGTACTTTCACTGCATGGATTGCCTTTTGGTCTCTGGTTCAAAGTGATGGACTCAACATTCATCTTGGGTGAAAAAACGCTCCACAAAACGATCTGGGTCTACTTCAAATCTTGCCAAGTTCGCTTTTGACATGACGAGTCTGGTGAGTTTTTGATCAGGTGTCAAAAGCTGGGGCACCCATTGAGCCGAAACTTTTGACATGCCAAGTTCGTTGTGGAGAATGTTCTCCACTCGTTCGCGAGAGATGCTGATAACATTGGCAGAGTGATTAATGGTTAATCTTTGTCATTCATTACCATTTGATGAATGCGGTCTATGTTTTCTTGGGTGGTGGCTGTGGAAGGACGTCCTTATCTCGGATCATCTTCAAAGCTCTCCCTTTCCGTTTTAAATTCCGCTGCCCACTTCTTCACAGTTGATGAAGCCGGAGCATTATCCCCCAAAATGGAAACCATATCAGCATGAATTTTCATGGGCGTTAATCCTTTTTTCTGCAAATATCTGATCACTCTACGGTGCCAAACCTTATCCATATTCACAAGATCATCAAAAAACCAAAATGCAAAATTCTCTTGATATTCCAACATCTCTCTAGTACAACTTTTTAAAGTGCGAAATTATTTATCCAGCATAAGGTTGCCTAAAAATAATATTGCAGTCAGTATCAAGAAAGCATGAATTTACTGCATGGCAAGTTTCACTAATCTGTCGCAACTCCTTCATAGTGAGGCTACGAACTTTTCAGCCTACCCTCGTAAAATGTTTATTCTGCAGTGTTGTCCAATGTTTACCATGCCAAGATTTTTTAGCGTTGCACAGATGTAGCCTACAATTGTTCAAGCGTTTAATTCCAAATTTTGCTAAAATGCTTTGATACAATTCGAGCCAAAATTGTGATCAAGAACATAATAACAAAGATATTTTATTTTCAACAATTTGCTTTAATCTGCTCTACAAGTCTGAGTAGGACTCAATCTTCTCTGGCAGAGTGCTCAATAACTATGGCTAGCTAGAGCTTGTGTTGTATTTGAATAAAAACCGTAAAGCATCTTTTCTTTAAATGAGATACATTATGCCCCCGGAAGAGCCGACTACGGCGAAACAGGCTGTAGTGGCTTCACGATTTTACAGTGATTTTATTAAAATGCAATCTGTTCTACAGATATTTATTGCAACATACGTATTTTTATGTCCATAACAAGATGCCGATGTAATTTTAAATGATGTGCTGTATTATAATTGAAAAACTACAACCGTACTGTTGACCTGAATAAATTATGTGCTTCTCACCATAGCGTTTGTGTTATTTTTTTTTAGATGTGCTTTTGATGTGTACCGTTGCTAAGTTTTTACTTCAGCCTACGCAATACCTAGCTCTGTTAATGGAAAACTTTTAGGCCTATCCTTTTAACAACTGCCCCTAGAAACTCTTTTTAAACGCTGAAGAATTGCATCAAGTGCTTTTTTGAGGCCGCTAACAGGCAGACTACTGATCATGCACCTAGTGTCTATTTGCAGAAAATACCAAATTTTGCGAGGAAATAATGGCGAAAACCCTTGAACAAAAAATTTTTGCATTGAATTTAGTCGTGTTGACCCGAATATTTTGGTGGGAGGTAGCGAGACATGACAATTAGAGCACCTGGATCTAAAGATAAAATAACGAAAGATAAGAATTTGTGTAGTTTCACGGACGAATCGGCTGAGGTTTTACCAAAAAGTCGCTTCGAGTGTATGAATCTCCGATGCTTATTCTGAGACAGAAAAATAGTTTAACGAAACTATAAAAACCATCACGCTAAGTTACGAATTTTACAGGGCTAAAATTTGCTTCACGCATAAAAATTGATTCTTGCCGGTGTAAAAGAGTGTTTTTAGTCAGGTTAATACGATTAATTTAATACGACTTGAATTCGGTTCTTATTCTTATGACCGGTGCCTACGGGTTTACTGTGAAATAGTGCCTACAGGGTTACTGCGAAACAATGTGGCATTATGTCCTGTAATTTCAGCCGTAAAATTAATTTTAAGCACCCACTCCAAAAATAATTTCGGCGTCCCTACATAAAATGTTGGCTAAGTTCTGGCAAAAACGTATCAATTTCACAAGCCTACCGGTAACTAATTCCACAAAGGCGAAACTACCATGGGTTCAGAGCAGGGCTGGGCAAACTACAGCCCGCTAGACCATTTTATGCGGCCCGCAGACAGAAATATAAACTCCTACCGTAAATCAAAAGCTTTTATGCTCTTGACTGATTCTCGGTAGAAGACAGGACATCTGAGGGCGTGTAGACTTTTTTTTTGCTCTTCCAATCACTACTGCCCTCGGCTTCAAATGTTTTTTTAAATGTGGCTTTTCGTGTGAAAAGTTTGCCAACTCCTGATGCATGAGGTTGCAGTTTTGTGCGAGAATACGCCCTGTAGCTGCTCATGCATTCACCTGCCAGGCTACCACATAGCGTACTGTAGGTAATAGGGCCTACGCTAATAATATGTTTTTTAAATATGTTTTGTCTCGCAAATTTAAATAAAATTGGACAAGCAAAAATTTTATTGCATCAGCTGAATGAGATATTTTGACTTTAAAAATGATCCTGTTAAGTGTTAACCAGACTGCAAATTCAACCAATGATCTATTATGTAAGTTTTTTTGCTGCTTTTGCTTTGAATAAAAGTTAGATGAAAAAGATGCATGAGCTGAATAGGTATTTTGCCGAAATTGATTCATCTTGTTAACCTGGGTGCGAATCGAACGCGAAAAATTTTGCTACTTTCTACGTCACTTCAACGCAAAGCCTCGCTCAGCGGCGCAAGTAAAAACATAATGTAGACAGAGACGCTTTGGGCAGCAGCGCGTCGCTTAGCTTGGCGTCGCTCTAGTGTAGACAAGGCCTAAGTCAGCGCATTGAATTGACAATTAATAAATCATAACAACACATTGTATACAATGAAACCATTTAGTCTTTGGTCTATCATTATTTTGTTTATGACGCAATAGAGATACATACAACATGTTTCTTTGCGTTTTTCTCAAAACACAATAAAATGACTAAGGCTACACAGTTTTGCGCTAACGTGACGATATCATAATGACGAAATAAATCAATTTACACAAAAAATGCAAAATACATTTTTTTCATTTGGTTTTTATTGCTGCGCATGTCCCTAAATGCGCAACTTCTTTCCCTAATGTGCTACTCGTGTGATGTTGAAGCAGGGGCTCAATATATATTTTTTTCAAAGTGCTTATATAAAGTGCATTTTACTCCTAATAAAAAGCAAATATATTAGGTAAAAAAAAAAGAATGGTAACTTTTATAAATTTGCTGCGCACTCACTGGTAGGTGAAATGACGAAGCTTGTTTGAATTAAGCCGCATCTTCTAACAGGCAGATATATCACAAGCACCGTTAGGGGCGCTAGTGAGTTATTAGTTGGAGTTAGAGTCTAACTTTAACCCCGAACCCTAACCCCAAACTTTGCGAACCCTAACCCTAAACCACGGCTGCAAACAAACCTCAAAATGACTACCGGTACCAGTATATTTTGGAAACTCAACTTCAAGGCAAAAATTGGATCCTGTACAACTTTTTTTAAACCCCCTAAATCTTGAGGCAAATTTTTAGTACAATTTTTATCTGGGCAAATCCACACTTGCTACAATCTTGGATAAAACAATGAAACAGTGATTGACTAATTGTATGTACCGTATATGGCCTACCGGTATTGTAACTGAAAAAAGACGCAATCTACTGATTATAAGGGTATTTAAAACGTTAACCCCACTATGCCTCCATGCAGTAGCGTTAAACTGCTGGTATAGTATGGTAGCCTACAAGTAAAAAAACACTGAAAGAAATAGTACCAGGTAGTCAAATATAATTACCATGGCTATTTGGGGAAAAACGCTATCCAAACTAATACTTCTGCATCAACTTAGTCTTATAATCTGATAATTCTTAGGTACATCCTTACCTGATTTCAACAAATATCCTTCAGTTGAGATGAAAGGCTCAGAAATTACTACCAGCAGTAAGGTTATATTGAAATGTTGTGTGGTTTTATGGCGCTTTATAACTACTAAGGTCCTTTCGTGCCAGGACTAAATTTTGGCAAGAATTCACTGACGTATTTTTATTCTCTGTTCATTTCCTACCAGTAATTCTTGTTGCTGTAAGCCGACTATGAGTATTACTGCATTGGTTAGCTGAGGAAAATTTCAGCCAATCAACGTCTGCGACGCAAACTAAGTACGTGGCAAAAATCAATCAAGCATTACAAAATTTATTTTGAAATAAAAAAGATTCATCCTCGTACTAAAACAGCGATATCAACAACTGTTTTTCACATCGTACACGTTCCTGTGGGAAAGCGATCGGAGGTAAGCCTACAACGTCACCAAGCAAGTGATAATGTTCGCATTATTTCTGCAAAATCTCATTAGATTGATGTCTTTGAATTAGCAGAAGCCGCTATTTAAATGTTTGCCGAACAGAACACTTCGCAATTTGTGCAAAGTGCGAATACTTATAGAAAATTTTAAATATTATTCTCCTAGTGTTTAGATAAAGTCGCAATTGCCAGCAATTTAAAATTGAAAACATATTTATTGAAAAGTTGAATATTTTCGACCTATTCTTGAGGTCCTCATCACAGAAAATAACATCATATTAACGGTTACAGCAAAACTTTCGAAATGAGTAGTATTTTGAATGATGTAAACATAATGAAGATACGACACAATACATCAAATCAAAATCAAATCTTCGTTATACTCGCCGTATTACGCCGAAGCGTGTAACGAGTTGCGGGGCTCATCTCCGAGGCTTAGCACCTAGGCAACACAGCTCCGAAGAAACGTTGCAACGGTGGCGAGTGGTTGGCGACACTGTGTCGACTCGTTGGCGACGTCGTTTTGTCCGATTTGTGCGACCCTAAAATCGAAACCAGATCTTGCACGCCGATTACGAATCTTTAACCACTGGACCGACTCGTGCAAATTAAACAAAACGCATTGTAACTTTCATTTGCAGATCCTGCGATGTGTTTAATTATCTTGGCGAAGCAAATCACATTTGCTAGACTGCTGCAATTGTTGCACGTCAGCATGGGAGTGCCGGGACGAAACACCGTCGTCACGCATTATAATAAAGAAACAAATGAGAAAAGAGCAGGCCCGATGGCAAAAGCTGTTATTCAAATTCTTTTTTTAGTTGTCGACCACAGATCGGCGGCACGACGAGGCACGACAACGGAGAGCTAGCGGTTAAATGTTCTCAATATTTGCCAAAAAGTAGTCAAAGGCTCACCGGCGGCCCGATGGTGGGAAGTCGCTACACAAATATTATTTTTTAAAATCTGAATAAAGTTATCGTCGGCAACAGATCGGCGGCACGACGTCGGAGAGCTAGCGGTTGAATGTTCTCAATATTTGCCAAAAAGTAGTCAGAGGATCACCAGGCGGCCCGATAGCGGAAGCCGTTATACAAATTTTTTTTTTCATTTTAGATAAAGTTATCGTCGGCAACAAATCGACGGCTCGACGACGGAGAGTTAGCGGTTAAATGTCCTAATTGGATACACTGGTCAGAGGCTCACTGGCGGCTCGATAGCGGAAGCTGCTATACAAACATTTTTTTTCATTTTAGATAAAGTTATCGTCGGCAACAGATCGGCGGCACGACATCGGAGAGTTAGCAGTTAAATGTCCTAAATAATTGGCAAAAACTAGTCAGAGGCTCACCGGCGGCCCGAGAGCGGAAGCCACTATAGGCTATACAATTTTTTTCAAATTTTAGATAAAGTCATCGTTGGCAACAGATCGGCGGCACGATGTCGGAGAGCTTGCGGTTAAATGTTCTCAATATTTGGCAAAAACTGATCAGAGGCTCACCGGCGGCCCAATGGCAGAAGCCGCTTTACAAATTATTATTATTTTTTAAAAATTCTGATAAAGTTATCGTCGGTAACAGGTCGGCGGCACGACGTCAGAGAGCTTGCGAGTAATGTTCTCAATATTCGGCAAAAACTGGTCAGAGGCTCACCGGTGGCCCAATGGCGGAAGCCGCTATACGAATATTATTTTTTTTTAATTTTTTAAAAGTTATCATCGGCAACAGATCGGCGGTACGACGTTGGAAAGCTAGCGATTAAATGCCCTCAATATTTAGCAAAAACTGGTCAGAGGCTCACCGGCGGCCCGATGGCGGAAACCGCTATTCAAATATTTTAAGTTTTTAACAACGTTATTGTCGGCAGCAGGTTGGCGGAACGAATTCTGCAAGCTGTTGTAAAAATTCTATTGCATTGTTTGGAAAAAACGCTAGAGGTTAGAGGGCGGCCCGATGGTGGAATCCGCTTCCGCCCATGCCGCCCATTGCCGCCTTGAATACGACGGCGGGCCGCCAGACCCTGCTACGTGGGATTACATTAAAATGCAAACCAGTCTCACGTAGCACGTGACAACAACGTCATATGTGGAAACAAACAAAGCAGACCAGTGCAGCAGCGTTTTGATTAAGGAAACAGGGCCGGCAGGCCGGTGCTCTAGACATTGCCTGATTTAAAAAAGTGATTATGACATTAAGCCCACATCAATTTGGGCCTAAAGCCCTGATAAATTGGACATGTGGACAGGGTAATGGTAGCCTAACACATTTAACTTCATCTACACACTGGCTATTACTCAATCACATAGTTTAGTCTAGTCTACCAGTACCATCACCTCATCAAGGAAAATGGTAGAGTAAGCCTACCCAGGCCTACCCATATCACTGTAAGAAAACCCAGTCTTACCAACAAAAAACTACAAACTAGTTATTCTAGCCTAGTGCCTATGTAGTTTTACACTGATGATGATATTAGTTTCTACCGAAACGTTTGTGAGTATGATTGCAAATATACTGGCTGTTATCTTTTTATTGAAGTACAGGAACTAACTTCATGTTTTTTTTCTTCTAAATAAGCTTAATTCAAATCTGCCATGAGCTGGCCTGCTTGCAGCTCCGACCATGGCCAATATCTGCATCTATCAGATTGCTATTCGCATGACTGCTCACGGTTGTTTCATTTTGGGCTGGATGTGTGCACTTATTTACAGCTCAGTTGTGTAGAGTTTCCAATTATAAAAAAAAATTAAGAAAAGTTTTTTATAAAAAAATTTTTTGATGCAATTTTTTTTTAATTTTTTGTTGGAAATTTTATCTATTTTTTCGACATCTTTTGCAAAAACTTTGGGGGTGCTGCAGCTCCTTAGCACCAGCCGCCACTGAGTGTAACTGCTGTATAGGGTGGCTATAATAAAATTGACCCCATGCAAGCTAATTAAATTATAAATACTGGTATGTTTCAGATTTGGAATTGTTGATTGTGATAGTAGGATCTTATCAGTGGCGGATTAAGGGGGGGCGGAGCGAGCTGAAGCCCAGGGCCCCACAAATCGGCAGCGTGGCGCAGTGGTTTGGAGCGTCGTTTTTACGACGGCCATGATCGCAAGGTTAATGGTTCAACTCCCAACCCAGCCTCGTTGTTGCATCCTTGGATAAGATGCTTTACGATGATTATCTCTGCTTGGTGGAATCTGGCAAGCAGCAAATTAAAAAAGTCGGAAGAAAATTCAACCGGAAAACTTGGAAAGGCAACCCCTAAGCGAGTCTGGATTCGTCCAACGCATAGCGCCTCCGTCGCTTTCTCGTGATAGGAGGATAAAGATGAAGAAATCAATCAAAAAAAAATTTACATTTTTCTAAAAGTTTTTTTGCAAAAAATATTTTCGAGTATTAAAAAAGGTCTTCATTTGCAGAAACTACCAAAATTTTTAAATATTTGGCGCTGAGAGGTTGGGGCCTTGGGGGTAAATGTGATATGTTGTTAGTTAAGTCAATATCAATATTTATAAGCAAAAATCTTCTCAAAGTAAGAATCGCAGTTGTTATCAGCTAACATTATTGCTTTGTAGGTCGCGGACAGCAATTTCTTTTCAAAGAAAAGTTATCCGCTTTTTGCCGATTCAAACGTCACAATAAAGAATAAGACAAATGTTAATTCAGGTAGTAGCCTAATGAACAAACGATGACACTTAATTGCCACTTGCCAGCAAGAGTACCAGACTACAGTTGAGGTTGTTCTAGCAGAAAATGTTTATGTCACTGAAGAATCTAGCCTTAAAAATTATTACACCATCGTACAACGGTAGGCTAGCTACAACATCTAAGCTTCATAACTTTACATTCTAGAACAGACGTGGGCGAACTACGGCCCGCGCGCCAAATCCGGCCCGCCGGCCCTTTTATTCTGGCCCGCCGACACTTACACAAAGTTAAACTTTCACCGTGAATTGAGCGGAAAACTTTTTTTTTCTTCCGAGATTATGGGTGACTGTGATTTTCAACAAAATAAGCCTCAACCGTGCAACATTGGAATAAAAAACGAGGTGAAAACCTTTTATTTTGGAGATCACATTCGCACGTGGACCGTGATCTCTAAAAAAAAGTCTTCACCTTGTTTTTCAATCAGCGTGTGGCCCGCGGCTTCAACAGTTTTTCCAAATCTGGCCCTTCGTGTGAAAAGCTTGCCCACCCCTGCTCTAGGATAACTTGATAAGTGGTAGTTCCAACTTTAATGTGAAAGAATAAAATCTATTGCAGAGAGCAGTAGCATAGTATAGTTTGGCTTTATAAATAAGACATAGCTATATTTCAAAACAGCAAAAAACAGCGGCGGCGCTAGCTTCACGCTAGTGATAGGAAAAATCAGCGGCACGGACGCTAGCGAATTACTAGCATAACGGGTAGCGACGCTAGTGCCCAGCTCTGCCTATACATTAATAATATGATTAATGACTGTTATTAGTTGATCAGTCGCTTTATTTCTTGATTGTTTTGAGTAAAGGATAAAGCCATCTAGGCTTCTGCATTTCCATTGAATCGATTTACCGAATATTTGTTCATTATAAAAGATTATTAGAAATAAAAACTTTTGTTTGATTTGATTTTCCATTTTTATTCTCCATTCACGAGAAAGCGAGTTGTATCGCTATATGTCAGATTAGATATCCTCACTCCCTTGGGAGTTGACTTTTCTGAGGTTCCTCTTGTCTTTTGTTGAATTTGCTGCTTGTTCAAGCCGCCAAGCAGCGAAAAATATCGTGAAGTGGGCTACCTTATCCAAGAACACAACTACATGTCGAGGGTAAGAGTTGAACCGCGACTTTTTGATTCATTATGGTCGCCATAAAAACGGCGCTTCAGACCGTTCGGTCACGCTGCCGACGTGACTATGAACGATTTTAAAATGATCCAATTTTTTCGGTTCGTTCATTATATAAGTAGGCTACCGTACGCGTAAAAACGATTGGAAAATTAAACAAAGGAAGATATAAATCCATTAAACCGATCGGGTAAATCGATGTAATGGAAATGCACTAATTGTTTTTAACGAAGAATAATATATTTGATCTTACTCAGTAGGACTCAAAGGCAGTAATTGAGCGTACTGAACAAAGCACAAAAAGTCCATAGGCCTACTGGTCTTTTTACGCTATTGATCAATATTGGTATTGTTTTGTTTTTTGAGGCTGTTCTTTCGGTTTGTTGTTCTTTTCATTTTATATCGTATAAGCTTTCGCTGAACTTGGGAAAGAGGGCCCATTATTAAATTAGCCCAGGGCCTCACGTACTATTAATCCGCCCCTGGATCTTATTAACTTGGCTAAAAATAACATCTAAATGATACTACAACATAGGTAAAGTAAAATGCCAACCAGAACTTCAAGAAAGGCAAGGGGTTTGTGAGCAAAGTGGACTGAGGAGGCAATGGGTTTTGCTCTTTATGCTTTGAAAAACAAAACCATGGGTGTTAACCAAGCAGCCAAGACCTTTGGTGTGCCCAAATCAACTATGCTGAGACGGTTCAAAAATCAAAACAAGCATTTTAACGCTGCTAAGAAAGGTTTAGGAAGACCTAGTGATTTAACCAAGCATATTGAAGATGAACTTGCTCAACCCGCTTGAAACTTGAATCAATGTTTTATGGACTCACACCAATGAATGTAAGAAAGTTGGCATTTGAAATAGCTGATATTAATAATGTTCCCACAAGGTTTAATAATGAAAAAAAGATGGCTGGAAACGCGTGGCTACCGGGATTTTTAGAACGACATCCAGAGCTTTCGATTCGCACTCCAGAACCAACATTATTAGCAAGAGCTTCAGGTTTTAACAAAAACCAAGTGAAGCAATTTTTTAGCATTTTGGAAAAAATTTCTGAGGAAAATGATATTGGACCTATAAAAATATTCAACATGGATGAGTCTGGTTTAACTGTCGTGCAAAAAGTTTCAAAAATAGTTGGACAAAAAGGAAAACACCAAATTGGATCCATTACCAGCATGGAACGTGGGCGAAATGTAACAACAATTTGCTGTGTGAGTGCTTCTGGACAATATGTTCCTCCAGGCATAATATTTCCGAGAAAGCGCATGAAACCAGAATTGCAAGATGGGGCTCCTCCAAATTCTGTATTTTTTTGCCAAGTAAGTCTGTGTGCAGGGTGATTGTAGTGTTTTGTAGTCTTCTTGCTCGTTATTTTTGCTTAACTTTACTACAGGTAAAATATCAAAACATGTTATCTGGTGAAATGTAAGCCTGTTGCCTTTTTAATATTGCTGCATTGTCAAGCAATTTATTTTATTGTAATGAGTAAGAATAAATTCCTGTATAAAAATGCTTTGATTAGAGTAGTTAAAGATGGAATCTTGGTAATCTGCAGAAACTCTTTTCATTTGTTTTGTAGGAAAAAGGCTGGATTGACTCTGACATCTTTACTTTATGGCAGGGCCATTTTATCAAGGAAGTGAGATCAAGTAAAGACCATAAAGTTTTTTTGATTTTGGATGGGCACAAGTCTCACACCCATAATCTTAAAGACCTTGAACTAGCAACAGAAAGTGGTGTGATCATGGTTTCGCTTCCACCACATACCAGCCACCGCATGCAGCCGTTGGATGTCAGCTTTTTTAAACCTTTGAAAACCTTTTATTATCAACACATTGAGCAGTGGATGAAAGCACATCCTGGAAGAGCTGTGACTGCTTTACAAATTAGCAGATTATTTGGACTTGCAATGCCGTCAATGGCTTTGAAGCTACTGGAATATGCCCCATCAATCCTTTGATATTTCCTGATCATGTGTACAGCCCCTCTGATGTTACAGACATTCCATTATCACCATCTGTGGAACAAGCTGGTATTGCTGCTAAAGACGTTGATTCCGCCAATGGTGAACTTATCGAACCTGTAGGCCTAGTTCTTCCTGCGACAATTCTTGATTTGGGAAGTGATCATAAGATTGGCAGTTCTTCAGCTTCTACTAATCCTCTAACTAAGTCACCTCCAAAGCAAAATGCTTTTGCTTCTGAAGCTGCACCAGTTCAGTTACCCATAGGCATAACTAGCATAAGCCCTCTGCCAAAACTGGTTCAAAGCGAAGGAAGAAAACGATGCTCTGCATCGAAGTCAACCATTCTGACCAGTTCTCCTCATAAGAGATCCTTGCGCACCCTGGCTAAAGAAAATGCCACCTCTAAACCAAAAGGGAAAAAAGTGGCCAGAAGAAAAAGCCAAAGCAGTCTGTGGTTGCTACAAATCAAAGTTCTATTCTTTACCATTGCACTGTGTGTGGAGAGTCTAATGATGAGGACTGGATTCAGTGTTTGCGGTGCAAAGATTGCACTCATGAAGCATGTGCCAATATTTCCAATGAAAAATACTATTATTGTGACAGTTGTCAGTAGTTTTCAGTGTTACTGTAGACTTTTTCTTTTGTTTCAACAGCTCAGATGGCCGAGTGGTATGGAGCGTCTGTCTCTTGAGATGTAGACTCGGGTTTGATTCCGAGTCGGGTCAAACCAATGAATTTAACATTGGTATTCACAGCTTCCCTGCTTGACGTTCAGCACTGATGGGACAGTGTGGAGAACAAGCCGGCAAGTTTACTTGTTGTGCCGTTGGGAAAGGCACTTAGCGGGATTCCCCCATCTTGGTGTGGTAGACAGATGGCCGGCAACTCCTAAGCGAGCTCGTATAGCGCATTGATCGCTTTCTCGTGATAGGAGGATAAATATGCAACACATTACATTACATTTTAAATCCATGATTTTTAATTGTTTGTCTTAGCGTGTGCTAATTGTTGTTAACAATTAAAATAACTTTCTGGTAATAATTTCTGAGATTTTGTTGTAAATAGAAATTACTGGAAACCTTCTTGCAGAGTTCAAGAAGTGGTCCATATTACCCGTATGTGGTGGTCCATATTACACAGCCTATGGGTAATATGGACCACTTGACACAAAAAAAAGTCTTCCCCCTTCCAAACTAGCAGTGGTGCAAGTTTGATTTTTTCACATAACAGTCTTATTCGCCCACCACTTCCATTGATACATTAACCAGTTTTGTAACTCCTGCCCGTGTCAAAATATTTTTTTTCAAAGTTAAGTGGTCCATATTATCCGTATTTCCCTTATCACATACCGTCCGTGCAGTTAGTGCAGCTAGTCTCTAATAGACGATGCGAAAATATTTTAGTAGGCCTACTTAATAGCCTTGGTATGTCTAAAAATAGAAGCTTGGCAAAAATATATGAAGGGAGGATGCAACTTTATTAGATTTGGTCAGAGGTGGGCACGGTACTTTTTTAAAGTACCGGCGGTACTCGGTACTTTGTTAAAAGTACCGGTGCTCGGTAGGCTACTTGAAGTTAAGAGTACCGCGGTACTTTTGTCGGTACTTTTTAAAAAAAGTTCCAAAAAGAAAGTACTGCTCTATATTTTGTTGAATTTCAATTAAAACTGCACGGTTTCATAATAATTAGGCCTATAGCTATTAGTTAGCAAAATATCTAATTACGCAATATGGTACGGTAGTGTTACCGGTAGTAGCCTACTTGGTAAGGCACAATTCACGAATCACAAACTATGCACCAACCATCAAAACACGGTACAAAATAAGCTATAGGCCTAGTTAGTGGTTAGTGCAACAATAATCTGAAGAATGATGCAATCATTTCCCTCGCCCATAGAAATGGGCTGCAACGCATAACGCGAAAACGTTTTTTATTAGAGATCACTTTCAGCGCAGAATGCGACAAAATAAATGTGGGTTTTTGAATGAATGGGGACCCCAGAACTAGAAATAGCCTACGCTGGAATTTTCAACGGAAAGAGTTCGTCATAAATTGTAATGACGTCAACCTTTTAGGGAAGTCATTAAAATGAAAACAGGTTTTTAACATCGAAGTGTGTAGAACGGGGTATCCAATTATTTTTTCAGAAGTAGCCTACCGGTACCAGATTTGATTCTGTAAAAGTGCTCGAGGAATCGAGGGCCAACAATATTTAATGGCATGCTTCGCTGTTTTTTGAAATTTGTTGCGCTCCGGATAATCGCAGACACCAAAATAAAGCGCCATGAAAAAGTTAATCGTTCTAACTTTTTCGTGGCGCTTAATTTTCGTGTCTGCGATTATCAGAAAGCACTGAAAGATGTAAATTAGATTCATGTGATCATAATAATAGACAATACTTCGTGCGATTACGGACGAAGACAATATGAAAACTCATCGCGAGACTAGAGACCCTGGGTGTAGAGCAGTGATCCTCAAACATCTTTGTTCGACCGCTTCGTTTCGGAAGTTGGAGACTTTCATCACCCCCTTATCAGGAAACAAGTTTTAATTAAGAGGGACATTAGATACCGTACGTACAGACATTTTTTAAAGATGGGGTCGCGTAAATGCGAAGACACGTTTTGCTTTGTGAGATAGCATGCTATTAAGTTAGTTGAAGCAAAAATGCATATGCGCGTTAGGAGTGAAGATTAAATCTCATAACGGAACTAACAGAAAGCGAATAAGCTTCAAAGTAAGACGGGAAGAGCTGCTGCAATAGACGGTCATAATCAGCAACGATTATTTTGAAACATTATGAACACTCGTCGAGTTGACACGAGTAAATGCAATACCAGTATCGAAAATGTAGTATGCTGTTAAAGTAGGCCTCAGGCCGGTAATGTTTAGGATATAGGCCTTTAATAAACAAAATTGATTTCCGCTTGCTAAATAAGGTCTACATCGATCGGATTTTCAAAAAAAACTACACAATTATTTTATATTTTTGCAGCTTTTTAAGGAGATTTACGAAAGAAACAAGCTGTATTAAAGAGAGTTGTAAGTCGGTAGAATATCTAGAAAAAGCATATTTGCGAGTCAAAGTCGAAAAAATGAATTTTGAAATCTGCAAAAAAACATCTTAAAACTGCTTTAAATTTTTTGTCGTCCTTATTCTCATAGTTAAGTTTAGGTTTTGAGTTGCATTGAAATACGCAAAAATCAACCAATCAAATCCGTGAGCCTACAGAGATAAAGTAAACATTCCTGAATCGTATTGAACAAGAAGAAAAACGTTTCGGAGGGCGCATCCATTTCCCTAGGGCTACGCATTGCGCAACTCTGTTTAACATCAGCCTACTTAATCCATGTTGTACGCAGGCTATTAAAAAATCTACCCAGATCTTAAAACTTTCTTTTACAGTTTACTGCCTTATCAAAAGACGGTGACGCAAAAAAGAGACGACGAAATTATTGAAAAAGTTATATTTTGAATTGCCTTTAAAGCATTTGGAAATGGTCGTCTGAAAGACCACTCCTCTTCTGCTTAGTTCCATTGACGGGTTGGCAGCATTGTATTCTAAAAACAAATCTTTCGAACGATTGCTGTGGAAGGTGTACAGGTGCAATTGTGCAGACTTCATCTTATTATTATTTGTTTTATTACAGAAGATTTTGCAAAAGTACCGAGTACCGCCTAAAAATTGAGAAACAAAAGTACCGGCACTGCGGTACCGGTACTTTTTTTCCAAAGTATCGACGGTACCGGTACTAAAAAAGTACCGCGGTACTGCCCACCTATGGATTTGGTGCATTTGTGTTCTATAGCCTAATCTACAACAACGACAGGGCCAGCGGGGGGCATGGCACTGTGGCTCTCCCTGAATGCGTCTATGTCGCTGGTCCTGGTGCTGGGCTTAAACTTGCGTGGTCCAGTGTGCAAGACCCGAAATGAAAACTAATTAGAAGCATCCGCGGTATTTTTCATCAAAAGCTGAGGCATGCGTGCGCCTCGTTGCTCACAGTAAAGATCTGATTTGCAGTGAAGGTACCGTAATTCACTATGCACTACAGTCACTGCTGTACTTGCATGCATGGTTGCTACTTGTTATTGTATTAAAGCTGTAAACTCAAATAAAATCTTAGCGTTGATCCGCACCCACAATTTTGCGATTTTCCGAACCTTGAAGCGCAAATTCTTCCAAAGTTACGTAGGCCTATATTTCTTGTAAAACTATATTCTTGTGACCAAAACTTCTCCAGTGCAATGCAAATACAACTGCATACAGTGCCTTAATGCCTACACTCTAAAAAAAATTGAATCTTTTTTCCATCTTCTTTGCACCTCCTCTTTTAAAGATTCAAATATATTTAAACCTTTGAAAGATTCAACATTTTTAAATCTTTTTTCAACCTTAGAAGATTCAGTTTCTCTTTTTTTAAATGAATAGTTTAAGCCTATAAAGATTGAATCATTGATTCTTTCGAAGATTTAATTAAAATCATAAAAGATAAAAATATTGTGCACCAAAAGATTTAATTACTGATTTTTTCGAAGATTCATTTCTCCTACATGCAAAAATTTAAATTAAATCGTAACAGATTTAATTATTGATTCTTTCGAAGATTCATTTGTCGTACATGCAAAGCTTTAAGTTCAATCGTAAAATATTTAAATATTGTGCACCTTAAGATTAAATAATTGATTCTTGCGAAGATTCATTTTTACATGCAAAGATTTAAATTATAAATCTTTAAAGATTTAATTAAAATCTTTAAAGATTTAATTATTGATTCTTTCTCATACACGCCAAGATTTAAATCAAACCGTGAAAGATTTAATATTCACTCATTTATTAATGAGGGATTGCAACTGCACTTCCTTAAACACATTAAACAATTTGTTTTTTACGATTGCTGAGAACTTACTTCCACATAAGATGACAATAAGTGAAATCACAAAGTTAGCACTGCAAACTCTCTCCAACTACAACCAATAAGCACTAATGCAATATATAACATTCAACGAATTTTATTTCAAACATAACAGCGAATTTTCGCAACAACCCATCATCGGTGACTGCCACAAATAATATTTGCAAGCAGTCATAATGTGGGATAAACTAATATTATTTATGTGCATGTAAGGCAGGATATAAACAGCGAATACATCACGACATGTGCAAATTAATAGAATAAGTGAAGTATCCCACAATATGACTGTGTAAATGTTCTGTTGCCAACATTCACTTTACTAATATATGAGTGAATATGCATGAAACTGATCCTGTATTCGTCAAAAGACAAAGAATTACTCAAAACACTCTCAATAAGAGACATGTTGCATCATGCTGGTAACGGGCGCGTCAGAATGCAATTAGTGAAGTGGGGGCACGCCAAATCCACTTTTACATAATAAATCAAAACGCAATCTTCCACCACGGTTAAAATTTCATAAAATTTACTAAAAACAGTTGCAGTAAGGTTTTAATTAGTTTGTTTTTTAGTTAAAATGAAGATCCCATTTCTGGGTGAAACAGGCTGACGGGTTTTTTAAATTTTTAGTTTTTAGTAAAT
Source organism: Trididemnum miniatum (assembly GCA_964006365.1). Classification (NCBI taxonomy): domain Eukaryota; kingdom Metazoa; phylum Chordata; class Ascidiacea; order Aplousobranchia; family Didemnidae; genus Trididemnum; species Trididemnum miniatum. The sequence goes on from OZ023246.1 coordinate 22,127,175, forward strand.
TTTATGAAATTTTAACCGTGGTGGAAAATTGAGTATATTGCTCTAGCAGAACCTAGCTATTGAGCACTAAAAATGGTTTTGCACAAATCACAAATCAAAAAAGGACAAATAATGCACAAATCAATCAATCTACACGAGTGTATTGCAGTGTTCAGCTCGACCCTATTCAAATTTGATAAACTCTGTCAGAATATTACATGAACCATGTACTTTTGTCGTTTGAAAAATACGATGCTTTGAAAGTTAACTCAACTACATCAATAATGATCTTTTTGGCTAAATTTTTTCATTCCAAAGATGACAGCAGTCTGATTTTTGGTTTACTACCTTAACTTTTACACTGGTACAGAACGCCACTGTCAAAACATAATAACTTAATGCTATGGGAAAAGTATGAAGGTCTCAATTGTTTGATTCTTGAGGGTCAAGCTAGAGGCTGTAACGGCAACGCACTTGCATGGAATGACTACATTAGCGAAGTTTAGGGGATTGGGGAACTCAAAATTTTCAAAAAATACTTTACACATGATGTTGTTAAATCGAAAATTGTACAAAACAACACAGTCAACGGCTTACAGCAGCCAAAAGCCTCCGAACAGAAGCTTTCGGCTGCTGTTTAAGCAGCAACACCGCAAAGAAATTAAAAAACGTGAAGAGTTTGGGGTAATACTTTACGTCACTCGCACAATCGCGCTACTAGCACCAGCTCACTCACACTCGCACATTTTGACTCGCACCGGTAATTTAAATTTGCCAGATATCCGGTATCCCGCACATCCCTACAAAAAAGCACTATTTTGTTGTAGGTCACAAGACCAGGCCGCCCACTCGCCCAGTGGGATTAAAGTAGGAAATAATACATTGGTCGAAAAAGTAAACTTGTGAAAACATCACACTTGAAAATGATAACTTTGATGACACACACGGCTGAAACGTGTCATAGCAAAAGTGTCTTGCGAAAGCACAGACGCGGCGGATAATAAAAATACAATATTCTAGTACGGTCAATAGAGCAGCTTACCCCTTTAAAATCGATGATCAATGAAGCAGTTTTGCCCCCGGTGTTAATTGGGGGCAGTAGTTGCTGCAAGATCAGGAGAGCAAGAAGGGCTTCTGCAACACAAATATACTTTAAACTATCTATAAATCACCATGGCGCATGAGAACTACGCATTACGTTTATACTACTGGCTTAGTACAAGTGCAACAAAAAATAACTCTAATCATTTCAAACGGGAAACTGCAGAACAAGCAAAATAACTTTTGAAACCTTCATCGGTAAGTAATCAACCGCCAGGTATAAAGATTTTGACTCTTGTCACTTTTCACTCCCCAAAGTCGCTGCATAATATAAATTTTGCACTTAGTTTGTGTAACTATTAATAATAGGAACACATGGCTTGCTTAATTGTAAGAAATTTAACTAACCATCATCGCTTTGAATGGAAGCAAACCCGCTACGTTTTCCTACGTCAATGATCGAACTGATCAGTGGAGAAAACGCTTGTTCCATCAGTTGGGCAGAAGGGTACAGAGTTTGGAACTCTACTTCTAACTAAAACACATACCTTGCAAAAATTTATCTTACAGATGAAAGCTTTGACAGAGTAAGATGAAAACAGATAAAAACTTGCATTTAGAGTGAGCGACTATTATGGGGAGCAACTTTTGCTTTTTCACAACAAGCGACGCTTACTCGTCAATATTTTCCCCATGTAATTGCTCTTACGCGGACAAGCGAAACCGGCACCCTAATGGCTGTGTAAATGCACTTCAAGCGATAGAAACTTTCCGAAGGATGGAAATGCGATGTTAAGGATTATGGAAAAAACGCCTGGTTTCCATTTACTTAAAAATGTTTATCAATCTAGCTTTGAAAGGTTAACTTACCAGTTGACCCTGGTCAATGTCCAAGAAGCGGGGATATTTTTTTAAAATTTTTGTTATGGACGGATGGTCATGATCTATGTCTTGTCGCCGATACTCCCGAGTCTCCTATTGCCGAATATATTAAGGGCTTGTTCGCAGCGGTTGGAGGTGTACGTTGTAGCCAAATGATCTATAAATTGTCATTATATTAGATTGCAAGTAATACCACCCGCATTTACAAAACATCTTACAAGAAGCAAGTGTTGCACGAACACGGCAACGACCACCAGGCAAAGTGGCGGCAGTGCAAACTCGCCACCCACGACACCACACCGCGAAAATTAAACGGTCTATAAGCGCTTTGCATCTTGAACATAAAATGTACCTCAATAAGAACTAAGTAACGAGAATAACTTTGCTGCTTTGAAATGTTAGCATTTATTTGTTTCAGTTTCAGTTTCATTTATTCAGTTTCATTTTATACAATTTCATTTATACATTATCACATATACAATGAAATGTTTCAGTTTCATTTATGGACTGAAACTGAAACATTGAAAAACATCCAAACGCCATATGATATCGAAGCATTTTATAATAAATTGATTCACTTGGCTCTTTAATAACATGTAATACTTTTGGCTGGCAAAACATTTTAACCACTGAACCAGACACACCTTCTCATTTACTTCCTCCATATCCTCCCGGATATCGACCGTGTCTGCGGTTGAATTGTTCGTGCTTGAAGATGTGTTTGGAGAGAATGACAGGTCATTGCATATTTTTCGCTTCTTACATGTTTTATATGACTTTTCATTCAAAGGCAATTTTCGCCTCATGGTTTTGAGGCGTGTTTCGATGTAGCCACTTTTGGTTTGAGTATCATAGAAATGTTCCTTGTTACGGAACTTGACTCGTTGTTTCTTTGAGTTACGTTTGGCAACACTGTTGTAAACTTGATTTTGATCTTGCTGGTTTTGTTCTCGAAGCTTGGCCTTGGTGAGAGACGCTGTGCTGTATTATATGGTTTAAGTTTGGATTTATCGCTTGGTTATGGAACTTATGTCTAAGGTAAGCCTGTATTATTTGGTGTGGAATTATTGGCTGTAGTCTCTATTTTGGCTTTAGTTGAGGAGTTATGAGCAGCATTTAATGATAACCTAAATTGATGTAGGCTTGTGCAGCAGTTATCTGGTTATAGCTCTTACTGCTTGGAATTCGAGAATAATAGAACTTACTGGTTTATGTTGTCATTAGTTTGGAACTGGGACGGCTGATCTGAATTCTTTAATTTGCTGTAAGTTTGTGCTTGCTTATGCCTGGTTTACGTTTTAACTTTGGGGAATTATTGGAGCATAGCCTGCCACTGTGCTGAATTGATATTGTTTGACTTGTTACAACGCCAGGTTTGTTTGTATATTTTGCTGAATGCTGTTAGTCTGTGCTCGCTTTGCTTATGTCAGATCTTACGTTTTAGCTTTGGGGAATTATTCGAGCATAGCCTGCCACTGTGCTGAATTGATATTGTTTGACTTGTTACAACGTCAGGTTTGTTGCCTCGGTTTGTTGTTATGTGCTTATTTGCTTACTTGCTTGATTTTCTTTAGTTACCGCAACGTGTATCTGCACCTTTGCAAGATTCTCGAATTACAAGAATTTCTTCAAACGTTGTGTGTTTCCTATTCTACTGACGTTTGGGTTTGTTCTCGAGGAGGAGTTCCGCGAGACGCCACATTCCTATAAAAATGAATCTCAAATATATTCTACAGGATCACAGTAAAATCTAAGTGAAAACCCAACAGAGCGTTCCACCACAAACTTACCTCCGAAAAATATAGTATAACAACTTCCATTTCATCATAATATAATTGTATTCGGACTAGTTTGTTAGTTAGTTGCATATTTATCCTCCTATCACGAGAAAGCGATCAATGCGCTATACGAGCTCGCTTAGGAGTTGCCGGCCATCTGTCTACCACACCAAGATGGGAGAATCCCGCTAAGTGCCTTTCCCAACGGCACAACAAGTAAACTTGCCAGCTTGTTCTCCACACTGTCCCTTTAATGCTGAGCGTCAAGCAGGAAAGCTGTGAATACCAATGTTAAAGTCATTGGTTTGACCCGACTCGGAATCAAACCCGAGTCTACAGCTCAAGAGACAGACGCACTATACCACTCGGCCATCTGAGCTGTTAAACTCAGATGGCCGAGTGGTATAGAGTTGTTCTCACTGGCAAAAGATTTATCATTTTTTATAGACTACGTTGTTCTCACTTGCAAAAGATTTATCATTGTTTATTATACTTCCGTCAAAGATAGAACGAATCATGTAATCGTCACTTTCATGATGGTGTGCAAGCCAATGTCTGATATTTGTTTGCTTAAACAGCTGCAACAAAGTACTTTTTATCAGGGCCGGCGGAACCGCCCCCCAAACCCAGGCCTGATCAGGAGCCCCGCCCTGAACACCGCGGCATTTTTTTTACTAGGAAATGATTTAAATACGTGTTACGATGCAACATTAATTTGGTTGTGTGCATGTGTGTAGAAAGGTGCTGACGGGGGGGGGAGGGGAGAGAAAGGGTTGAACAACGTTAGACTCTAATTGTGCCGCTCTTGTTTGATATGTAGGCATGATCGCTTGTGTGTGAACAATTTTTTGATCTGCTGAATGAACAAAAGCATAATTTTTTTCTGTCAAAATACACCTTTTATGAAATATAAGTTATAGCAACAATATTAACTTCCAATTTCATGCGCCTTGCTTCGAATGAAGTCGCACATGGTAGGTGTTTAGAGGCTTGAAGGTTTCACAGGTTTACCCTGGTTTTTACACTGAAGCTTTATGGGTGTGCGATTTCGCAAGCAAAGAGGATCAAAATTGGTTCGTCAAACGGATCGTTAAAAGTTCAAATTTATGACATATTATAACTTTAAGTAAGACCTACTTTAAACTTCAACTGTTTTTCTATACACCGGTTATTGCCAAATGGATTGATGATTTTCTTGGATACTTTTCTCCTGCTTTTTCTCATGTGATGTCACACTGTGCTGGGCAGTTTGTCATTAATTTTAATTCATTATTGCGACGCTTAATAGCGCACAAAAAACAGCCAGTAGTTCAAGTGCGAAAACGATTTTAGGTAAAACATTTGTCGGTAGTTCGGTAAACGCTTGCTCTGTGGCACCAGAGATCGTGTTCTTAAGAATTAAAATTTAATAAAAATGAGCATTTTTCACGAACCAGTTATACGCAGGGATTCCATACAGGAGCGTGTTTAGGAAGGTGGGGAGCATTGTGCCTAACCCCCCTCCCCCCTTGACTCTGCCGTTTAGTAAGAGAACAAAATTAATGGTGCCAAGTGACTAAAATATGCCAGACTCTTTTGATGGTTTCTGTAGATTATGGCCGGGAGCGGACCCAGAGGATTAGGATGAGGAGTGTGCAACCTCCCACCTGCCATTTTCAGAAATGTTTTGATGTATAGCCTACAATTTTTCCATAATTTCGAATCTCTTCGTTAGCAATGACCGGCCGTTAGCTCAGTTGCTAAGCGCACGCTTTCGGTGCGGGAGGTCTGGGGTTCGATTCCCGGACCGGTCAAATCGACACAGTGTCGCCAACGGCTCGCACCGCTGCGACGATTCTTCGGAGCTGTGTAGCCCAGGCGCTAAGCCGCGGAGATGGGCCCCGCCACTCGTTACACGCTTCGGCGTAATACCGCGAGAATAATGAAGATTTGATTTTTGATTTGATTCGTTAGCAATTAGCCTTACGTCTTCAGCACGCACATTCGCATAATTAAAAATCTGCGAGCAACATTGCATCATATTTGGCGAAGTACTCAGAATTAGGGTCGAAACATTTAAACAAAATTTGCCTGAAAATATTTAAAAAGCACTAAAATAGCCTTCACGGCATGTAAATTTTCAAAAATTTCCCGGGGAAGCATGCCCCTGGACCCCCCTAAAGCCTTTCTTGTTTATCAATCAGCTTCAAATCAGTTCTGCTGAAAAAACTTCGCTAGAAAAAATGTAGAAATTATGCCCCACCCCCTTTTTAAAATTTCTTGCTACGCCACTGATTCCATACCGTTCGCATTTCAAAGATTTGTTCTTATTTTGAGAGTCTACACTCTAAATCTTGGAAAATCTTACTGCCCTTAAGGAGGAAAAATAAAGCCGCTGTAAATCTCAAAACTGGACGTTTCGACAACATAAATTCAGCTGTCATCATCAGCAGTGTATGCAAGGCAGTACAAAACTGTAAGAACTAGAATTTAAAATTCTAACTACAAGTAATAGCATAACCCAGGCAACGGGTCAAAATAAGTAGTATAATTATAACGTCATAAACCACAAGCTAATAAAAAGACTGACGGAGTTAAATCAACAATTAAATAAGTAAAGAGGAGCGGATTTGGAGTCAACGTTAAGCAATGGCTCATATTTTTGAATAAAAAGTGACTCAAGAATTAATAAGCGTGCGGAATCACCAGAGCTACTAAGAATGTTCGGTTTGGCAAAGTCCACTTTATGGTCAGGATTGTCTATTAAATGTCGGCACACCTCGGATTTATCCGAACTGGAATGCTCCTTAAGTCTGTTAATAAGATTACGTCTAGTCTGTCCTATATAGCTAGAACCACAAGAACACGTTAGTTTATATACAACCCCATATTTCATCAAGGTCTTTTGCTGATCTTTCAGACGAAAGTTATGTCCGATGTTCCAGGTGGTGTCGATAATCCGTAGAATAACTCGGTTCCATGTATGCTTTTCCACTAAGGCGGACAGCTCTTTTTGAGTTGCATTGACATGTCACCTAAAAAGGGCAACCGAGCAATAACTGTTCTACAATTTTTACGTCTTTCAAGGTGACTCAACATCTTGTCATATTTACGATTAAAAAATCTGACACAACTATCTAAAAAATAAGCAGGATAGCCATTGCGACCAAGCATGACCTTGATATTATCCACCTCTGAACAAATGCTTTCATAAGAACTACAGATCTTGTAAGCACGATCGAGCAAACAATTGACCAAGTTATATTTATAGCGGCGTGGTACAAAGCTGCTCCATTTGGAATATAATCCAGTGTTGGTCGGTTTGCGAAATGTACTGGTTGTAACTGTCGTTGAACTGTTATCTACTAAAACATCCAAAAATTAATACATTTGTTATTTTGAATTTCAGTGGTAAACTTTATGTTAGGATGTACTTCATTCAAACTGTCACAAAATATTTTAATGGAATCAAGGCTATCAAAAACAGAAAGCAATCATCCACATACCGGTAAAAAATTGATGGCTTATGATTTGAAAGCGTTCTCGACAGAGCTTTGTCCACTAGATGGTTCATAAGAACATCAGCCATAAGACAAGATAAACTGCCACCCATAGCCACACCGTCAGTTTGCTCAAAAAGTTCTCCATTGAATGAGAAGGCACCTCCTTGAACTGTCCATTTTAACAATTTCCTCATGTTATTTTTATCTATTCCTTTAAGAACAAAATCTGTGTCATTGTCGAATAATTTATCCAATATTAAATTAATAGTATAATCAACCGGTATGTTAGTAAAAAGGCTAAGTACATCAAAGGAAACCATTACCTTATTGTGTAAAAACTTATCTTTCATGTTATTGACGAAGGTGAATGAATCTTTGAGATTCGTCGGATGTTCTCGAAGAAAACCGAGGTTTTGTGAGAGCCACTTCGCGCATTCCTGATTGTAACTTCCGGTTGCCGATAGAATGGGTCTAAGTGGAACTGTCGGCTTATGTATTTTAGGTAGGCCATACATAGCCGGTAACGTGGTTGCTGATGGATAGATACGCCTGTAGTCATCTTCCTCAAGAAGCTTTTTAGATTTAAGGCGTCGCAGGAACCTTTGAAATCTGCTGAGATTAGACAAATTATTATCTGACTTAACGCGAGAGAACTTAGTCTTATCATCAAGAATGTGAAGCATTTTAGCTTGATAGTCATTGATAGACACCACCTGGAACATCGGACATAACTTTCGTCTGAAAGATCAGCAAAAGACCTTGATGAAATATGGGGTTGTATATAAACTAACGTGTTCTTGTGGTTCTAGCTATATAGGACAGACTAGACGTAGTCTTATTAACAGACTTAAGGAGCATTCCAGTTCGGATAAATCCGAGGTGTGCCGACATTTAATAGACAATCCTGACCATAAAGTGGACTTTGCCAAACCGAACATTCTTAGTAGCTCTGGTGATTCCGCACGCTTATTAATTCTTGAG